>JAVJGJ010000059.1:46095546-46132085 GCA_035590215.1 Microhierax caerulescens | reverse complement strand
CTTCCAGCAAGGCACTGACCATCTGCTCTGCTGTCAGGGAGAGGGCTGGGCTGCTCTTCTTGTGTTTAACCACCAGTGGACTTGTCCAAAGGGTGGGAGCTCGCAGCTCTGTAGAAGAAGCTTCCCCGTTCCTGGAATCCTGCTCCTCTCTTTGACGTTTTTGTTTCATCACTCGCCCACCTCTGCGGTCTTTCCGGATTCCTAAAGACACACAAGAACATAATGAACTCGTTTCCTTGAACATATGCATCACATACACATGGCTTCAGCCATCAGCAGCTGCTATTGGTAGGCCCAGGTAACATTAACTCTTGGTTTATTTTCTGAAGACTTCTTCCTATGTATGGAATCAGTAGCTGGAGAGAAAAAGAATTTTTAAAAGTATACTAAAAGAGTGCAGGAATACTGCACTCTTCCCTAAAATTCAGATCAGTTGGGCTTACACAGAACTCTAGTGACACTGTATAACTGCCTTAGCCCCACAGAGGGAAGTCAGTAATTGGGAATAAATATTCATTACAGCACAAACTTCAAAGTATGTCCCAACATCTAGCAGACAACTATTCTACAAATGATCAATGATAACTTAATGATCTAGGTGGGCCAGATGGATCACAGAGGTAGCTCTCAAAAACTATCCAAGAAAGTTTTGCTCAAGTTCACCAATTATCTCAATTAAACATCATCCTATTATTGAGCCTGTGGTCTTCATAATTACATAAAAACTATTTTAAAAAATCCTATTATAAGATGAGCTGGTACAGCAATAAAGAATGCCATAAAAGTCAATAAACAGAAGTGACAAAACGAAAGATAATTGCAACCTCAGAATCTAATGTGGGAGATCCACTGTCAAAAGGTTGTAATAACTGCAATAGAAACTGTCTTTGTCATTACCACACATTTCTGCAATGTGCTTAGCACCACATGACCCTGAACCTTGGGATATTATCAAGTCAGCCACATCAAGCAGAACAACAACATAAGACCTTACAGTGGAACAAAATCTCTCTTTGTGGAAAGGTTACAAGAAAAATACAATGATAAACCCACGTGGACTCCAACCATAAAGGGAAGATTAAGTCTGTGAAAGTGAAGGAGGCATAGGCGTTTTAAGGCTGAGTTAAAAACTTAAATCAACCATCAAATGGGGGCAAGGGACAAAGAGATAATAAGCACACAAGGAAATAAGCTATGAGAAGAAGGCAGCTTGTGATGGGGCTTATTCTGGAATTCTCATGCAATATGGAAAAACATCACTAGTCCCAGCTTGAAAATCAAAAGAATCTATAGAGAAGGAGGAAGCAAACTGTTCAAAAAATGGAGAAGAGAGGATGATTTTTAAAAAGCAAAAAAAAAAAACCAAACCCAACCTTAGTTTTGAGACCTGCCAGCACTTCCAAGTGATAATACAGGTCTTTTTGATGGGTAGAGGAGTGAGAAACACAATCTTTGCTTAACATTTTTCACACCGCAAAAATTTAAACCTTTAGCTTCCCAGTCTGTTAGCAACATCTTCATCTCACATCCAATATTCCTTCATATAAACATGAATCATATCAACAGGTGTCCTTTCTCAATCTCAAAAGAACAGAGGAACTTTATATCTATTTGCCTCTTTCTTTGAATATAGTGATATTTTCACTGAATTAGTATTTGAAGATCAAACACTTTTTATCTAATTAATTAAAAATGTAGGCCTCCTGATTCTATATTATTAATCTTTCCAGATAATGTGAGTTCAACAGACCTTTCATCATTTCTGCTGCTTAACTCTTTATAAAATTTTCCCATGTGTTAAACTAGTTGAAAACCAAAAGTCTTAGGTACATTCCTGCTGCCATTTTTCATTCAGCAATACCAATTTTTCCTACCACTAAACTGTTTCTGTTTGGAAGAGGAGGGGGAGATTCTTGCTATTAAGAAAAAATGCAAGACTTATTTTGGCAAAACATCATGTAGAATAACCTATCACTAAGCTCATCACTAGCTTACTTTGTTGCAATATTCAATATTGTGCATGCTCTATCTGTAACAGATATTTTTCTTGTATGCTTTATATCACTGTAATGTTTTTTTAATTAAAATTGCCCTGTGAAACATGCAAACACAATCATGTGAACCAAGCCACACATACACACTAAAGCATTTGTTAACTTTCTTACATCCCAAATTCTACAGCTGCTCACCCAGCAATTTCTTTTTGAAGAGAAATTTCTTTGGGGAAATTTGAAGAGAATTTCCTTGGGGCCTGTGCTGTTCAACATACTCATAAATAGATGGACTCAAACCTGGCATAATTCAGAAACAAGATCTTGGGGTTAGAATAATACTATAAAAACATCAGATAAGTTAGTTTAGAAAGTAAACAGAAGTCTAGGAGTTACTAGGAGAGGAAGGGAGGACAGAGCATCTTCATAAATCACAGACTTTATTAACTCATGAGACACACTACAATGAACAGTGTGTACAGTTCTGTTCTTTCCATTTTCAAAAGAGATATAAAAGAAATGAAAAAAGGATAAGAGAAAAACAAGTAAAATGACCCAAAGTGTGAAACAAGTCTGCTGCAAGAAACAGCTAAATTGACTAGGTCTTTTGGCCTGACATCCAAATGCAAGTCTACAAAACCAGAAGTAACAAGATAATATGAACACTGACACTTTTTTTCTAATACAAAATTGTATCAATAGAAACTATCCCATGCACGGTTCAGGACAGACAAGAAGAGGTTCTCTTTCACACCATGCAGAAACAAAGCTGAAAATGTGAAACAATTAGAAATTGGTATTTATTAGAAAGTTGTAGGGCAAATTTGATGGAGAAAATAATCCATTAAGAGTTAATAAACACAGATAGGGTACCTTTGGCTTAAATCCCCATGGCATAGATTACTGGAAGATCAGAAAGAATTATTTTGGTTTTGCTTATTACCTATGCCAGGCCTACCTTATTTAGTAAAACAAGGTGGTTATGAGAATTTGACATAACAGAGGAAAGGTGACAATGTAAGTGCATTTAGATGCTTCTAAGTCAACTAGATTCTAAATAAGAAAAACAGTTTTATTTTTAATTCACCTGCAAGCTTCCCACTGGCTTTTCTTCATCTTGAAAAAAGTGGTGCATAGAGCAAATCTGAACATAACCAGTTTGGAGGAGATGCCCCTACAAATTTATTTTTACCTTTTTAATCAGGCTTTTTAAAAAACTGCCAATGAAACACAGTAAGCCTACACTGGGTTTTGTAGCAACCAGATCTGAAAAAAAAGTCAGTGAGAGTATACATTCCTTCTGCATCACATCAGCATCTTTTATGATAACAGACAGAAAGGTCTTTTGATCTGTATAAGCATCATACTCATCAGAGACTTACAGAAATTACTACTAAATCTTCACCTGACCCCTAGATGACAAGCAACATAGTGATTTTATTATTCATTTTCTTGGACCAAAAGGAATGAGTACCTCTCTGAAAATGCAAGTACTTCCAAATCTCCTTCAGCTTAATCAAATTTTATCTCTGTTAAAAAGAGATAATAGTGATGCACAGTCACTAATTCCAAAAACAGCAACTCCATCAAGCCACAGTTTCATTGCCAAAACTGCAATGATCCTGTAAGGTTTTTTTTTTTAAATATATGAATGCATTAATTTTGATTCCACAGTTCAGCCAATAAAGGAACCTGAATTGTCAAATGTTATGAAAAACAATATTCTACCAAAAATAGAAGTATTATGTATGTTGCAAAAGCACTAAAACAATTTCCACTTGGGTTTTAAAAGTACCAAGAGCCAAGATTTTTAAAGATAGTTTTATAAAGCTTCATATATAAATTCCGTCAGCCTTTTAGATACAGAGGCAAGTTTCAAAACTGCTGAGTGATTATGCATTCCAACCAGCAGAACCTGATCAGCAATACAATTGCATATGGACGATGGAGGCAATGTTAACCAAATTAAACACTTCACTAGTGTTTTCCCATACAAGATTAACACACACACACACAAACAACAAACCCAAACAAACCCCAACAATCCAAATCCAGAATATTCTTTAAAAATCGAAAATTAAGAATGCATTCGATGAATATTGACTCTCAACCATCCAACAGTCAGCCTCTTCCTACCTACTGCTAAGAACAACACTCCACCTTTACATACTCAGTATTATCTAAAATACTCAAGAATATTTGGAGAAAGAAGAGAACAAATAGAATAAAATTTGCATTGTTCTATATGAACCATAGAATTATGCATTTTAGATTTAGAGATGTATGTGTAATCTTAAATTTTATTCTACTTAAATATACTTCCTATTAACTGCTTTATATAATATTCTTCAATTTCTTTATTATTAGAAAATTTGTAGGAATATTTGTCAAGTAAAGAATGTTCATTGGTTGCAATAAATGGGAACAGATTTGATAAAACCCTATAAACTTTTCTTGGCCCTAGGACTGAAAACAACCCGGTTATTTGATAAAACTGAAAGAGCCAAGACTCTTATGTCCTTCCTATTGTTCACTATTCTGGAAATCCTAACCACAGCAGCTATTGCTTTTTGTCTTGTTTGCAGTGCCCACTTGCTATCCGGAATACTTATTGTGCTATCTTCATTAACAGGATACAAAAAAAGCAATACCATCATCTTCTCTTTCCCCCATACACATAACACCCGCTCTGCTTGTTCATGTGAGGGGTGGGTATCAGCTCAGAAAGCATCTGCCTGTCATTGTAACGCCTGCTCCTTTGCGGCCTGTTTACTAGCCCAAATCTTCATGCTCCATTTCAGTTTTACTGGAGTTCCAAGCAGCTTTCCAATAGCTGCAAGAAAAACCTTCAGTAACGTTATTTTCTACAGATAGTACTTTTCTTTGAAGGTTAAAACTCTCAGGTGAATTGTATATTTAACTTTATCTTGTTTTACCTGCAAATGCGGAAAAAAACCCAAATCCACCTTCCCCAATATTTTTGGAATGAAATCTATCTCAATAGTCTACAGAGGCCTTAGTCCTCTAACCATGTTTTCATATACAGATTTTCAGTAAATCATTTTTTTGATTATCTGTACCAGTGGCCATCAATCATCGAGAAGGCTTCAGGCACTTTACTTGTGGAGCCCAGACTCATGAAAACAAACTCTCCTTGGTCTACGATCTCCTGGGTCACCTCAGATAAGGTGAGGCGTCAGCCCTGAGCAATGTCTACAACCTAAAACACTTTGGACATCAAGTTTCTGTTTCAAATACATCTCTGTGCTTCACCTTGCAAACAATCTGCAGAATCAGTTACTAGTCTCACAATACATTTTTAACAGTGGCAAGAGGAACAAATTTGAAATTTTGTGGAGGTCAAAGGATACTAATGGAATCATACTATAAGGTGGTTCAATATAGGTCACACCAATAATTTCTGTATTTTCTAACGTGAGAATTTCACTTTGCAACTTTAAACAACCATTAATATACATCATGACTATACAGATCATACACAGAAAATCATTTTCCATCAATTTAATTGTAACTGTCATTGTGTGACACACATTAGTCACCTGACAACACTGTTCTAGTTTGGGAGAGGACATAACTATTTTATTTTATTGAAAAATGTAAGTAGGCAGAATGCAATTATGCAAATTTTTAATTTAGGCAGGAACAGTATCTCTTGTCTTGTATTAACTGATAAGGATGTTGCAACTATGTTATTTTTCTCAGAATATCCCATTCATTAAAACTGGCTCAGTCCAATACTGTTTACCTTAGAAGAACCTTACAGCAACATGAGACTAAGTTTACATAAAATCACCACCTTCTGTCAAGAAATTTAGAATTTCATTAGTATTGTGTAGCTGGACCATAAAAATATATTAACTTCTGATGCAATTTTCTGTTTTTTAACTCCATCAATAAATGTGCAAAAACACAGCAGTCTCTCCAAGACGGGTGCAGGAAGCATGTGCTGCACAAGCAGAAGTGGTGGCACATTTGGTTTCAGAATTCCAGGTCCATGCAAGTATTTTATCCTAGAAACTGCTATATAAGTTCTTTTGGAAACAGGAGGCCTTATTTCACATTTTAATACATATGCTTGCTATGTGTATAATTAAGATTCTTTGCCTCCTGAGAGAATCTTTGGGGAAAGAAAGATGAGTGATGAGAGCCCTCACTCAACCTCAGGAGCTGATATTTGCAGGAGAATCACAGGAAAAGCAGAACAGATAGAAAGCAAAATTGAAACAGCTAGAAAGAGAAATGATGGAGGTCTGAAAAGGGGAAAACAACTGAACTGATGTGGTGAATTGGGTTAATTAATGCTTCTAGGATATATTTAATAATCAGAACATAATTACTGGATTGGGAAGTAATTCTAATTGCTGCCTGCATTAATTTTTCATCACTTTATACACTTGCAGAGGTGATGTACTCCATTCAGGCTAATCACTAATTTATTTTTTTTCCTGGTGTATCTTTCTTCTTTCAGAAGGAAGACATGATATTGGTTTTTCTTCTTATGCAACGACTGGGACAAATAAAACTGTCTTTATAAAATATTTGCTTTAAGATATAGCCAGTGTATTCATGTGTCTTTTCCCTACACAAATTTTAACTGCATCCTTTCCTTGCACTTGCTGAATTTATACTGCACTACAGTATTTTAAAGTACTAAAAGAATCTTTAACTCTAATCCTTACTTCTTTTCACGGGCAGTGCCTTGACAGAAAGAACTAGTTAGTCACTTGTTACTCTTTATAGAAACACAGAGTAGGGGTATACTTTTTATTTGGGACCTCCCCCCCCCCCCAATATAATCTACAGTAAAATTGGTAACATTTTTCATTGATCTAGAGTAAAATTCTGCTTTTAGCAGTTTCTGTAGTTGTCATAACATATATCACCCTAAACATCATATGAGTAGAAAAAAATGTGACTTGTCATAGGTTGTATCCATGATAAAGCTGTGAGATGTCAGGTGCTCTGTTACTCGAACATATTTTAATCTCTTTCACCTGAAGATCTCAGGGCTCCTCTATTCATAATGGTTTTAACTTCCCAACAACCCAAAACATTAAAATCAATATACAAAGACTTAAAATCACACAGTAAGGAAGCAAGAAAATTAAAAGCAACACCTTAATCACCACTGGTAAACCTTACCCACCTCATGTTGTTATGCATGTGTGTATCACTTAAACATTTCAATCTTAAAACTCCAAGCACACAAATACTTTCCTTTTTCTAGCATGTGCTCGCCCTGATGCATGCAAACAATCACGTTATCCATATATACAGTCTTGGCTTCACATTGTGATTCAGTGACAATAGAAAGACTCTTTAACAAAATAACAGAAGATGGGTTTAGTATTAGTGTTTGCATATAGTCACAATTTGAGTAATGGCACAGTAGGGTTTTTTTTTAACCCATGACAGAAGGTCCTATTTAAAAAAATTTGCTCAGAAATGCATTTTTAGCTTTGAAGATTTTCTTCCCTATTTGTGGCTTCCTGATAATGCAGATTTTCCCTTTTAGTGCTTCCCTTTCCATTTCAGCAACACAGCTGATGCAACTCCTAGGAGGAGCAAGTTCAGAACAGAACTGGTGGAAACGTTATGGGAAGGGACAGCCTTACACACAGGAAAAGGGTGCTACACCTAAGTTAAACAGGGTTACAAAATTAAGGCATTTGGCTCATAAATAAATTGGAGGAACAAGGTCAGAGTGGCAATAATGACTGAGGGTAGTGTGGGAACCATTCTGAAACTCACGGTAGCAATCAAAAGTTTGTGGCCATATTCTGGGGATGGCGGGGGGGATCATGGCAGAATGGAAAAGGAATTACTTCTGCCTTTTTTCCTAAGAGGACAACAAAAAGACAGATCTATGATTGGTTTGGGTAACAGCAATTGGTAAATGGTTTACCAGCTAACCACTCAGACTGGACCAACTTTTGAACCTGAGGGTCTTTGTCCACAGTTCTGCTCCTCGTCAGCAGACCCCAGGTGATAAGTGACATCTGACACATCTATACACACACGCACAGCCTTGCAGCATTAACAGCCTGTAATTTTGTCAGTTTGTCAAAGGGGTATTTCAAACGTGCTCAGAAATACCTTCCTTTCTAAACAATTTTGTTACTCTTTGAGACAGATCTACCTCATCAGAATTATGTTGAAAATTGCCAGAGAGAAGGAATAGCTGGTGTTTTGTAAAACAAAACCTGCCTGAGAATAAAAGACTAAATGTATGTGGTAATTAAAAGATGTTAATAAATAAGAAGGCACTCTTCAGAAAGCCAGAGACTTTATAGCCCAGTTGATGATCAGAGTATTAAAGGAGCATGCAAAGAACAAGCTGTGGCAGAAAAGCCACACAAATCCTTTACACCAATGTCCACAAAGGAAGAAACCAGATTTTTCTTTGCCAGAAACTCTTTATATGGGGAGTAAGGAACCTTTCTGAAACTGTAGTGAGAGCTGAAGAGGCTAGAAACCCAAAAGCCTCTCTCAAATGTCCTCATGCAGGAGGCGTTTACTAAACTGCTGGAGAAGAGCTCTGGGACTCACCTCAGAGTCACTTTGGTGTCATTGCTGCCGGTGGCAAAAGTAAGTGATTGCAAAAGGAAAACGGTGTGAACAAGCCAACAGTTCTCTTACAGGCACAAACCTGAGCATCTAAGCCAACTGGCTTTCAAGTCTAAAAGGTGGATTCCAGCAAAGTAACTGTCTCCTAATGACGCCTTACAGTGATTTTGCTTTGTTGGTAGACCTCATTAGGCATACCTCTGCTGAATTCGATAGTTTTTTAATGCTTCACTGGAAATAAAATCAAATCCTACAGTTGCCTCTAAAATGTAAGGTCACTGTAGCTGCTGTACATACATAGAGGTCAGGAATATAATTACATTATTGATAGATTTATAACAATTAGAGATAGCTGAAGCTATGACTGCAAAATAGGTCCTAATTTGTAACTCAACATGATGGTCCTCCCAAGGTGATTTTGAGAGTTTTTCTGCTTGGTTCTCTTTACATAAATACATTATTTGGTCACATGAAAGTAACACCACTTTCCAAATTCAAAATTTATAGGTTTAATAAATTACTTCTTTTGAATATGATTGAGACAATCAGCCCCTTTATTTCATATCTATTTCTCTTTCAGAAAATTAAACAGAAATGTAAATTTTGCTGAAAGCCCAGGTGTGTTGGCAATTACTTTTAATGAGAAACACTGTCCAAAATCTTCTAAAAAAATTAGTTGGAAGTTAATGTTTAATATTGAACAGGCCTGCCTCAAGTGCTTAATAGCCTGGTTTCTGACAAGAATATCTAGACTCAGTAGTATAAATAAATAACAGATTTGAGTTTGCTCTGTGCACCTGGATATTGCAAATTTTCCTACTCCTTTGTGGTTGATGAAAGATGTATATCTGTTTATGTGGTTGGTTTGTTTGTTTTCAAAAACGTTCTCTCATCCTTTCCCAAACTGGGGTCTTTTTATTCCTCTATGATCAGGACTACCTTCTATTAAAAAAGAGGGAGAGAGAAGCCACAGCAGGGAGATGCAGGGCCAAGGGCTTGCATTTAAATATTTTGGTTCAACTCCTGGCTTTGCCACCGATTTGCTCAGTGATCAAGTCACATTACATATCACAGTGCCCCAGTGTTCCTATCAGCTACAATGCAAATCATAAAACTGGTCTTGCATGTAGTTTTAAAAGACCTGGTGGCAAAGAAATGCTATTATCAAGCAGACAAATGTAATTTGGAGTGTCTCTCCAAATAGTAATGACTATTCATAATGCACAGTGTGAGAATCAATGATCTATAATTACAGATGAAGGTGCAAGACATGATTTATCCTAATCTATATTTTGGCATTCAAACTTCGGCATTCATAGCAGGTGTTTTAAAGAGCATCAGAGGCCGTGCAGAAGATAAGCAAGAAAAGTCAATTAATCCATCATTCAACTGAATCCCTTACAATGCAGACAATCCTGCACAAATCATACTAGGTTTTTGCTGCAGTAAGTATGGCAACAGCCGTATTTCTAGATAATATTTACAGTGAAGCCATAGACATTTTAGGGGTCACAGTGAGGCCTTTACAGGAACCATACATCAACCGTGATTTGGAAAAAACAAGCAGTTTTAGGACTATAAGTTCATTATTGTAATTCTCAAAGACAGTGTGAAATTGTAAGTGTTAAATTTTAGAAAGTAGATAAATTAATTAGGGTATTGAAGCTATTTTGCCTGATATATCAGGACTGATAGTGCTAGAATTGAACTGTAAATAGCTAACCAAGTGAAGAACCAGAAGCTCTAACATTCTAGGAATTTCTCAAGCTCAGCAAGAAGACACCAACTGCTCTGACATGCATAGGCTTTCTCAAAACCAGTGAACGTACAGTGACACCCTGAGGTACCTGTAGTATGAACAAGTAGCAGAGAGAAGTGGAGACACGAAGAAGTGGAGACAAGGATTTCATTTAAAATTAATGAGCAACTTAAATGGGGACCGTCTTATTGCTGTATCTATTCCTAAGTAATATCACAACTAAAGTAATTCCTAGTTAGGAATTTTTAAGTATGTAAAGGCCAAAAAAGAAATGTAAACAAATACACAGATATAATTAGCTTTGCAGTCTCACGTTCAAAACTAAACCATCAAAAATTCTGCAGCATTAAAATGTTTTTCCATAACAAGCTCTAGAATATAAATAAGCATAACACAGGTTGTCCTATTTCCACCTGACTGCAAAAAATCTTAAACAACCTTGTCTAAATTCAGTATCAAACCTGCTTTGAGCAGGTAGCCCAACAAGAGACCTCCTGGGGCTCCATCTAGCCCAGATCATTCTGTGAAGTGGAACAGGAAGATAAAATATTATTAGCAAAAATGGTCACAACAATGGTGTCATTTTCTTATTTTCAGGGCAGATCAGTGGAATATTATATCTTGGGACAATTCAATGGCAACAATCCACTTTGCATGTGTGCAAAGGGAAAACGAAACATTTCACTAAAAAGTCTGGTTTCAATTCCATCTTCTTTTCCAGGAGGCTGTTCTAAACTCACAGAACTTTGCTTCAAGTGCTGCTTGAGTACATGCTTTCAGCCCATCAATTACATCTTAAAAACATACATTTCCTCATACATTTATCAGGCTCCACCTACACAATTATTTGGCTGAGTACAGAACAGTATGTCTGATAAATGTCCTCAGACAAACCAAAATAGTTTCACATTGTTAATCCATTTCCTTTCATTCACTAATTTCTATTTTTATTATAATACTTCATTAAAAGATAATTATGTGGAAGACTAGAAAGTCTGGAGACCTTCCAATGGTTGCATCAGACATCAATTTACCTCTGCTTTTGAGAACAATCTCAATAACTCACTAGCCTTTCAGCAGGAACAAATATAGCATTCAGCAAGGGAACATAACTCTCTCCATTTAAAGACAAAAATCAGCAAGGTTCTTCTCTGTGAGGATGCCAAATGTTTTTTTCTTTTCCCTGTAAAAAATTGTCTTAAACTTCAGCAACGTTGTCCCACTGAATCAGAGGGAATTGCCATGTTGGTACATGGGTAACTGTTTCGAGAGAATGTAAAAGAAAAAATGAAAGCCTCCAGTCTCTAGGCACCAATCTTTAGGAGTTTCTACAGTCACTTGACATGTGATTATAGCACATGGTTATGGCAAACATAGACTTTTATTCCCTGGGTGGTACCGCAGTAATCTCTGAAGGGTTCTCAGATGCTTTGTGAGGCTAACACGGAAGGATGTAGGCTTCAAATGCACTGTAATGCTGAATTTCATTTTCACAGGAAACAACACTCAGAATCTTCTGTCTACAACGTGAAATTTCAGGCTCATCAAAGACAGTAAATAGCTCTGGTTGTATACAGGCTCACTATCTGGATCTAGCACATGAGCATCCTTGAATGTCACATTTGATAGGACTTGAGGTTGGGAAGCCATCAGCATTTAACAACTGACAGAACTATGTAGGTCTCAGGGTGGCTAAACATAGACTACCAGGCAAATAACTTTTTTTTTTCATTAGTGATCTAGCTTTTAACTAGTCATGGCAATTTTTTGCCATAGCCACTAATTCCACTAGCACTCTATTGCTCTGATTCCACAGAGCAGTTGATGTCACACATGAAAGGAGGGGAAGAATGTAACATGCTAATAACTAGAAATCCCCCGTTTATTTACTAAATTATAAAAATACTTAATTCATAAATAAAAATAAAGTGCTTTTGATTTCAGAGAATGAGGTCCTTTGGAGCCAAGTCATCAGAAAGCCATTAAAACAATGAAGAAACAGAAAACCAGATCTGTGTTGGAGCAGACATCACCTGGACCACACATATGGTTGGAGCTTCAAGGATGCAACTGCTGTAAAAACTCCATTTGGAAACTGGGACCCCCTGTTGTGTGAACTAGTAAGTTGGAATATGCTTCTCCAAACTAGGACAGAAACTGTCTTCGATAAAGCATCAATGGATCATAAATGAAGAGGCTTCTGTTCCCCGCTACCCAACCAGAAGAAAGAGGGACATGACAAGGAACTTACTCCATGTGACTGCTTTATACTCACATACAAACGGGTGCACAGACTAAATAATAACAAATAATTTTAATGTCTTTTCAGCTTATTCAGAAAGAGACTGAAGCATCTGGACAAAATATAACAGCTATAAATCCTGCCTCAGATGCTGACTACATCAGATTCTAGCAGTCTATCTCGAAGCAGCAGAGTAGCAGATATAGAAGGAAACACAAACATAAGAGGAGAGAAAGAAAACAACTCTTCAGTACTGAAAGAAGCTTGTAAAAGATGAAAAAACAGTGGGACCAAAAAAAACCCATAAAACTTACCCAGAAACTCATAAATATATGTTCCTTCAGCTTAGCTCAAGCCACTTGAAGGCTGTATTTTTTTCTGAATGAAGCCCCAAAAACATATTTCAGTTGTGTTCACTTTATCAAAGATAATATAGATGAACTTTTTTATGCTGTGTTAAGTGACCTCCTATGAGAAAAACCTCAGCAACCATAGCTTATAAACTATATTTAAAATTAACCAGACATTTAATGAAAATTTTATCTAGCTTCCCCCACATTTGCTGAAACTCAATAATTAGTATCAGCTATTGTTTAGAAGTTAATTGACAGACAAGTCACAAGTTAGTTGCTTTGACAATTAAGAAACCTCAGCTAATTCAGTGTAGAAGGAAAACAGATTATATTTTGAGAAAAGTTACAGGTGTTTTACACTATGAATAAAAGGTATATAATCATAAAGAAATTGTGGAAATAGATATAGAAGTGATATATGACACAACTAAATATTTCTCAAACATATGATAGAATAATGACTTTAACAAGGCAAATCCTTCAATATGGGGAAAAGGATATAATTTAAATTAAAAGATTCAATCAAGAGAACGAAGAATTATTAGAGAAAACTGAGGACCTTGCGTTAACCACAGCACAAGTGACTCAGATATGTTGAAGAGAAGTGTTATAAGAGATCTATTAAAACAGAAAAGCTTAAGAGGTCTCCTCAGAGAAAAGGAAAAAATAACCAAAAATATTTAAAAACATTTTAAAGTGAACACTTTCAAAGTTAACCAGATGGCATACCTAGAATATTCACTTAACCTTTACCTTCATCTGAGAAAAATGTGACAATTATCAAGTATTACTGAAGATAAGGTTTCTTTCTCCCACAGTTATGTGGACAATATAGGACTGGTAATGACTCCTGCAGAACCTTGAATGTTATACTTCATCCTACATCCTAACTTCACCTTTCTTGAATACTTCATCTGCAGGCATCCCATATTTATAACCTGCAAAACTGAGGGATCTTGAGAAATTTTTCCCAGACTTCATAAAATAAATGTTCTCAAACCCTTGCCTGTGAACCAGTGATGGACTTCAGTGTATTATAAGTGGTCTTATAGCAGCAGGCAGAATTCACGCACCTGATCTGCTTGTTTGTAAACAGTAAGCTGAGTTAAAATAAAACAAATAAAAAAACCACAAAACCCCACAACACTATTTTTGAATTGCTGATTGTTGTAGTGACTATAGAAATCTAAACATAGTAAAAGGAAAAGATGAAATCCACAGTACTTTACTGAAGTGAGAGCCACTGTATGAAATAAAAATTCTAGAACGTCTAGAAAGAAAATTCGGACAAAATTGCAGTCTTTTTTTTTTATTTCTTTAGACTACAGAATGCTAGTTGAGAATACTGTGCAATATTTATGTCATTGAAACAATTAAATAAGGGGCACGGTGAAAAACATAATGCAACATGTATCTTCGAGAATAGATATGAAAAAAATCAAACTGGTACAGGGGATCATTAACTAAATACATATGAATGTAAATAGGTGGAAATATGCCTAATGAAAGATGTAATATCATCAACATAAAACATAATTATGCACCTTAACTATGATTTGACATATGTACAATGGTCAAAGCTAAATCTGCATGGCAATTTTCTGTATGGGATTTCCTGATTTTAGTTTGCTTTATCTGAAACTTTAACTTCTTTGGACCATAGCTGTGACACTAATTATGAACATTTTACTTTAAAGAGTTCTTAGCCATATGCACCATGATGTTAAGACAGAAACAAAAAAAAAAACCAACCTGAATCCATAAACTAAATCTTAGGGGAAAAAAAAAAAAAAAAAAAAAAAAAACCAACAAAAAAAAAACCCACCAAAAAATGTACTGCCTTAAGTATTAGAACTAAAAAGAGTTCTGACACCTTCCTCCTGTTTGCATACCAACACTGAGATTAACATCATTCTCAGCTCTTGCCTAATCCTTGAGTTAGGGAAAATGCGGATTCAACCTCAAAGAGCAGCAACAACTATCTAGTTTTCATTTACCCTTTTCCCTTTACTCTTTCTCCCAAGATTCTCAAACTTGGCCTACCTTGACCTTGACTAGACTTAAAAACAATCCTTTGTTGTGGGAAGGATAAACATGATGAGCTACTTCTTCCTTTTGCCCCAGATTTTTTTGTGGAATTTGTGGAATTAGGTGAGCCAGAGAAAGGGACAACCAATCTTTAATTCAGCAATTAGCTCCTTTCACACATAAGGTATGGGCTCTAATCTTTTCTCTTGTGAGCACTTAACTAGTTTGCTGAATTTTCCTATAGAAATAGGTTTCAATAGAGCTAGTTTACCCTTCATTAATAAAAGCAATTTGATCATTTCAATAGGCTACAACAAGGTTTTCTTCTGCTTTAAAGAGAATGTGAAACTTTATGATCTCTTGTTCATAAACATTCTTAATTCCCAGCAGCTGGGCTTTTTCAAAACCATTAAAAATAGCTAATTTCTATCTGCTTTTGACAAACATAACATAGTGTAACATAGAGGAGAAAGGTAGGTATCAGGATTCATCCAAAGTATGTTACAAAAGAACTCTTCCACCTAAGAACACACCGTAGCAATTGTTCAATATTGTCACATATTTCTATTTTTGCTTTCAAAAGTGTATATAAATGAAGTAATTTAGTGGTATTCCACTTCAGCCTAAGTATTCAGTGCCTGATCCTTCTTCTTTGACATCATTATTACACATGCATGTTTCAAGAAAGTGACATTTAGCTCAGTTTTTATAAAATGAGTGATCCTTTGGTATTGTTGGGTGAAATTAATTCACATATAAAATATGTGTACAGTAATGAAATAGAGGAATTGACTCCCAGAATTCACAGAACAAGTATTACATATTCAGAAATTTATTTGAATGTATATGGACTAATCTGAGGCTACCAGTGCTTTCCACATTGAACTGCAAAATGTTACAAAATCTTGAGTTAAGTTTCATTCATCATGATCTGGTATCTACCACAAGACACCAAAAAAATATGAATTAAAAATATTACCAGAAGAATCCTAATTTCATTGAAGTCAATGCTGCTATTAATGTTCATGAAAATTTGGGCAAGATTGATAACATGGTATTTGGGAGAGGTTTGGGGTTTTAGTTAATCACTCTTTGATTTAATACAATTCAGATTAATAAAATTAGTTCTTCCTTTAGGAACCATATCAGCTCTCCAATGCAGTTAAAAAACAGGAAGGCAGACACCAGTGCTGAGGATTTGTTGAGTGCTCTGTACGTACCACCTTTCATCATTCCCACTTCATAGCATTTTCTTAGTCGGCAAGCCTGGCAACTCTTCCTTCTGTTCTTGTCAATGGTGCACTGGTTAGTAGCAGGACACATGTAGTCATTGTGCCCTGTAAAACCAAAAGGAAAGTAAGGACACTGTTACACACAGACATAACAAAAGTCCCTATAATACTCTCTTCTTTTTTGTTTTTTTTTTTGTTTGTTTGTTTGTTTTTTTTTTTTGGTTGAGTATCTAGTACAGCATCTAACATCTCAGGCAAAAGATAGGGTTACCATCACAATGTACCACAAAAATATTGATAAGGACAGTGAAATTAACATCTATTCACAATACATTTATTCACAAGTTCTTTAAAAGTACTATTGAAAACACAGATCGTAACTTCTGCAGAATAATTAAAATAATGAACAATTAAAGCAGTCACAAAAGAGAATAGATTAATATGAACAAGTCCCTTGACTTCATTGCTCTTAGCTTGAGAAATACAGTGCCTTCTGGTCCATGTGCTTGTGTTGATGTTTAACCAATAAGACCGCTCAAAATGTCCAGAGGTTTACAAAATTAAAAAGGCCTATGCACAGAACACTTTTTTTAATCTCTACCACTATCTGGGGCAATTAAGAAACCAACAACTACGTGAAATAAAAGTAACAACCAATAATTAATTGTGCCTCAGGGATAAATCAGTCTCTAATTCCAATTGCATATCTACTGATAAATGCAAATACACTTTGTCATGACAAATTCTTAAATTACCATATGCTGCAACCAAGTTTGGTACCGGTACCTTTGCCTTCAGAGGTCTACTTCCTTATTTATTACCCTGTACATCTCAATTGTCATTACAAACATTTTCAGCATACCATAATTTATTACTGCCAACAAGCCTCTATTTCAAATTTCTCTTAAAACACGTGTGCTTAAACCTGCTATAAAATTATTTCCCAACCATAGACAACATTTGGCTAGGAAAGAAAGACTATCCAAAACGATCTTATTGGTGCTGTGTATTCATCTAAAAGCAACTAAGTACAGCACACAATGAAACAATTTTACTGCAGAACTGTTTGTTCTTTCTTCCAGGTCAAGGGATCAGCTTGAGGTAGAGTAAGGTGGAGGTTTGACAGAGACCTTGGTCTGATCAAATCATCTATCCTTGACTAGAAATTAGAAAATAGAGTAAAAATTACTATCATATTACACCAGGAACATCTGGTCTTTAATGCTATATAACTGGAATCCAATCAAAATGAGCAGCCAAACTGTAAACTTGTTAATATGGTGGCAGCTGACTACACATTGTCTCAAATGAACAGAATTATTACTTTTTAGCTCTACTTGACAGAACAATATAGTGCTGGAAAAATCTGAATCTGCAGAGTTTGTTTCAGGACCAAGGTGAAAAGGTAGAACAGAAATACTACCTCAACCTCAGCATGAAAGAGCATTTTAATTTTCAGTTCCTCTGTTTGGAGACAGATTGTTCTATACCTGATTCAAAAGATTTCACATGTAAGGAAAAAAAGTATCATGCCAGAAAGAAAACAGCCTCAATCACACAAAAATGCAATATCTACAGGGAAAAGGAGCAAAAAAGGGAAAGCTGTGTTTTTAAGAAATTGCTCTTTTATTAGGTCACACTAAGCAACAAAAGATTGTAGCACCTGACCTCAGTCACCAGCCTGGTTTTATATACCCAGCTCTGAAATAGCATGAGAGAAAGACACAAAACTTTAATTATTCTTTTTCAAAACAAAGACTTGGACAGAGTATCTGATCTTCATAGTGAAATCAAAAGGTAAATTCACAAGAGGAGCAAGCATAAGCTCTGAATTCAGCAAATGATTCAGAATATTATTTAGCTGTCTATAAAAAAAACAGATAAATGTTTCCACTTAGGTCAAAGCTGAACATATAACAAGCTTACCACACTGGCTGATGCTCATAAGGTTCAGGAGGTTCAGTTCTCAAAAAAAAAAAAAAGTAACTATGCAAAAATAAAAAAATCAAGCGAAATAATTATCAGCAGGGCAACCATCCATTTTCACAGTGCTTATGTGGGAAACAACCTTTCTTTTGCTCTCAACCTAGATTTCCTTATTCAAACTGCAAGCATCAGGGAGCAGGCATTTGGTTTGTATAACAGTACATAAAATAGTCTATCTGTGACAGAGCTACAGTTCCTACGGAAACTAACATGATTCATATTATCATATTTTTACATTGAGAAGTTTTATCTTAAATATACACTTTAAAGGTTAGCATAATTAATGTGTTTTCATGTCCATGACTAGCACCTTAGACCAGGGGTCCTCAAACTTTTTAAACAGGGGGCTGGTGCGAAGATTAAGTGGCAGGCAGTCATCTGCGGCTCCTTGGTTTCCCCCCCCAACCCCTGGCAGGGGGTGTGTGCGGATTGAGGACCCTGGGGGGCCGTATCCGACTTCACAGAATAAAACCTGTAAAGTTTAGAGTGCAAAAAACAGAAGATCTGAATGTGAGCGGCGTACTTTTTCAGGTTATGAATGCCATAGAAATGGCATTGTTCAGACTTTATATTTGCTATAAATCTAGAAAGAAGATAATGCATTTAATATTTCTCATAATTTTTGGTTTATTTTAACCAGCATGCCTTCAGGGGACTGGAAAAGATGTAATCAATCAGAAGAAAATATTTTATAATTAGACTATGCAATAGAAATTATTAACAAATTAATCAGAGAAGAAGAAAGAAACAAAGTGAAGAAGAGAGGCAGGAACCTTTCCAGCTTCTCCACTATACTCTCCGATTTCAAGTATTCAGTCACAGGAAGTGAGGAAGGAAATTTCCTTGGCAAGGCACAGACACAGCCAAGGGCAGTCTAGCTTTGGGTGGCATGGAAGGGAAAAGGTAGAAGACCAGAACTAAGGAATAGGTAACACGCAAAGACAAGTTTTATTTTAAAGTGAAATAGTATAACTCAATAACTCTGCTGTAAAGTGAATTGTCTTTTAACTGTTCTACCTTTTATTTTATCCTTAAAGCTCACCTCTTGACAAAGTTGATTCTGAACAATCTGAGTTATTAGAAGGGATTTCTCACTGGTAGGAATTGTCGGCATGAAAGTGGACACATCAGCAGGTGCCCAGCTGCCCTGACCATTGTTTTCGTGGTGTTCAAACAGCAATACGTGCTACAAAAGAGGCTAATTAATCCATTTGAATAGTTGGTATCACAGGAGTATCAAGAGGAAGAAATTTCTTCAGTGATCACTGATACTCATAAAGGGAAGCATGTGCCACTTGGACTCTGTGGTCGCTGGTTTTTTTTAAATAAATACTCAGATGACCTGCGCAAAATTAAAGGCAGTGAGTTTAACAGGGTAGACCCCTAGTTTTAACCCCCTGCTATTATGACTTGCACTGCCATGGACTACAAAGGAAGAGTTTAAAGGAGCTATTGAGGAGCTTGAGGAGGGGTGATGTCTTTTTCTTATGATATCTCACACACTGTAAATTTTAAAATAGTAAAAATAATGTCAAATATTTTTATAGCACTTTGTTATATGCTAGTATCTTTCCAGAAAAGGGTGCAAAGATCTGGCTCTTTTCTCAAAGCACTAATTTTAGATGTGACAATCTGTATGACAATGACCAATGGTAGAGGGGAAAAGGAGAAGGAAGCAAAGTGTCAACAAGAAGACAATGGCTGAAATCAGGATGATTTTGAGTCTGTTCTAATGCAGCCTGCCATAATCAAAGGTTTCTCTTAATGCACATACAGTCTGACTTTCTTTTGTCACCATGAGTCATGTTCAGAGACTCATTGCTATCAATCCAAGGGTTCTCAAGATAGATGTGATGTATCTGAATCAGAGTGCTCAGATGATTTATCGTGAGGGCTTCAGCCAGCAAACCAATCCATATTTCTTTGAAGATAAGTTTAAACAGAATATTTAAGCATGTCTGTACTTCTAGCAAGTAGTTCCAGCATAGTACATATGGTTAAAGTTAGGTGCATGCTTGAGTATTTCATGGAATTGCAGCTTTGAAGAACTAAGTTCATTTTGTCCTTGAGCAGCAAGGGTGAAAACTGGGGTCATATTAATATATCAAGGGCAGTTAACATAACAGAGCAATATTTTTTTCTTAAATGTGTAAACAGTTGCCATATTATATTCCAGTAACTCTCAAGATTATCCTGAGGGAACGATTAGTTTAAGCATTATAGAAGTTGTACAAAATTCTTTACCTATCTGCATAAGGCATCTGCCATGTTAGCCATTACCTGTGGAAGCACCAGGCCCTTCTATGACCTTATTCTGACAGTTAAATTGGCAGAATTTTGTACATGTAGGTGAAGGGAAGGCTAGAGTATAGACTTTATCCACACCGTAAGGAGCCAAGCAAGTGACAAGTGGGAAGCCTGCAGACAAAAAAGCAAAACCTTGGAAAGAATAGCCTCAACAGCAAGTGGAAACTTTTCATAAACAATAAAAAGAAAAAAAAAAATTAGCACCTGGACATTGCATATGCTAACCCAGTATGAACAAATGTTGAATCTAAAATAAAAATTTATACCAATTTAATTTTAAGTTAAAGTGCCCCAATGAAACCACACTGATTGATTTTAAAATCTCACTGTTTCCTAACAGGTTTCACAAAAGAGCAGAAGGTTACGGTTAATTCCATTAAAAGAACAGACACTCAAATTCACAGCTTAATTACCCTCAGACAAGGTCTTTGTTTTTGGAACTTCAGTTCTTACAGCAACTACCCAGCGCTGCTGAGAAGATCAATCATTTTCTGTGTTTAAACTAACAAGACATTGCTACATGTGACAGTAAGGAGAAGGGCCTACAAGATTGTAAACCATACTTCCTTTTGCATCCAGTGAGGAAGTCCACCTTCTGAGCATAACACAGAAAGAAAGATCACAGAACCACTGAAGAATGAGAAAGGAGGAAAAGCTAAAATCTATATACTCTGTATTATGTCCTTCAGCTGTGTCAGGTAGCTCCCACAGAGTGTTCACCTTCTCATAGAATCTTGCCTTCATGTATAGCACTGTTCTCATGAGAAGTTAATTCAAGCCAAATTATTATGATACTGACTTTTCCCTTAACCTTTCCGTATACTATTTCAGCTAACAGGAAAAATGGAGGAAGAATGAGAATGGGCATTACATGAGGATACTAAACCTTATATCATCTCACCAGTTTAATAATGCATGAACATATATACCAAGAAAGGGTGATTGCAAAAAGTGAAACACTGTTTAACTTTATAAATATATAAATATAAAATTATATTTTCTACACCAGCAGTTGAATTCAAAGTTTTTATTATTGGCCTTAGTCCTAAAATTTCAATTGGTGTTTCATCTGCTATTTCAAGATTATGATATCATGTACAAAGTCTACTTCTACCCCAATTCCATTCCCATCTTTTATAGGTTTAGACAAGGTAACAAAATAGGAAGTATATTTTCTCCTTATGACAAATGAAAAAAAGACACCAATCCAGATCCCAGTCTCAACAAAATCTGGCAAGGAACGTGACATCTAGTTTCTGTTTCCCTGTCTGATAAATCATAACTGTTTTAAATCCTTGGCACGTGATTAAACCAACAGCTGTGTTAAAGGGAAAACTCCCACAATGTATTACTCACAACCATCTCAATATGATCCCTCCAGAGACAAAAAGCATTTTCAGAAAGAGTCATAGGCAAGCCATGGCTATCTTATTCCCATAGACTTTCAATGAAATCTCATATTTTTAGTTTATTTGAGCTAAAATGGGAAGGGGTGGGATTCTACTACAGAAAATTCCCACAAATATAAAGAGGCCAAAAAGTTAAAAATATTACAATTTGCTCTTGTGCACTTAGAATCCAATCTATTGTTAGCAACAACAAAATTAATATAACTCTATATTTATTCCAGGTATAACATCAGATTTTTGGATTGTGATGAGACCTGTTGAATAAGTTTAGCTTACTTATTTTATATTTGGATCTTTAGTACCCTTTTTGGTATCTTTTGGTTTCTAGTATCATAAAGTTTGCAATGAGCTGTAACATATTTATCCTCACAGCACCTCTATATAAAGGAAGTGTTGGCATTTCTATCTTGGGGTGCAGGGAGGGGGGCGGGCTGGAGGAACACGACAGAACACAGGATTCTCACTGCTCAGAACATGCAGTGGACATGGGCATTTCTAAGCACAATGAGTTTTCTTCATTGAAGTCTGTGAAACTGAAACTGCAGTAGTCAATTTCTAGTTTGTTAGATTACTATACTAATCTTTAACATCAATGTTTTGACAAAAAGCCACTTTTTTTTTCCTATAGACTACTTTCTCATGCAAAGCAAAACCTAGTTATGATCTTCTTTCATTTACTGATACATTTTTGTGCTCCTTGGTTTGCTTTTTTATACTCTTAACATCATGTATGCTCTGTAGAAGGTTCATCCATTTTATACTCAGAAGGGTCAACAAAGATAATTCAGTCTGTTGTCCTGCATATCTCTAACCACAGAGAGGAGAATAACTGTGTTACCTATAACAAAGGAACTCCAACTATTTAAAAAATTTGTAACTAAGTTAAATCAAATCTTTGAGAGAAATATGTACCCTTATTCAAAGAATCCTGAAAATGAGATATTTACTACATCAGTTACTAAATAATACCAGCAGTTAATTGCTATGCTAGCTCTTTTGCAGTAACTCTGAACTAGTAAACGTACTTCAATAAAGTGTGTTAATAGTCTCCTTTTGGAAATAAATTATGTCAAAGATTACTTCATGCACTTCCAATACATTTGTCATTTTAGTCATCCTACACAGTTCTCTCTAGTTTGATTTCCACTTTTCAGAAGTGACTGCAAAGGACAACTTAACCTACAGAAGTCTGGAACTTTGTGGGAGTGAAACTTATGGAGCCAGTTTAAATTAATAAACAACCTGAGTAAAAAGAGGTTACTGAAATATCTTTCCCTTCACACTCTGTAAAACCAAGTGGAACAGTTAAGCACATTCCCGATGGACAAACAAACATGTTCTCTTGTAATTTGTAAAGGTAAAGCTCTTTTTTGGTTTTTTCCCCATGTGAATATTTTGCACATCTGACAGACTTAGCCCTGAGTTAGGAATAATGTGAGTTTCCAAATGAAATATTCATTAAATACTTGCAAGACCAAATACTGTTTAAGTTTTTTTGTTGCTTGATATAGCACAACAATCATATTGCAGAAGTAAAACACTGTTAGAGCTAATAATACAGGATAAATTAAGTATGGTTTCTAAGGGCTAGAGTTTTTTCTGGGAGACAGGAAAAGCTTTGGAGTTGGCAGGGGAAGAACCAGTGGCCGTTTATGAAATCAGAACACAATCAGTGAGTGTTCTCTACTCTCTGAAGTGTGTTGCCCAACTTCAGAAAGGTTTCCAGCATTGCCTGGGGTGACATTTCATATGTCATCTAGGAAAATATAGTTTAGATGATTTCAGAAAACCAGTCTCAGGGAAGAACTATCAAAGTTCAGTGTTACAATGGAAGCTGATATGGAATAAGGCTCCATAGTGTTTGTCCTGGATCCAGTTCTATATAACATTTTCCTCACTGATGAGTAATGGACTGGAATATTTATTAAATGTTATTCATTTGTAGATGACATTTATATGTGTTAGAAAAACAGAGTAAAGACCAGACTACTCTGTTAGTCAGAAATAGATCTGAAATAAATGGCAGGAGTCTACAGGATAAGAAGAATTCTAAATTATCTTGGCAAACTGGAGATAGCACATGGAAAAAAACAGCACAAAAGTGAGGACCAGAACAAATCACTACATTAAAATAGGAATAATCAGATGCACAAACCTAGATGGGAAAGAAGTGGTTTCTTCTCTAGAAAAGAATGCTTGAGTTAATTCTGTGTTACACACTGATTGTGAGTGAACAGTGTCATGTTTTTGTAAATAAGGCAAACATTAAAATGCAATGAATGTAAAGAAATACGCCGGCTGGGCTTGTAAGATAATCCTATTGCTCTGTTCAGTAGCTGTAAAACACCATATAAAAGGAAAACGTGCTTCAAGACAAAAAGAAAACAGGACAACCTGGAGAATCTCCAAAAAAGATCAACTAGAAGATTAGAAGTCTAGAAAAAAACTATAAGAAAAGCTTGAATAAACTGTTTTTCTTCAGGGTAGATAAAGCAACATAATTTAATACTTTCGGGTTTTTTTTTAAAGTGTGATAGCAATCTTGCATGTTTTAAAGGCTGTTGCAAATGGAAAGAGAATGGCACGATAGACAGGAAAATAAGCAACGAGCTTAACCTGCAGGAAGGAAGATTCAAATTTCACAGTGTCCTTCAGAGAAAGGGAGAATAAAATATTGGATCATGCTACAGGTTTTTAAGAGGCAGTTCAACAAACATATGTAAGGAATTGGCAACAATCAGTCCTATCACAGGACAGAAAGATGGACTAGGGCTCTGGGTCTGCTGCAGCCCTATGATTTGCCCAAATCATGAAAAATAAGGAAGTATCTTGGATGTGAACATCTTAAGTCACCGCCACATCCATGCTGAATGCAGCACTTAAAACTTGCTGGAAAAGTACCACATTCAAAATTGGCTTACTAGGAAAAGAGATATATTGACTCTTGCCTTTCAGTAACACCTGTCTCAAACAAGATTACCACCTATCAGACCGCTGATATTAAAAATGCACATCAGGGGACAACAATCAGAGCATGCGCTTAACTCAAGGGACTCTACAGAAAAACTACTAAAACCCACCAAATTAAATCAAGAGAAGTTTTAGAAGAACCTGGCTGACCATGGGCTCTTAGAGCAATCCCAGTGATGGCTAAACTCTGGTGAACTTCCCAAACACACGTATTTCTAGCCTTCAAAATTCCAACAGCCACCTACCTCTTAAACTGGAATAGTGTGTTTTCCACCTTGAGACTAGATACTGGTCTGCAGCCTCCTGTTCACTGGCTGTGATTACCTCTCTTACCTAGGTTAACATTTTGTAAGCTTTGCTCTTTCTGCTGACAACTCATACAATCCCTCTCTGAGCAGTCTTATTAGGGAGTTTCTGTCCTCTTGGCTGCAGGATTTGTGCAGCATTTGTAGCTGTTATCAAACACATTACAAAAATACCATGAAAACAGAAGACAATAATGGAAAGTTGAAGGGAAGACCTCAGAAACCTCCCAAATTGACAATATTGCAATTACTGCACTGCAACATTACCTAAACACCCACTTATTAGACATGATTTACCAGTAAAATTCTCTCCAACTCAGACAAAAACATGTATATATTAGCAACCCCTCCTAGCATTGTTTGAATTACATACTTTCAACAAAGTACAGCTCTATCACTGTGAAATTAAAACAATTGATAACACATAGAGTTGACTGCCAAAACTCTCCTACTTGATGGTCAGAAGGTATAATTGTTAAATAAAATCCATATTCAAACCAAACATATAAAATACTTCCCAGCTTCAAGAATTCCTGCACTTTGGAGACCACTATATCTCTGTGATCAAGACATTAATGGCAGGCCTCTGGAATCCCTCAACACAGCTATTAAACCATTCTCAGATGCCAACCTGTTCTTGCTGGGCTGGTTCTGTCTCCCATCATGCAGTAATTCTTAAGTGAATATTTGTGAAATATCCCAGATTTTTGTCTGAGTATACAGCTGTGAGAAAAGGCAGAGAAGGTGCACCTGTAAAACATCAGAAGGGCATATGAGGGAGGCAGGGAAATAAAACTGGGGATTTCTAAAGTACTTCAGCAATTCTGAGTTCAGAATACCCTCCAATGTAAGGAGCTACCCTTCATTTGTTTTGAATGCCTTATGCAATAAGGATTCTTAGCCCTGCACATGTAGGCATTTGTTGGATGTCTGTCAGATGTGGTATGATGGTACAAGTAAATCCTTCCTGTCCTGTACCCTTTGGTGGCTAGCCAAAAAAACCCCGAGAGAATTAGAAGGAGGGGGAAAGGATTTGTGAGTCACAAGGGGATTTTTAATTTGTAAAGCTGATGTAAATACTTCATCTAATTCTGGAATCCAAACTTTACAGATATTATTATGGGTGTGAGGGGATCATGAAAGGTGCAAAGACAAAGGACTCGGAAGACAGAAATATATACCGCAGAGGATTGAAACATTTTAGTTCATCTAAGATATCAAGAACTTCCCACAGGAGAGAGATACTAGATACTAACTCTGGTTCATGGATGTGATGTAAAACCCAAAGTAAAACAAATAAGAAAGGTAATTTTTTAGTGGATTGGAGAACAAATCATTAAAATAAGTAGTCACTGTAAGAAAACTCTTGAGCTCACAGATTAAGGCTGGGCATCTTCTAAAAGACTGACCTCCATCATTACCAGGATTTGTACACAGAGAGCATATAAAGTTTATATTGATAAAAGACCAGACTTAATGATCTAATGGCCCTTCTTGGTCTTAAAATCCATAAATATTTCAGTAGAGAAGTACAGTGTACCATGATGTGACTGCTTGCTATGCTTCTGGATTCAAGTCAGTTGAGCAAGTACACTGCTGAAGGCTACATATGCTGGCCAAAGAGTAAAGTACTCTTCTATCACCGAGCAACACAGTGTTCTTGGTGTCATATGATTTTTCTCTCACATGAAACATTATACATTAATATCAGTCTGCACAAAGTTTTCTCAAAACAAGGTCCCAAATCACTTTTGGGACATAAACTAACAAAATAGATTGACATGGGCAGTTTCAGGAGGCAGCTGAGATTTTACACCAACCGTCTGTTGTTTAAACAAAATTGAGCAGTTGCACATATTGAGAGACAGTTACTAATTCAGGTTGCCTTCTCAGCTTTAACTGTTTGACAGCAAAGAAAAACAACTTAGCATTTAAAATTCAGAAAATAATGCCAGCTCCCCTGGATAAAAATGAAGCTACCCATCTCTGCCTCGGGTAAGGTCGAATGCAGATGTGAGTTTTCACAAAATTTAAGTAGATACTTAGGCAAGCAAGAATAGATACCTCAAATATCACTGAGAACAGATACACAGGAGGAAACAGATTACCCCATACAGCTTGTTCATGTCTGTACTCGCTTTTTCTGGTAGTTCTGTTAAAAATTGTATAGAATGTCTGACTACATTCTATCAAGAACATCAAACCTCCCTACAGCAATTCTCCTATCAAGTCTCTGATGAGAAACATAAAAATGACCGATCATCTCTGCATCTATGTAGGTATTGGGAAATACAGGACAGCAAAGCACAAAAGTAGCATGGTTCTCTTGCATTTAAAGAAAGACGCACTATAAACAGCAGGAAAGAATTTACTGCTGAAAGCATTCTGTATTACTTTTGTTTATACAAACAAGTCCTGTGTACCTCAATACAGCTTAATCATCTGATTCCCAGGAAACTTTTGTTCCTTTTTTTAGGAATGCATATAATATATACAATGCAGGTATAATAATATGTAGTCCACATATTCTTCTACACATACACCTACACATTAGTTTATTCATTCCTAGGTATCCAATCACAACCTATTTAAAATTACTACTATCTGCAAGGTAAATTGCAGGTTTTCTTATGTATTCTCAATCTAAAAATTACTGTCATTTTCATAAATTGGACACATGTCCAATGAGAACATATAATTGCCAAGGTAGACATCTCTTTCAGATCCAGTAGAAAATTCAAAAAAATCCCTTAGTTCACCAGGTCTGGACACCTATGACTTTAAAAGTCCTTTAGAGAACTTTTGATACCATCTGTGATCAAGTGATCACAATTCTCTCACGAGTACTCATATTCTTGAATACTTTCTTGATATTAGTGGATGTCATTTTCTATGATAGATGTTAACCACAAAAGAGGTGGATCAAATGGAGAATGTACAGAGGAGTTTAACAAATGGGATTAGAAGTCTAGAAAGCACGTTCTACTGAAAGAAGTGGGTTTGTTTAGTCTAAAAAAAGAGAAGACTGAGGAAAGATATGATAACAGTCTTCAACTATGTAAAAGGTTGTTGTAATAAGCCTTCTTCATGCCCACAAGGAGTAGGGCAAGAAGCAATGGGCTTAAATTAAAGCAAATATGATTTAGAGATCAAGAAAGGCATTTTATGAGACTCTGGAAACTTAAAATTTAAATGTTTAGATTCTACCTACTTAAAAATTAAGTTAAGTATATAAATGTAGTGAGAACTACATTTACTAATTATTATGTACTGTATTACAAAGAGATAACAGATGCATTGTGGAGGACCACAAGATTTGTCCACACAGAGACTAGGGCAAAACCACCCAAGTGCTGACTACAGAACCATGGAAGTCAACGAGACAGTAAGATTCATTTTTTCTTCCATAGTGGCCAAAGGCTGAAGATTGGTGCTATGCAATTATTTGATAACTAACTCTTACTGTTGCTTAAGAATATTTCATTTTCCACTTTGTTGTTGACTTAGTTCAGTTCACATACAAGGACAGAATACCAAAGTTCTAAGAATAAATCTGATTTGGTCAGAGGAACTCAAAATGAAAAATAATGAAAAACACTCAGTAAGGGAGCTGTTCTCCCTACATCGCAAGTATAAGTGAATTGTTCTGATGTTAAAAGCTTTTTACCCTTTCTCCCTCCAGTGTTGCTTATTATTAACATCTGGCCTTAACCACTTCCTTTTCTAAAAATCATTTTGATGAGTCTGGAAAAGCAGAAATACAACTATTAACTAAACACTGTCATTCAAATCATTTCATCAATGTCTACCACACAGACAATCTTTCATTCTTTCCTTTAAGGTGGGGAAAATTCTGAACTGAATGCTGGAAGTCTTATTTAACTCACCTCAGTGGTAGTCATCCAACAAAACAGGCAATAATCACACCTTGTGATGAGGTAAGAACTGTTCCTCACTATGTTTACTTCAAAAAAGGAGTGACAGGAAATTTTGTGCCTATATATCACCTGGTGATTTGAAAGGCTGTAGAAATCTAACTAAAGCATAGTGCTTTATTAGTTTTCTGCTTGGAAAGGAATAAATCTCTTTTATTTTCTTCTCCAAAATAAGACTTAGACACTGAACAGTACCTGTATTTTCAGTACAATCATACTCACTTCTTACTCGCTTTAGCAGAAGTTGAACAAAGCAAAAAAAATATCCATTCCACAGAGTGACAGCCATTTAAAGCAAGAATTGTTTCAGTCACAGCAATTAACACTGTTTCTGTTAGATGCCCTTTACTCCACTGGACACCTCGCACAGTACATTTTTAGCCATGACAAGTCTGAAAACTGAGCTATTCTGTGTATAGTTCAAAGCCCTGCTTTGTTGACAGATACATCTACTATGTCATCAAAGAAACATTCCTTTTCAATATTGGTTCTTAGAAGACATCTCACATCTTCAGGGAATTGAGATTTGGATTGAACCATCTTGCTAATGAAGCACTAAATTAAGATTAGTAAATCAGTTGACATAAATTAATTGTCATCTGACAGGGAATTCTCAAAAAATAATGTTTTGGATAAAAACTTAATCATAGAAAAGAAAGATACATCGCCTGAAAGAGGGGTCATCTTGATGCAATAGATATTTTTAAATTACATTTCTCATCGCCTCCGTGGTCAGACATACCTAAACCTAGGACAACATAGAGAAGCTTTCCTTTCCCTTATGAATCTTGGACAATAAATTACATTGTATTTCATACCTGTTGGAAGCATTCACCAAATAGAGCTAAAAACATATATGGCAAAGCACAGCAGCTGTTAATGAAAACCCAATAGATGTCATTGTCCTGGGCTCAGGCTGCAATCCCAAGCAGCTTCACAGTTTCCTCAAGACTAAAGAGTACAGGAGATTCACTTGAACACTTTATTACCTTGAATACTCCTTTTGAAAAAAGCTTTGCAGCCCTCACAAGACCAGACCCCATAATGGTAGCCTGAAGCGTAGTCGTTACAGACAGCACAGTACCGGGTCTCCTTGGTGGACTCCATGGACAGGGTCCCTTTCTCGTTGGTGCTGGACATCCTTTCCCGGATGCTGTGGCGCCTGGTATCAGAGCTTGGCCTGTTAATAGCAAAAAACCAAACATCATTCTTTCAGCAAGGTTAAGTCTCATCCACTCCTACAGATTGTAAGAAAGAAAAGCAGATATAGTTTTGAAATGACAGATGGACAAAAAAATAATATTTTACCACCCTCTGTCCTGTTCAAGTTGGAAAGGTGTAGAACTAGCAAGATACAGGGGAATTTCTCACAAATCAATCTGGTGTTATTAGGTGTAATACCTTGAAAAATTAGTAAGTTATTTGATAAAGTCATCATTTTCCCTCAAAACATTACAAAGGAATACAAAAATATTGACACATTTTTGTGTATCTGCTCCTGTACAAACGGTTCAGCCTGACTGCAGTATCAGTAGGCAGTTTGAGAATCTGCAGCAAAAATCACTTAATGTTTGCACCTGAATTTGCAAGTCGCTTAAATTATTAACCAGGCTATTTTCAAATATTATTGCACAATTAAAGATGCAAACTTTCCTTACATTGTCAAAGATATAATAGTGCATAGAACAGTCTCTATTTGCATTACAATATCACTTTAATAAAAATTAAGGAGTGGTTTTTACACAAGAAAAGTCAGAAGGTATTAAAAACTGTTGCTGAAGAATTTTCATTCTGGTGATATACATGTTACTATACATGCACAACACATGTGCAGTATGCTACTGAATGAAGAATGAATAAATCTATAATCTAAGTGGCAATGAATTAATACCTAGTGAATCTAGTGAGAAGTCATTATGGGTAGCTGCTGCAGACATGGTAAACAATATTCAAATAGATGAAAGTGTGTGGAATTACCAAGGGAACCAGAAATTAATTCTGGGATTGCTCCTGGAAGGCTCTTGCAAAACATGCTTTCCAGTAAGAAACTGCTCTACAAATTGTCCAGGAGACAAAAACAATTGGGTGTGACAGCATCAGACAATCTAAAGCCTGAATCCTACTGTTTAGAGTAATTATCTACTTATAATGCATGTTTTAATTGCTGTTTAGTATAACAGGTGGCTCTTATCTCCCCAGAGTCCCAACATTTTCTCAAAGAAACATATCCTGGTTTTGAGCCTAGGAGACCAGGGCGCTCTCTTTCAGATTTCTTCTTAAATACCCAACTTTGCCATACTCCCTTCTTCAGCACAGCAAAACTTACTTTGTTTTGATGAACTGAGGCATCTGGCAGCAATAGCACCTTCCTGTGCCAAACCAATACTCCCCAGAAGCTTTCTGATTACTCTACATGTGCTCAACTATCTGCTTTCATCTAGCCAAAGTTCTCAGACATCCCCTGCTGCAGTTCATCCCAATGCTCAAAACCTTTTTACCAGCCAAAGCCACCTGGACACTCTCAAACATGCTGCCAGTCACCCCCTCAATACTTTTTATATTATATTTTAATTTCCATTCCCAAATATAATATGTTTTCATTGAATGGTTTTGAATGTCTATCAGTTATTAGAGAAACATGAGGCTTCGCCATGCTAGATAGCAGAAACTGCTATTGGCATCATTCAGGGAAACTGCATTTTTTTAGACCCAAAGTTCTTTACCAAGCATTATATACCAGCTAATTTTGAGCACTTATCTAAATATTTTTTGTTTCCTTGGGACCTGTGCAAGACAGAAAACCTGCAAATGGCAAAGCATTGGCATGGCACAGCTCTGGCTTTTTAGTGAAACAAGAAAACTGGAGAATGTCACAATTCTGACAACGTAAGTTTAACAAACTAGGCGGGAAAAAAAAATCCTTGTATATTTTAGATGCTAATACATAAAAAGGTGAAAACAATATCATTGATAAATCATTATGGGTATAACATATTCTTAGTGTAATTACCCTTTCCAGCCCACAAAACCCAGGTAGCTCTTTTATTCTTCTCCAAGTCCTGAATCTGCCTTTGAATTTGCTTTATCCCAGTGCCTCATTTAATTGACTTCTTTTTTTTCTACTGAACACTGATCAAAGCTGTTGTTTCTTATCTTCCCCACCCTATTCTCCCCTGCCTGCAGCTATCACCTAATCCATCCTCGCAGCATAACTTAAAAGAAACTATGATGTGGCTTTTAAACAAAAATGTATACTTTTAGGGGTATAGAACTACAAGAATGTTTAAAATATTTAGAGTAAAATAGCAAGCAAGCAAATAACTGTCAGTGTAATTTTAACAACATTAGACTAGTCTGTTAGGTACACATGACCATCTAATAGGTATTTAGAATTTTGTTGTTGGGTTGTTGTTTTTTTTTTAACTGTTACAAATATACCTGTTATTCAAGGTAAGGTTCCCAAAATTATTTCCAGATCAATAGAACTAAAAATAAATTACAATTTTATAAAGCCTAACTTTCAAGTTATTTTTTAAAAACACTTTAAAAAACAGTAAACGGAAAAAAAAATCAGGTTCCAAAACAATTGCATATTTTTGCGTGCTTGTCATAATTTTCCAACACCACACACACACTTACTAAAGCAATCCTAGTTTCCTAGTTGGATACAAAAGAAAATACTTCAATTAATAAGTAAAACCCAAATAGAGTAAAGAAATACCAAAAATGATCAGTCATCACGCAGCCCAAAAAATTAAATTTTAATCGTTTCAGAATATTTATCTTTATTCAGATCAAGACTAGGTTCACAAATAATTTTTTTATTAAAATTATATTTAAGAATAATAAAAAAATATTGAAAAATAGCCTGGAGGAGGAAAAAAAAACAACCCTTTTTCTATCTAGAACAGACAAGAACTATCATAAAAAATGTACTCTCCAAAGAAAATAAGATGTGTAGACACTAACAAGGAAGATGCAGTAAAGACAGACATCTTTTGCCATGCTGCTTGTGGGAAAACCGAGTCCATCCTCAGTCACACAAGGCCACTTTTTCAGGGGGAGGCTGCAGGCAGCAGCAGTGAGACAGCACGTTCCCTCTAAGCACACGCAGGATCCACGGTGCAAGAGATCACAGACAGACAGGGCAGCAATGCCACTGCTCACTCCTGCCCATAATGCCCATGCATTTCATATTTGACTTAGACCACCGTTCCTTTCCTGCACACAAACTTGTTACATTGAAAGAGCAGTATAAATCTGTTAACAGAGACCTTCACAAAGAAAAATGAATCTAAAGATGGTCTTTGCTGGCTTCCCACCCCCAAAATCAGTGCCATTTGAGCATTGCTTGAGCAAGGCTTTGTGAACTGGCCTTGCAGAGTCATCACATTCAGGCTCTTGCAAACCACAGAGGGAAGCACACTAGATTACCCCTAGCCCCATCCTTCTCTGAAATAATATCCTGCCACCCCTTTTCACTTATACAATGAAAATGAAAGCTGGTAGTAAATAAACTCTAGTATGTATTAGGGGAGATGAGGAGTAAATCTTTCTGAGAAAAGAATATCCAAATAACACAGAGCTCGCTAAATCAAAATAACATCTAAATCAAAATAACGGAAATCAGCTGCTAGTTAGTGCACATCACAAACCACTGATGCCATGTCCTGACAAAAAATAACAGTCTGCTCTTCACCCAGATTTCAGTTAGGTTTCAAGGGTTAGCCTTCTGGAGAACATAGTGCAACAACCTAACCCAACTTTAATAACCGTGGCAAGATCATCATTCCCAAAATACAATAGCAGAACCCTTTCAACAATTTTCTTTGTAATCTATGTGAACTATAACACCACCACCACAAAAAAAAAAAAAAAAAAAGACCAAAAGTTCTGTCAACTAAGTTTACCAAAGAGAAACACAAATCAAAAGGAAAGAAAACCCCATATAAAGCTCTCCCTCCAAGACCCACACCAAAACAGAACAAATTAGAAAGAAAAAATCCCTCAGAATTTACTGCTCATTTCCAAATGTAATAACATAGCAGACATAAAATGGAAAGTGTTTTGGAACCTACAGAGCAGAAGAAACTTGTCTTCCACACTCACTTTCATGTTTTTCCACCTATGTTGCACTGAGACTGCTCTTCAATAGATCTGTTAGCAAACAAGACACCTCTGCTTTAAACATTCACTCATCACCTGCAACTCTGAATCAGCAAAGAGATCATTAACCCCATGGTGACTGTAAGGTGAAAAGAGTGCTTACATGAGGAAATTGTGGTTTTATAATGTAAACTCAAGTTTTTATATCATGGTAATCTGACTGGCAGGCAGTATGAATTTAGGAAACCCACATTACACAATCCACCCAACAGCAAGGTAAGGCCCAATTTACAACAACCTCAGCTTTATGTGAAATAAAGAGATTTCATAGGTAGGAATTCTTAAGGGAAAAGTCATTTAAGCAGTTAAAGGAGACACCTTGAAAAATTATAGGTTTCTGATTTTACTTTCATACAAGAAACTTTAATTTGCAGCTGCTAAATCTTTCTTACCAGAATGGATGGAAGTTCACAGTGTAAAGAGCCTCAAAACTCATGCCCATTTCAAAAGCAGTCAACATCTAGCGCAAATGCTTTTCCACACATTGAACCTATAGCACCATTCTACTATTCAATATGAAATTATTTAACTTGCTGATAGTATGTGATTTACTACATGGGGCAAAATATTTATAGAAGATAATTGGACAGAATTAAGTCCTTGAAAACACTTAAAAGACATCTCAAGGAGAAGTACTGCAATAAGAACGACAAAGTATAAAAATAAACAGAAAATTGCTAAGTACATTAAGCACCTCAAAACTGTAATCTCAGAAAGCTCCAATGTATCTGAACAAAAAAAAAAAAAACCATAAGCCATCCAAATGAAAATGTTGGCTTAAAACAAATATCCCAAAATGCCTAGGGTTGTAATTAAGCTAAATACAACTTGACGATGAAGAGGCACAGTCTTACACGGAGTTGTATATCAGACAGAATCACAAGATATTTTAGGATAGATGGGACCTCGGGAGGTGGCCCCATGCCGAGCCAGCATTGGCACAATATGGGCTACAGCAATGAGGGTGAATTCCAGCAGCGGGACCAGAAGTCAGCATCACTCCTTGGCTGATCCTCTGCTGGCGATGAAGATCAGCTGGGGCTCACCCTGGGCCTAACTTGAGTGATTCCCGACCCATGGCTCTGAGCACATTTCTCTCACTCTCTTCCTCCCCAAAACAGGATGTTTTTGTCTATGCTACCAAGGGAGAAGGACCCTTGCAGAGCTTCTGCTGGAACCATGCCCCCAGGAGAGGATTAGTCAGCCAGACCAAACTGTGCCTGAGAGCATGAAGCTATTAAGCAGCGACAGCCATCCAACATTTCCTTTGGCACTAGTTCTATCATCTTCTTCCATCCTTAACTCTGGTTAATTTAAAAATAGGTAATTTAAATAATACATTTATATATGCCAAAATTAAACCATGCCATGTGTGAAGAAAAATTTCAGAATCTCAGAATCATCTAGGTTGGAAGGGATCTCTTGAGATCATCTAGTCCAACTCTCTGCTCAAGCAGGGTTATCTAGAGCAGGTTGCCTGGACCCACATCCAGTACAGTTTTGCATTTCTCCAAGAACGGTGACTGAAAAAAACCTGTGTCAGTGCTTGGTCACTGCCACAGTAAAAGAATATTTTCTTATGTTCGGGTGGGAATACGTATATTTTAATTGGTGCCTTTGATACTATTATTTTTTTTCTGCAGGGTACCTTGCTGGCTCATGTTCAGCTTGATGGTCACCAGGAACCCAAGGTCCCTTTCTGCAGTTACTTGCCAGCTAATTGGGCCCCAGAACATACTGGTGCCTGGGGTTATTCCCCTGAAGGTGCAGGAAGTTGCATTTCCCCTTGTTGAACTTCATGAGGTTCCTGTTAGCCCATTTTTCCAACCTGTAGTGGTCCCTCTGGATGGCAGCACGACACTCTGGTCTATCAGCTACTCCTCCCAGTTTTGTCTCATCAGCAGACTTGCTAAGGATGCACTCTGTCCCGTTGTCTAAGACAATAATGAATACGTTGAACAGTATTGGCTCCAGTACTGAGTCCTGGGATACACCACTAGTTTGTTGCCTGGTTTCAAACACTAGTTTCAACAGGAATTAGTGTCACTGATTGCAGCCCTCTGGGTCTGGTTGTTCAGCCAGTTTTTAATCCCTCTCAGTGTCCACTTATCTAACCCATACTTTGTCAACTTGTCATAGAATCATAGAATCATTTAGGTTAGAAAAGACCTTTGAGATCATTGAGTCCAACTGCAAACCTAACACTGCCAAGTCCACCACCAAACCATGTCCCCAAGTCACACATCTGCACGTCTTTTAAATACCTCC
>JAVJGJ010000059.1:46061874-46094965 GCA_035590215.1 Microhierax caerulescens | reverse complement strand
GGGGTTGGTGTGACCCAGGTGCAGGACCCGGCACTGAGCCTTGTTGAACCTCGTGCAGTTGGCTGGGCCCATCCAGCCTGTCCAGGTCCCCCTGCAGAGCCCTCCTGCCCTCAGGCAGATCAACACTGCCACCCAGCTTGTGTCATCTGCAAACTTACTGAGGGTGTGCTCGATTCCCTCATGAAGATCATTGATAAAGATATTAAACAGATATTAAATCAATAAAAATGTTAATCTCTTCTAAATCCATTTGCTAAAGTCAGTATAAATTTGCACATCCTTTCAGCCTCTTAAAACTTAATTTTTGACAAATGTAATTTTTTCTCAGATCTGTCACTAATATTTGCAGACTGGATTAAAGCTGAGAGAGATGTGTCTATACAGAGTCACTGTGCAGTCCATGGCATCTCCAGCCACATTTCCTGAAGGTTCTATTTACAGAAGGCGAAGAGAGCCCAGGCTCCTTGTTCACATGCTTGATACATGAATCTGGATGTTTTCATTATTTCCCTTTCCTATACTTCCACTCCTGGGATCCCTTTTCCATGGTTTGTAAATGTGAATTCATAATTTTGCAGCTGATCCCCTTCACAACATAGAAGTTTGCTCAACTTTCTGAAAAACATGGAAGCTTTTCTTGGGGATAGCAGGGGAGTTGGGGGGTGGATTTAAAAGAGGAAAGAGCTCAATCTATTTGTCAGTTCAATGGGTCTGAAATATGAATTAGAATAAATACTGAGAAATTAGTACTGTTTCATTCTATTTATCAGTGTGGTTGGAATTTAAACTACAACTCACAGGGTCATTTTCACTAGTCTTAAGTGGCGGTATAGCTGTACCTCACAGAGTAGCACAGAACTCAAACATATTTTTGCTTTTTGTTTTTCACTTTTTTGTTTTTCAATTTTCTGGCTTTTTTTCTTACGAACAGAAGATTAGTAATTTCTTTCTGTACATAAGGTGAATGCAGAAACACCCACACACATCCTTTATATGAATATACATTAAAAGAAGATTAAGATTTTAAATATAGCACATGGCTGAACTGCACCTTGCAAATGCAACTGAAACCTTCATTTATCCCTGCTGCGCATATGTATATTATCTTCATTTATATGACCATACTTTTAACAAGGCAACAGCTCATCAGTGCACAAAATAAAAAGAATTCTTTAAATGAGTAGCTATTTTGTCTGGTGGTTTTTTCCTGACTGTTCAAGTGTCCGGTGCCTTACTATCAGCACACTATCCAAATTTTGCTATAACATCAAGAATTAATTTCCTTCCAAGATTTCCATGCCACTGTAGCATTTTAGCAGTTGACAGGTGCTAATGAATATATTTTTCCAATACTCTTGTGAGTTGAAAGGATAACAAATGAGGCTGAGAGAGATTAAGGTCAAAAGTATATAGTGAGTTATGCGCAACCTAAGTTTGTTAAGTACTCACCATTAAATAACATCTTGAATGTTCAGAGTGCTACTTCCCTTGTCTGCAATTGCAAGGGTAAATGTTCAACACTTACATAAATCAGACTGTAGGACTTCCATTCAGCACAAAGAAAATTACAAAACAACATGAGAATACCTGGAAGGAGTTTGATTTAAATGGTTTCTGAACTTCACAGAAGCATTTGTGGCAGGGTTAAACAGAGAATTTAGTTCTCCAGGCCAGCAATCAGCTGCTTTCACGTAACACTTCTTGAAATTTTTGCCTTATTCCTTTTTTTAGTTGCCAGTCTTTGCAAAAAATGAGTAGAGAATTTAAAAAGAACGACATATTTCGCTATATGGGCATGACACATTCCAGAGTTGATCCTTTTTATATATTGAAGCAGCAGCCCACTTATGATTACCTTATAATTATGAAAATAAATATTATTATAACAATGACAAAGGCACAAAGAGACCAAATAAGATTTGCACAGGTCAACTTAATTTGAGCTTATTAAAAATAAAAGTTTGCAAACGTTTTTTCTGTGTGTAGCTTCTCACGCTGAAGAGGACATCTAGAAAACAAAAAATGTTATCCTTCTGCCTCAAATTTATAGTCACAATCAGCAGGGCTGGGACATGTTGGCGCACCTCTCACTTGCATTAACATAGCAGGTAATGTGGCAGGAGATCACTCCCATTCCTGAGCAGCAGAGGAAGGTTGAGAGTGATACCTGTTAACAGCTGTACATTTTGACACTATGAGTCCTTTATTCTACTCTTTTTTATGAGAAGCAAAAGCTAGTAAATACGCAAAGGCTGCTGCCACTGCTGTCAATGGGAATGTCTGCTCTGTCCTTCCACAACTGTTCTTTTTCAAGTTCTCTTGCTTGACCCCCCCAGTTCCTTTTGTCCTGTTCTTACACTTAATTCTACCTTTGGGCTTTTCATTCCAGACTCAGTCTCCCTGTCCAGAAAGGACAAACTCATCTCCTCCAATGCATGGCCTGACTCTGTCTGGCTATTTCTCCCATGGCCAGACTTCCTGCAGGCACCTCACTCAAAACTCTCCTTCTCCTGCTATCATTACTTACTTTCCTTGTGTCCTGAGCAGAAAGGTTCTGCTCTTCTGCCTCACTCTGTACCCTTTTAACCCCATCTGCCAAGATTACTTAGCTCCTGTTAATCTTGATATACAATCCTACTTTCCTTTGACCTGCCCCACCAGTCCCACAAACGCATACTAAAAGCTGTAACTGAAGAAGGATTGAGGGACCCTACAATTGCCATTTGTTGACCATGTATCATTGATCATAAAAGGACAAAATTATATATTTTTTTACCAAGGCTGAACTTAAAATCTCTGAAATTCTGTGGTGAACAGCTCATTATAAGTGCTATGAACTATCAACAAAAAAAGCCTATTATGTTTCAAGTCAGTCAAAACTGAATTTAAAAATATAAAGCAAAAAAAATTTATATCTTTAAAGCTATGAAATGTCATTTATGTAAAGGGTCTTGCCTTCTATGATATGTACTTCTGTCTTTTCTCCTCTGGGCTGGGACTGCACCTCTTGTAAGGCAAGCCTTCATCACAGTAACCACTCTCATTGGAGCTCTAAGGTTCTGTGTGCCAGGACACCTTCCCATGGGATAAAACAAGGGACAGAAACACATCTTTGAAGAACCAATTGAGAGACGTCATGCAAGCCATAATATGTGATAAATCCTATAATATTTCTTGCCAGAATTTCACTTCTGAAATAAAAAAAAAAATATTGCCCTCTTATTAATATTTTGAAGGCTATTGAAATCAACACAGAAATTGAGTTTCTGTAAAGAGAAAGTTCAGACAACAAAATTCCTCTTTTTTTTAATTTTCAAGGAAAAAATATTTTCTGTGGGATTTTCATTTTGCAGAAATCCCAGTTTTTAAAAGTTTTTACAGAAAGATATTCAAACATCAAAATATTTCTTTTCATGTAATACACAAAGAAATACACACATATATAATAAGCAAGAAGAATCTACAGACACATCCATAGGTACAGTTCTGCAGGGTTAAGCAGGAGCAGAAGTCGCTGCTAACTCTACCAGTAGTCAAACTGTCCTACAGTCTCAATGTGAAAGTGACATGAACAGACCTGCAGAAATTACATACTCTGCAATCACTATACACTAACATTCAGTAAAGCAGGGACAGAGTATCACTTAAAAGTTTATATATCTAGACCTGCCCCACCGGAATTTGTTTTAACTCATCCTTATGTTATTTCCAATAATTCAGCCTCTCTCTGTGGACTGTTTGCTGCTTCACTACCAATTGTTCAGTCTAAGTCCTGTCTGTTGGAATCTAAGTTCATTTGTCCTCAGCTCTTTCCAGTTAACCCAAAGAACAATTCGGCTGCTGCCCTCTCAGTACATATTCTCCCTTTGTAAGGTTCCTGCTACGCCAGCTCTCAGCCTTCAGCCTTCCTTCCAGAGTATCCTTCAATTCCCCCATCTTGCTGCTCTCATAAGGACTTTGATTGCCCCTTAGTGGGCATAAAACTCTGAAAGAGGCCTTGCCAGTCTCTCCTGAAACAACATATTGACCTGTTCATCTGTTTTTCTGTTCACATAATAAAATTTTACTTTTTTGCAAAAGATTACCATTGTCTTGTATTTAGCTCATTATCTTCTCTACCCCTTAGTCTATTATGTATTCTGCAGTCCTTTTCCCTACTTACTAATTCCTCAGTTGTTGTGCATTAGATTTCTCCTTCCCAAAGACTGGGCACTGCACTGACCTTTAGTGAATTTGAGAAATATTTAATATTTCAGATTCTATTCTGGTAACCAATGCTAGGAAAATATTCGCTTACATACTTACCTTTCAGGTGGCCCATTTACAGTTCTCTACTGCTTTTAACAACTGGCAGATAACATTTACTTATTTAAAAATTAATGGTATTATTTTATCTTTGGAGTAAAATATCTACAAATTATTGGTTTTACGTGTCTTTTGAATGCCTGATTACTGGATGATTCTCCTTTTCTTTAAGGAACACCACAAGTGAAATAAATATTTTGAGCCAGTTCCCCAGGATCCAAAATAACAACCAGACAACTTGCTCAGGGTTTCTCTGCCTGTATGTACCTCTTGCCAGGGCACTATCTACCTCTGTCACAATCTCTCTCAAATCAGTTAGGCAACCCCACAGACTCTGGTGCATGAAGAGTCATATAATCTGAGGAAAAACATTAACCCACTGTCTAAAAGCATGCCAAATTTGATGAAAAAGCTGCTGAGACAAAGTGCCTCTGGGAAACGTGTGGATATGATTTTCTGGCAGCAATACTGCGTTGGTGTGTGGCTGTGTGGCTCTGGGGACAGAAGCAACAGGGACCAGAGTGTGGCAATCGGCTGTGCCCACAAGTGTGTCAGAGTGGAGCTTGCCCCCACCCCCCAGCAACACTCTGGAAACATGGACACAAGACATCTCACTTTAGTGTAAGCAATCAGAAGAATAAAATACGTTTGAAAAGCTGGAAGCATGAAAAAAACCAAAGGGCAGCTTCAGCTGACAATCTCCAGTGTATATCCTCTAAAGCTTTCACACTTAGAAACATCTGGTCACCCTTGTCGCTACTAAATCTATGCTAAGCCTCAAAGACCAAGCTGAAAAGTTGTACCACTGTATTTCTCACATGAGTCTTATGAATTTTGTGAAGAAGCTGAAGTTCAGTCTTTCACGTAAGAATATAACACATCCAGAAGAGGTCTTTTCTCTGGATTTCACTTTTCCTAGCGAACTTTCTTCAGAATTACTCAGTCACTTGGTTATTTTTTTTTTTTTTTTTCTTTTTTAACATTCAGACAAACTAGCACAATCCTACCATCTGAAAGGAAAAGGTTAAATGCACTCAATAGATTGGAAAAGGGTGTTTCAGGAAATGCGTCAGATTCTTACACTTACCTCCAGACAATTTCAAAGGTAAATGCCAGTAAAAACACAGGAATCAGTCATAAATCTTCCTTCACCATGCCTTTATAGGACTTTTATGGGCTTGTGTGTTCCTTTTATTCTTGGACAAGCCCTTTTTCCAAATATTTCAGATGCACACATTAAGACTGCAGTTTAACCAGTTGCCCAAAGCTTCATTAAATTCCTAGGAAAATCTTTCAATGACCAACATTAAACAAGACATTTTTAAAGAAAAATGATTGAAAGATGTAAATGTTCTCCTTTACATCAACCTCAAAAAATACGTTAAATATGAATGCAGATTGTGTAACACAACATTACAATGTAGATAACATTGTTTCAATCTAAACCAATCTATGATTTAAAATGGATATTTTTCTTTTAAATAACATTTTAAACTGAAAATGTAACTTTAATGGGTACACTGCAATTTGAAGAAGAACTTTTGAAACAAAACACTTTTACAGCCACATATGGTCCTAACAAAGAAATCAGAGGGCTCTGGGCCACAGGGAAATAAACCCTGCTGAAATAAAAGACTACTTAAAATAGTGCTTGTAAGTTCATCAAAGTGCATGCAGACCTCTTGAACCAACTGATACAAAGCACAGAGAGACAAAAATCTTTTCCCAAAGAGTTTACCACCCAGGTCAACAAGGCATTCTGTGCCAGCTGCTAGCAAGAATACAAGACTAGGCAGAGGTGCCAAGCCCAAAGACACTACGTGGGCAGCAGGGTAGGAACTAGGCACTTAGGAAAATCTGACACTTGCACCTAGAAATGCTTGTGTACTTGCCTCAGAAGATGTGGCTTATCAGCAGCTCCTTGTTCATGCCCCAAACCAGTAAACCCTAGGAACAGAACCTCTGCAGTCCTTGGACTAAAATTGCACAGTCTAGGGCCCAGCGAAAGAAAAAAAAAAGAGCTCCCAAACATACGGACCTGTTTGTGCTTAAGACAGTTTCATCAAATCAAACTACTTATACATGGGATCCACACAATCTCCATAATACAAGCAGATTAATTTCCTTGCAGTCCACAGCTAGCCTGCAGTATCAGGAAGAGATGAAAACCCATCCACAACTGGTACACTGTGTGTTGTGGTGCCATACGTGCTTGACAGTTGAAAAGACAGAGGCACCAGCCCTAGCTGATGGCCATGTACAAGGAATGTGCATCCTAGAAATCAAAACATGGCTTGGAAGTCACGCGCTTGAAGGCATAACAAGTGCAACAGGTGGGACAAAAGCCTGTGGCTGAGTGTTAACAATCAAAGGATGGGTGACACAAGCATGACAGAAGGCAAACAAAAAGCCCATCTGAAAATACATCATACTGACCAGTCATTGCATACAAGGGCTGCATTTCACTTGCAGTGTTGGGCTACTAAACATGTTCACAGCACTCTAGTACTGTCAGGCCAACAGTAGCTCGTTCTATACTCTTCTTCCTCTGTTAAGAAAAATTAATAACAGGTCATGTCATGTTTCAGCCTTGAGAGGTCTGGACCCAAGCAGGGAAGACGCAAACCTCAAAGTAGCATGCTTTAGTTTGTCCTTTCAGTCAAAATGGAGGCAAGATGGATGCACAGAAATATGATGTCTCACAGGATCTGAGTAGTTATTGGGGAAACTGCTCCAGATGAGGTACTTGATTCATACTTGTTCTCTGGAAAGTGATGAATTCCACTTTGTGTGCCAATTCATTCTTTGAATATTAATGAAGAGTAAACCACGTGATAGACATGTTGGAGTTTGAAACAGAGCAGTGAAGTCCAGCAATGCAAGGTAGCCTAGTTGTTAGGTTTGTGCTATCTTTATAAGGCCAGGCCTCATTGACACAGTGAAATAAAATGAAACTTGTCTATAACATTTGTCATAGATGATCTCGAGAAACAGTAAATTACATATGTTAAAAATACAGTTGAAAGTGTAAGAAATAGAAAATAAAATTAATAAGAAAGAAAAGCTGAATTGATTGTTATATAAAGCATACGATTTGAGGCACCTCTGCCAAACTGATTTTCAAAATGATTTTAAAGTTTTGAGATCCTACAGCTCTCCTTCCCTTCAAGTAACCCCTAGACATCACTTCTGGAAATTTAGTGTTAAAGGTTACAACGGCTGTCATTTTTGTTTATGTCCAAGAAGTCAGAGCTGCAAACTGTTGCAACACTAGGCAATCTTGCTCGCCCTTCATTTCTGGCCATAGACACTTAGGCCCAAAGTAGCAAATTAATGCTGTTCAACATGCAGCCACAAAACCTGAGAAAAAGGAGGAGACCAGAGAACACAGGGTGAAGAAAGAAGGATCCCAACTGTGTGGTCACATTGGCTTACTAATGCAGCCACAGGAATCATGACCAGAAATGTGACGGGAAAAACTTTCAGTGGGAGCTTTCAGCTGATCAGACTAATGGTTACATTACAGCTGTATAACGTATTAAAATAGCAGACTGAAAAACCGGACTGTGTTCTTTTTCTTACTCCTCTGTATCTTCTATTTCCTGCTTGTAGACTGCAGATCTTTCTGTCATTCTTCGTGTGCGTCTCAATCATCAGTACTAACCAAATAGTAAACAATAAGTTTTACATATCTACATTATCTAAATTATCCCAAAGTAGCTAAAATATTCATTCAGATAATGTCCACAGATAAATTTGCATATGCTGAACTATGCAATCAATAGTAAATAAAGAAAACCTGGTAGGAAGTACATTCATATAGCTAACTGCACATAATGTGTGCTTGCAAAACTGCTTGTTGTATTTTGGAAGTAACATGCAGCAACGTGTGAGAAATCAGTTCTGTGGTGCACTTGCCTTTTGTGTTGGTGATACCTTTGTTTCAAGACATTAAGAGGTTACATTTTGTTTTGGCAAATCCATGTCATCTAATTGTGTCATTTCTTATTCCTCACTGCAACAGAGTTGTTATTAAGCTGAAGTGCTTCAGAGGTGCCACAATATAGCACCTCATTAATCTTCTCACTTTTTGTTGTTGGTAGGTGGTAATTGCTCCCTGCCCTAAAAATTACAAAGGAAGGAAAAAGTCTATAAGATAGACTTTTTTTTTCCATGCAGAATTAAATGTACAGTATTATGGACACAGCAGCCACACTTCTGTCATGACATTTATAAACATATTATTACCTATTCACATGTGACACACATAATACCAATGTACTAGATGCAAGGGACCCCTGCTGAATCTTTTTTTTTTTTTTTTCTTTCTTTTCCAGATATGCACACTTCTTATAAATGCAAGAAAAAGAAGTGGAAACTGAGTGGGTTGGTTTTGTTTTTTTTTTCTTGCATAATATTCTTTAATGGTTACCTATGGCAAAAAAATGATCTATTTACTCATTTCTAGCCAAAACATTCCCTGTTGCATACAGCTGAATGTTGGAAGTGGATGTTAGCTAAGCTTGGCATGGCAAATCTATCAACCCACCCTGGTCCAACCCAAGCCTCAGCAGGAAAGCAGCAGTGGAGCTGAGGCTGGTGGCTGACTACAGCACATCCCTGCACATCTCTGCTCTGGGAAGGCTGGCAGCATCCGATCACAGCCACTCTGCCCCTCACAGCATTAGGACTGAGCAGGAATCAGCAGCTATGACTCACCTTTCTTCAAAACAACCTAACAGATTTTGTATTTCCTCAGACCAAAATGGACCCAAAAGTTTCCAACACTCTATTTCACATATTACTCTTCCAGAAAATGATTGGAATGAGTGGCAGCTTAGGACACAACACCAGGCTCTCATCTACGCTTACTGTGGTATAAATATGACCAAAAATAATGCTTGATTTTCAAACAGTCCATGTATTCAAAAATGTATCAGAAGTATTCCATAAGACAAACAGGTTGATATTTGAATTATTGTCCAAAGGCCTCTGTTACTTGATTTACTTCTTTTTTGGTTTTAATTTTGTTCCAAACTTAATAAAAATACATAGAAACATCAATAACAGTTTTAAAATTCTACTGTCTTTCTTCATATGGCTCCATCTAATATCTCAGCTACTTGTTTTTTAATTGAAGCATGTAGCATTAGATAGCCAAGCTTGAAACCATAGTCACTTGATTTCACATACGTATTTACATAGACTTAGAGATGACAGAACTAAATATTTCTAACCAATATCAGTCTGTTTCCAAATCCAGAATCCACAACCAGTTTCAATCAGGTTATCATGGAAAGTATAATATGTAAAATGGAAAGATAAGCCAACAGCGCAGAGATTCTGACTGAAGATGTCTTAGTTGTGTCTCAGTTCTCCAGCCTCAACACTGCTCCACAAATCCCTGTGGGAACTGCCACACCAGACATATTCCTGATCCCTGTTTTCACTTGTTGATAAAATGTGAACACTTTTCATTCATACCCAAGAGCTCAGTGTAGAGCTAGCGAGTAGCTGAGCTACACATCCCACAGGAATTGAACAAGGGTACAAGTGCACGCACAGCAGCAGGCTCTGAAAAGGTAACTACACATAACTCTGCACCATGGTGCTTAAGAGAAGGGTTGCTGTTGCACATGCTAGTGAGTCAGGAGATGAGAAAAAGACATAGGAAAGGAGACATAAAGAGCATCCCACCCCTGTTATGATGCAGCTCTGCAGACCCACAAAAATCCACCAAACACAGCAGTCAACAACACTTAGTTGACTTATAATGTATGAATATAGGTACCTGAAAGTAGGGTTTGGGTTAGATTTGATTCATATTCAAAGCACCTCCTGACAAAAGGTTTGGGTTCTCTTTTGTTTAAAGAGACAGGAGATATTTTTCAGATAGAATTCAGCTAAATCCCTTGGTATATATGTGCAGATGCAAAAAGAAAAAGGTCATATTCTCAGACAAGAAATTGAACTGACTTGAGTTTCATCCTAAGATTTTAAGCAATTGTTATTATTATTTGGGGGGGAAGAAAAACACCACCAAAACCAAACAACCAAAAAAAAAAACCTATTTCAAGTTTAGCAGCAATATTCCTAATGCAGTATTTTATTTCTCCTTTAAAATCCATCATTCCTCAAAAATACTTTGTGGTAACTACAAGGATGTAATAAGGTAGCCTTGCTGAATTAATGAATCACAATAGTTTAATCTTTCGCTGTGGATGCAGTATGCTTGCATCATTACAAATTCATTAGCTCAGAAAATGCAGCTGAAACGGGCTCATAGATTGGATCTATGCAAAATCATATTTGATAGGAAATATTCTACTGGGGTGTTAATTCAGTTCAGTATTAGAATTCAGTTAATAATATGCAGATTAATATTTGATCTGTGTATCTGAATCTGTACTGAACTTCAAACTTAACTCAGAACCTCTGAATGCAAGTATAAATTATTTTTCTTACTGCATCATCTTGTACAAGACTTGTTTCTTCTACACAGCAGCTGTGCACATGTCTAATGGTAGAAACACACCACCTCCTGTCCTAAGAACATACAAGGATTAAATAATTTTTCCCCATAACAATTTTAGTCAATTTTTGTAGAGCTAACACAGACAAAAAAAAGATGGACAGCTACTCCATTCATTTCCCAGTTGCAGAAAGACCTGTTCTAAACATTTCTGTAATGATTCCCACGTAATGATTCACTCATGCAGTAAATAAAACCTCCATTCCTTGACTATGCTGACATGACTGAGTACAGTAAAGCTAGTGAGCTCAGATTTATTGAGCACTGAACTATTTTACTTCTTTTCCATTAGACTGGCATTTCTTTTTTCTATTTCTACTTGGCATATTTAATTGAACTAACTTATGTCTAGCATTACATGTTTTAAGGAGTCTCAGTTGTCACAAAAACAGCCTTGAATATCTCTCACTCAAGAGAGATAAATTTGCAATGAAAACTCTGATTTTTTTTATCTGGGATTCAGAATTGTCCATAGGACACAGACCTTGTCCTTGTTTTTTAAAATTTTCTCCTTGATTTCACCAAAAAAGGACCAAGTAGTCAGCAGACACAGACCTGAGGAATTTCTCTGGGACAAGGAGACTTTTCCCAAGTAATCTGGTATCAAGCCTACGCTACAAAGACCACCTCCAGACTCCGTTCAATTTAGGCTTCTATGTGACTCAAATGTGGTGCTTGTCAGAAGCCATGAAGTGGAGATGTCAGAGACCTGTTATTGTTTATTTCTTACCACATCTGCCCTGTAATAAACAAGAAAACTCATGTTGCCCTGCTCTCTGGGTTTTAATTCTGGAACAACCTGGAGGGACAATGCAGAAGTGGGGCCAGTCTCTTAGGCAATGCAGCTTTCAGGTTGCTTGCCATTTCCAGATGGGTCCACATTTGTCAACAATAAAGTGAATTAGAGAGAGAGGAAACAAGGCATATATGAGTCAGAAAATGGGTCATACATGAAAACAACTCAAAGCTATTATTTAATAAATAATAAAAAAGATGGTACTAGCCATACAGTGATGTTTTAGATCTTCCTGAAAAGACAGTCTTGGTCTAGCTGATTTTATTATGTTTGGGGAAAAAGAAAAAAAAAAAGAAAAAAAAAAAAACCAAACCAAACCACGGTACACACAGCATTAATATTTGCTCCTGTATTGATTTTTGTACTGAAATGTATGTCTGAAATGAAATCGGCAAAATCCTTCATCCTAAGCAAGGAATACAATGAACTGAAGGTCATATCTCATGTCAGAAGCAAATTAGACAACATGCAAAACTGGTGCATTAACTGCTTGCTTCTGTGCATTCATCCCTTATCTACCTGTGAAATAAACAAATGCAAGGTAGCTGAACATGCAATTCCATATAACGACTGAAGTGGAAATATGTTCATTTTTTCTGAGAAAAAATGGTGGGTATGTGTGCTTAACAAGCCTGTAAGCCATTTTTTTTTTCCATTTCAGATACTGTGTTTAGTAATACCATTGCTAGTTTCCAAAACCATTCCCACTGACTGAGCACAATATTTTGAATGTTTTCGCCCTGGTTCATACCTAGCCTCATGTCTTCTTTCTCAGTGAAGCCTGATCTGAAAACAGTCTTGTAAATTTTCCGCATGATTTTCAATAGCACTCTGAATTATAACAGTTGGGCACTTCACAGACACCAATTAATGTTTATCTGTATGGGTCCTGTGTGGTAAAGCAGTAACATCTGCATTTCACATGTTAGAACATTAGGCAGAGAGGGAGATACACGCACACAAAATTAGTTCTAGCATGTTTCAGCTTTGAGAAAGCTAATATTATGATCTTACTGGTGTAATTCTAATATATTTTCTCTATGCACATAAGAAACACCAAGGCTTTGGAGAAATTAAAAAATCAACACCCAAAACAGGATCTCACTGAGTCCTTATGATGGCAGGTGGTGTTTCAGGAGTGATGGAAGCTCATATCTACAGCACTGACCTCTGCCACTTGGGCTATTGAATGTACCAACAGCCAGGCTAATCCGTTACCTTCTGGCTAAATCTGTAATAGACAGAAATAAAATGCAACAGTTGCACATATCTGCTGGGAGAAAAATTGTTCTACATGGGTCCAGCTCTGTATTCCCTGTTTCTCCCTCTCAGCCTTTTCATTTCCCCATGCTCTGCAACATGCACTTGCTCTGTTTCAGTCCTCTTTACAGCCCCTGTCCCCAGTCCAAGTCTCAGTCACCATGTACCTTTAAATTTCACTCTTTATCTCCAACTCGGTCGTCTTCTGGAGTTTCTACTTCAACTTTACTTTTGTGGTCTACCCCAAACTCTTCCAGGTCCTTACATAATATCTACTTTCTCCTGCTGGACCACTCCCTTTTCATCCATGTTCTGCCAGCTCACAACAACACGTTACAGCACCTCACCAGAGATTCAAGGTTCCTACCTTACCAGACCCACCAGATTTCTTTGCATCTCCCATTCTGTTCTTCAATGAGACCACCTATATTTACTCCTCATCCCATCTTCCCATCCTGAAAACTTAAGTTTTTTATTATATCTTTCTGGTGTGACTTTTGCCAAACTCTTTAGAACTAGTACAGATGAAGCAAAAGGACCCTAAAAGCAGAAGAGAGACCATTTTTCTCATTCTCACTGTAGTGAGTGATAGTCTGCAAAGACAAACTATAAGGTGGGTGGAAAATGACTGGAATACTAGTCTCAACAGATTTTTATCAGCAGTTCAAATTTGGCCAGGTACTAGTAGCACTTCTGTGCAATCAATACTGAGGTGAATATTTCATTAACAGCAATGAAGGGAGAAATGTCACGCCTCAAAAGTGAATGACCAATACCAAAACTGGGAGGAAGGGGCATGCAGAGTGGTAGATATGCTGCAAAGCAAAGATGCCCGTCATGGGGACCTCAATAGACTGGAGAAATGGTCCCACAGGAATCTTATGAGCTTCAACACTAGAAAATGCAGAGCCATGCACCGGGGATGGAATAACTCCTTGCAGAAATACAGAAGGCGCTGGAAAGCAGCTCTGCAGGTGCTGGTGGACAAGTTGAACAGGAGTCAGCAGAATGCCCTGGCAGCAAGGAAAGTCAAGCACATCTGGGTTGTACAAGTATAAACACAGACAGGAGGTTGAGAGCAGAGCTTGTTCCGTTCTCCTTGGCACTTGCAAGACTGCTTCCAGTTTGGAGCTTCCAAGCTGAAGACAGTCTTTGAAAAACTGGAACAAGTCCAGTGGGCAGCCACCAAGATGAGGAGGGGGCTGGAAAAAATTACATATGAGGAGATGCTGAGAGAACTGAATTTTTTGTCTTCTGAAAAGAAGGCTAAGGCAGGATTTTATTGCTGTCTTCAACTATATGATAGGAGACTTTAAAGGAGATGGATCCAGACTCTTCTTGGAGGCACACAGTGAAAGGACGAGAGATATCTCACACAACTTTGGGCGAAGAACATTGTGACTATTCATTAGGAAAAAGGTTTTCACAGTTAGAGTGGTTCAGCACTGTAACATTGTCCTGTAAGGATGTGAGGTCTCCATTCCTGGCTATCAAGAAAACTCAGCTGGATAAGAACCTGAGCAAACTGATACAGTTTTGGAGTTAGCCCTGCTTTGAGCAGAATGTTGACCAGACAACCATCAGAAGCCCCTCCAGACTTTGTGATTCTCATCTCTCAGTAACTTGCCTCAGCCCACAGTAATAATTGCAGAGAAACTCCTGTTCAAAAGCCATGCAGCTGTACAATGAAGCAACCTCACGTTTTGTCAGAGAAGGATGCTTTTATAATCAAGTCAATATATAATCATTGAGAAAGGATGGAGCAGGCATGACATGAAATTTCACATAATTTAGCTACCAAATAGGAAAAAAAAATCCCCACTGTAAACAGTGAGATGTTTCAAGTGTTTGTAGCTTTAAATTGAGTAGGCTTTCTGGGGAAAATAAAATAAAAAAAAAACAAACCACCTTGATTTGACAGTATCCCTACATTACCAAATATCAAAGCTATATCTGTAATATGAAGTGTCTAGGCTATCCAATGAAAAAGTTAGAGACTTTTTGCATGAGTATTGCAAAATTTTATTTTTCCTTCATGATATTTAGAAAATCAAGCCCTTTTTTGTCAAAATGTTATAAAAAACACAATTACCTGAGACAATCATCTAATACTAAAAAACTGGACATATACTAATATGCCAAAACTGGACAACATAACCAAAAAAGAGAACCTAAGCAGACTTAATGATAAGCTGTGTTACTAGAACTATCTGTAAAGAAAGGCGAGTTTAGCTCTAGTGTGTTTAAGAATTTCTCTGCAGAATCAGATTTCCACTTTGTTTTGGTTTTTTATTGCTTAGATCAAGAAGTAGTGGTAATAGTACTTAACTCATTTGCATGCAACCAGTTTCAGCAATGTTTGACTCCTTAAACTGCAATATGTCTGGCAGATATTCCTAACGCATGCCTCCTACAATTGTACTAATTCCAATATCGTTGCCATTAAAACTTCCACATATTTTATTTTATAGGGGTTTCTACCTCACCACCTTTTGCCATAAACCAAATTAGAATGCTCTTAGATATTTAATATTTTGCTGATTCACTATTTCCAGGATTTGCATGGTTTATCTCTTATTGATACTCTTGTAGGTGAAAATTAGGATTATATTTCTGATAGCTGGCAAGACAAAACGATAAATACTTTTCAACCCACAAGTTCTAAATAATCCAAACATGCAAAAAACTATTGCAAGGTAATATATGACCTACAGTGGCTTAAGCGTTGGCAACATACACTTTTTCCTTGCTTGTGTTTATCAATATGGCCGAAGGGGAAGTATCATTTTACTGCAGAATGGAAGCAAACAGACAAAGCTGTTCTTTGACATATAAGCTCCTCAAATATATCTAGATTTGGCACACACTCTCAGCCATATATTCTTTGCCACTGCTACAGTTTCCTGGATACAAGGATTCTCTAATAGGTAATTTGAAACAGGGATCTTACTGTCAAGTTCAAGTTGTAACTAATCGCCAAAGCAGGGAACACTTATTTGAATTAATTTTCTTCAGACACCAGCTGATACAAGTTACTGAATAATAACTAGATATTGCTTGATCAAGATAGCTCAGGAAAAAAATAATTTAAGAATGTTTACTAGCTTTATAAACTGAAAACGCAGATGACAAGGTATTACGTGACTTATTTTTGCTGAGTATAAGATTCTATTGTACTTGTCTTCAATATAAAAATTAAATGTTGATTTTTAGACTTAGTACCTTCCAAGTTTCCATCTGCTTACAGATCAATTTGAAGAATAAAAAAAGTAAGTTTCAAAAAAACTGGAATATTTTTCATAGATTTATGAATTAATAGATTTTGTCTCACAAACCTGAATTACATTTAAAGTGAAAAAAAAATAAAAAGGTAAATAGAAAGAAAGAAGTAGGTATTACAGATTCTAATTTTAACAGGGCTATATGTAAAAACTGCAGTGGAGGTTATCTGGAAAGCATATTATGAGTTTCCCAGTCTTGGATTTAAGATTTGGGGCCTAAATTTGATGCTACATCCTATTCTGCAGCTGCTGTTTTCTGCACAGCATCTTCCTAGTTATTTTTATTTAGCACAAGCTGAGATTTCTTCCTTGCCGCAGCAAATTTTCCTTCCCCTTTCTAGCTAGCTTTGAACAGCCCCTTTGTGGCATCCTAGAAAGCCTTCCATAGTCATACCTTAGCAGCACAAATCAGTACTGAAGTAGCCTGCAGTGACCAAAGCAGTGTTTCAGCATGAAAGTAATAAAAGAGGGAGGAAAGACTGGAAGTAGCAATCAAACTGTATATTTGCACAACAGATTGATGAGACACTGAAAAAAGTCTTGTAAGGAGAAATACAGGTTTTCCCTGGAAAATCAGTTAAAAGCAGTTTCCTTATTTAAATATGATGATCAAGATGGAGAAATATACCACTTACATGGCTTATGAATGGGAAGTGAATAAATGCAGTCCAGTGCTGCCTAGATGCTCACTGCTGTATCGCGCTCAAAGGGAGTGAAGGCTCTCCCCTGTAGCTTTCAACAGTTACTCTACAAAGATGATGCTGCCTGGGTCCTGGGGAGGTAGGTTTTGACATTTGGCAGCATTGTGAGACAGCAGCACATGGAAACAGAGAACAACATATTCCACCCATGTTGTCTGATTTGAAATGGGCTGCACTCTTGAACAGTCATTGTAGACTGATATTCCACCCACGGGAAGTGAAGTGGCTACAAGGACGTTGACGTGGTTAGTCACCAACTGCTTGTTTAAGAAGTCCTCTTAGTTACTTCTGATTTTCAACATTTAGTGTTGTTTTTTACTTTTACTAATAGTTCCCTGTGAGGAAAACAGAGGCATCTTTTCTTATTTATATAGATGCTGGCTGTTGCGTTATTAGTTAAGACTGTCACTGCAATGGCTGGGAGACCACTGCAATTGTTACATACATCTATTAAATAGGACTTAAGTTTAGAACTGTCATATTTAAGCTCTGGGTTTTCCAAGGACCATATTTCCTTTTTCTAGTAAAAGGTTAAAATAAAATGCCCAGATCACTCCTGAACTCAATATTATTACCAATATCTTGTCAAGGAAGATTATCCTGCAGATTTATGATCTTCTTTGTCTCTAACAGGTATCACCCTAAGTATGTGGTAGGTTAAATCTGGCAAGCAATATCTCACATGTTCATAGTCCTGCACCAGAAGAAGAAATAACTTGAGTCAGGTGACGTAAGAACCCTCCCAGCAACTGGAATCTGAGCTTGGCAGAAAAGCAGAAATACTGTGCCTTGCCCAGCATCACATTGATCAGGGTTCCTAGTAAGCTGTGGTAAATGACCTTTGCAGTTCACTGGAAAGGCCATCCAAATGTATAGGGCTAGTGTACAACCTCAGATGTGACTTCCCTCCACAAGACAAATTTTACAAACAGCCCCTGCAATTAACTCAATAAAAGCAGTACTTTAAATGAGAATGTTGAAGGACAGCATCTCTGTTCTAATCTCAGTTCTGATGCTTGAATAGATAACAGAAAACTCCCTGCAGACAGACCAGGGAGCTTATTATTAGTTTCAGTGTTTCGTTGTCAGCAATATCAAACAAAATAACCAAAACCTCAGTTTGTTAGAAGAAGTGGATACAGTTCGGTTGCAGGACTGTTCTCCTCTGTGTTTGTTTGGAGCTATGCCTTAGGTCTGGTCAGCCTTTCGTGTTGGTTTAATAAAAAATGTTGGCATTCGATGTTCACTGTGCAATTGCTGGAGGAACTGGTGCCAGCAACTAATGCTTTCCCTATCAGAGTAGATATGGCCAGCAGTGTTTGTTGTTTCACTAGCCTCAGAGTAAGAATGATCAAGGCCAATGACACAGAGTCAATTCCCTGTCTTCCTCTCAAGGGACATATTGCAGTGTCTGTCTGAAGGGAGATTTCAGATGTTGACCGTTTGCCTCTTTAGAAACAGGAGCTGTACGGGTGGGATTAATTTCATGTAACTTTGGTCATCACTGGACATCCATATTCACCCAGTAGATATCTGTACCAGAATCAGTCACCTCAGCCATTTTTTACAGCACAGAAAGAGAACCTTGCTCCTGTAGAGCCTAATGCACCTGGTCTGTTTTAATCAGGTACCTTAGAAAGAACCAATGTGTGTGCTCACAATATCTCTTTCTCTCTGTGTCTCCACAGACTAAGAGGGAGTCTGTGTGAAGATCTGATGCTGCTGTCTATGCCACATGCCATTTGAGGTGTTCCAGGTGATGACCCTCACTGACACCCACCTCCTACTCCAAAAAGATACATCCACACAATAAGTCCTGTGCCATATCTGCTAGACCCATCTGACCTCATGGCCTCTCAAATGGCACCAGATGCCCAAGGAGTGGAAAACTGCATAAAGACCTAGGTGTCTACATTTAAATCAGATGAACCCCATCCACATGGGCTTCCTGTACAACCATATTTTTTAGCCACAAGTTTTAAATCCACATGGAAAGGACTAGGTATATGGTTTATGCAAAAAAATACATCTGCTAGAGAAGTTAAGACAGTTTTCTTCAATAAGAAGAAAACTTTGAAAAGGAAGCTCAGAGGGAGCAGGTGAGATCCATCTTTGTCTTGGCAAAAGGAGGATGATGAGGAAGCATAACAGCTCCTTTACCACTCTTCACCACTGCCCAGTCTTATTCAGGCACACAAGGAGGCACAGAACACCTGTTTCTCTTCAGCAATATGGGCTGGTGACTTTATGGTGCAAGCAAACTTGCAGCAGGATCTGCACCAGCACAGTGTCTAAGAGCTGCAGAAACAGCAACACGGGTTTGTACAAGTCCCTCATAACAGTAATGTGTATCTCAGAACATTTAACAGATTTATCTTTACAACATTTCCATGAGATAGGATAACTCTGTGTTTTCCTGCCTCTCTCATTGTAGTCTTCTATTGCTGTAAAATTGTGAGAGATATCAGTACAAGCTTTGAAAACAGGAACACTCTAAGTGTTCAAGAAACTGCTTGAACACTCAAATTGTTCAAAAGGGGACTCGGAACAGATTGACGCTTTAAAGAAAAATAAATTTTTCTTAAAAAAAAAAGCCAAAAAAACAAACCAAAACCCAAAATCAGGCAAAACACTACTTTACATAGTACTCCTTCATGTTATAGAATACCTCACACTACAGAAGGAAAAAAAAAAATTATCTTTGAATTTTGCATTCATTATAGTATTCTTTTAATCTGAAAATCTGGAAAAATCCTCCTTGTTTAGGAACAGCTAGAAAGTTTCATAATGAATCAGACAATGTAAAAAAAAATATATTAGTTTAACTTTTTGGGACTGATGGATTTATGAACCACAGCAGAAGAGGGATCAATCTACATTGGTAATATTTCTCAATTCTAGCAATCATTAAAAATTAAAGCTGTGACTATATTGATTGGAACAACAGGTTTAAAATTACTCAGGTTTAATTTCAGTATGATAATTACGACTAAAGCTAAACAAATACTTTATTAATTGTATTAACCTAAGCCTAGACCTTAAGGTACTAGAAGATACTCACAAACTAACTACTAAAAGTGAGGGAGCAGTGAATAATTTTTTCACCTGGTATTTCTGCTTGTACACTGATTTACCCTGCCTCTGTCACTCACTACAGACTGACAGCCAACTCCCTCATCAGGTAGCTGGTAGGTGCAGTCCATTTTTATGGGGTTTTTTTGGCCAGATTTGGAAGCAGCACTAAAAACAATCTACAGAGACCTGGAAATAGAGGCATGATTTTACTTCAGATTTAAGGAAATGTAGACTCAGTGGGATGGCACAGGAACATCACACAATGTCAGAACAAAAAGGATTCATCTTTACTATCACTTGTAGGAATTCACTGAGGTAAATTAGCTACTGAAAGGCATCTTGGTTTTTCCCTGAATGAAAGAACATCTGTCAAAAAGTACAAGGAAATAACCAGAAATTACTAGAACTTGGATGTAATAGTTAAGAGCAAAGGCAATCTTTCAATTAATTTACTGTAATACCCATGAGTACAAGATTTCCTGTAATGATAACTACTAGTCAGTATTTAATAAAAAAAAACCCAAAAAACAATTATAAAAAATGATTGAGAAAATAAAATGTGAGATTTGAAGAGACTTAAAAACATAACTAACACTATGTCTTCTCCCTTTTACTGGAAGATACAGACATTGTAAGATAAGGGAAAGGTATTTTAGCTTGGCTCCCTATAAAAACAGCCACAAGGGCAGACATAAAAGGGGTCATGTTAAAGACAGCAGAATTTGAATTAATTATGCCCCTTCTTTTTTCTCAAATTCTGGTGTCCATGATTTAGAGACTCCAGGAAGGAGGAGATTGGTATATTTTTTGTGTTCTTTACAAAACCTTTTTTTCATTTATATATCATTATGTTCTTCAGCTAGATATAGAAACCTGTCATTACCTTGCAATAAGAAACAAAGCCTTTTGGAAAAGGAAACACTATTTGAAAGAAATAAAATCTAACTTCAGAGTTAATACACATGTAACTGCACTTGTCGATAGCATGATTTTGAATACTTATTAACAAAATCAAGTGACATGAAAAGTTTTCCTTATCACATACATTATGTTTTGAGACTGAAGATTTTTAGCATTTTATCCAAGTATTAACAGAATATAACTTCAGCTCCAGCCTGCAATGATATTTATTGTCCTAGCCACTTTAATCACTGAATGCAGTATTTGCATCTCAAATCCAGAGTATAACAGAATGATGCAATGCAAATGTTTCTGTCCTACAAGCCAAAAGCACAATTCTGTTACACAGAAAGGTACATGAGAATTACAGAGGAGTCTTTCTGGGCCTGAGGTTACATACTTATTACAGAAACAGGCAGCCATATCATAAACTGATCATAATCCATTTTAAATTTTGTTAGGGCTTTTGGTTTGAGAATTTTTGCCTTTACCACTCCTATTTGTAGGTCATTCCAGAAACTCACCATTTTGGCAGTTAAATATCTTCCAATCTACAGCATCAAATTATTCATTGCCAGATTACACTGCCCCATGCTGTCTTTTCTCCCAAAACCCAACTGAAACCAGTGAGATTATGCTAATGAGTAAAGCAAATTGGAAATTCATGCATTACTATATCTTTTAAAGAACCTGTCCCTAAACCCCATGATTAAGTATTTAAATATTTCCCAGACAATGAACACCTATACAGATTATTTTTAACAGACTATTGGTGACTGGACTTTTGCCAAAACGCAAGAACAAAGACCTAATATTTAATGTTGTGAGGGTGATAACTTTGTAAATAAAATCTTGCAAAAATGAAAAGGAAAAAAACCCGAAGCTTTTATCAATTTAATTCCAACAGTACCATGCCTGTTAACAAAAGATAATCATAGCAAGCACTTTGATACACATTATTCATTACCACAGAAGATAAGCTTTACAGAATTATTGTTGGAAGAGGCCATTAAATCATTTGTATAACACTATATGCAGATAAACCACCTGCATATCCAAGACCATAAATTCACCTAATTACCACTGCATAAAGCTCATCAATAGCATATGGCTAAAACACATCTGCAAGTGAAACACCTTCATCAGATTTCTTCATTAAAAATGTCAGGAAATGGGGAATCCAGCACTGGCCTTATGTGTTTGCTGCAGTAGTTAAACTAAAAAAGTATGTTAATTTCATTTAGAAGTACCTCACCTCCATTCACAGTTTAAACATAAAAGGACATTATTTCCACAGTCCAACTTCTATTTCCAGGGGGTTCTTGGTTCTGATTCTTTCTGAAGTAAAAGTACCCCAACGACAGTACATTTTCTGCCTCTGTATTTTAACTTCACAAACTCACTACTCCAATGTTTACATAGCTAAGGTCAGTTGAACACTTTTGACCATAGGTTTGCACTGGACAGTCACATAAAAAAGACCCTTTAATCTAGCATAAAACACAATTTTGCTCTCAAGTACTGGTAATCATTCAAGAGCTTTATGCTTTGACATGTACTCACTCTTCCTACAGGTATTGTATTTGGTTGCACTAAAATACATTTTGTTTGAACCAACTCAGTTAACAGATCACTGTATTGAACAGCCTGACATAAATGTTATCTATCATTTCACCAGTCTTTACTCCACTTGCTGCCTAAAACCGATTAATCATTTACAAAAGCTCCAATCAGCATCTGGTTTTTTGGACCAGATTCTGCTACCAAATTCTTAGTCAAGATGAGTTACACTGACTTTAAGAACATACGTTGCTATTCACAGTAACGTATTATATTGCGCAAATAAATCTGTCAGTCTGGCCCTCAACGGGTAAAAAATAACTTGCTTTTATTTTGTTCCATTTTCTTGCAAACTCACTTGTATCTCTCAAATTAACAGATACAAACAGACTTTAGGAAAACAAAAATTGTATTTAATTGTTCACTTTGATTCATTGAAGCCCAGTATAATAAGCTGACGCAAAACTATGCTGCTAACACTGCACAAGCATTAACAGTGCGGGTGTTGGTGTGTATGACTACATTTTCTTGGAAGGTACAGTTCTATCAATTTCTACAACTTCAAAAATTATGGAAATGTTTTCACAACTGACAATACACATTTAAACCAAGGAAAATCGTTCCCCTCCCCCTTTAAAGATACTTGTCCTATTCCAGACAAAAAAATCCACCCTTCAATTGAGGGACAAACATAAAAAAAATCAATAAATCTTTTCTTTTGAAATGCAGCATGCGAGATTTATGCCTAATATATATCACTTTCCAATGAAGAATGCAGGTGAATAAGTACACAGCTCTTAGGATAGCTCATGAAGGTGGTTACTGGCTGATATACTGTCAAACTTAACAGTTTGATTAGAAACAATATTGTGCTTCTGAACTACTTCTTACATAAGCCACCTTTCACACTGTAAAGGAAGGCAGAGGAAAAAAAATACCAGCTAAAAGCTGAACAACCAGCCACTTACACTCAGAAATGTGTGATGGTGGAAGTCTATTTATTATACTTCAGACAGTAATTCTAATATATTGCAACAGGGAGGTTGTTTGCCATTCTTTAATCAATTATGATTTTATGTTTTCCCAAGAAATATTTATACTCATCCAGTTTTTTTCTCATTTATGTAGTTTTCAAAATGTACCATTTACAGTCACAGTGAGCTGTGAATTACAGTTTTGCTTTATTCTACAGTATTTTTTTTATGGTCTAGGTATCATGGATAATTCAATTAAATCACTGGGTCCTTTTCACAAAAAGAAAATATTAAGGCATAAAAATTCCCACATTCTAATTTTCTCAGTATATCTGCTTAAAGAAGGAAGAAAAATTATCCGTAGTATTTACCTGTAGAAGGCTGGAGGAGCAGCTTCCCTCATCCCAAAGCTCCCCTGTTCGTTTTCAAGGTAATAGGGTACCTGTTGGCTGTGATGATGGATGAAGGGTGAGAGCTGGGGTGCCGTTTGCAAGAACACCACTGGGTTTGGTGGGACATTGTTCAGCGAGTGAAATCCTGCCAGACTGCTGGACCCAAAAGATTCAGAAGTAGGGGCATAACTGAGAGTAGTAGAGCTGTACACTGGAGCCGTAGTACCAAAATCGTAAGTGGCTCCTTCTGGGTAGTTGAAAACTCCTGCCTTGTTGCTCTCCACAAACATGTCGCTGAGCGATCTTTCCAAAGGAATCTTCAGCTGAGGTCTGCTCAGTGTCTCCAGTTCAGTGCCTTGAATCTGGTGCAGCAGGGTAACTCCAGAGGTTTTGGTGTGAAGGGTCATGGTCAGTGCTAATGGCAGTGAGCAAGGAACATATCTGCTTTTACTGTCAACAGCGAGATCGGCAGCTGGCAGTCCACCTAAAAAAAATATCAGAACCTATTCTGAGGCTCAGTAGAAATCATAATAAAGCAGCACTACACAGGTATTCCTCTAATCTCGGGGAGGAGGAGGACACAAACAAATGCAGAGTGAGCACTGAAAACGCACATTCCCTCTCTCCCCCTCCCTCTAACTTTTAGGAACTCCTCATCTGCACTAATATGCATTACAAGGTGCTGGCCATGAGCCAGGAGCTCTTGCCTTGTGCCGATGTTGGTTTAAACATCACTTCAGGAACAATTAGTTTTGGAGTTATACCAAATAATTGTCCCTTTAAACGTTGCTTCATTCTTACTAGTCATTTAATTTTTCACTTCAGGGTAGCCAGCACTCCGCAGCAACTAACGGGAAAGGACACTTAAATCCAACCAGGAAGAGCAGTCCAGTGGTCAGGCAGATTACTGCCTTTTATTTCCTCGGCAGGCTCCCATCTATCAGAGCTTATCTCTCCTGTTTGATTCATTTTCATGTTTGCTAGAAATATGTAACATGTACATCGTAATGACCCTGGGTAGGACTATGCTGTAACGGAGATAGGGCAAAGCAGAATGTGTGTGTGCAAGCACATGTGTCTGCATGCGTGTGTGTATACAATAAGACTCGGTCAATAAAATTAATAAAATTAAAGGATATATTATATTTATGTGGAAGAAAAGGTTTATAATATGCTTTCATCAGTAATAACAACTTGAAGTTACTGGAGTGTAATAGTAACATTAAAAAGTGAGGAAAGTCTTTAGATTAGCCTAGAAATTAGTCTGCTGCTTTTTAGACTGTAAAATGATGACACAAAGCATCAGTCAGTCTTTGCCACAGAAAGATCCTAAAAGTTAGAAAAAAATATTTGATTACATGACACATTAGTTGAATACAGGAAATTCTTTTTCCTAGTCCTCTAAACAAAAGCTCAAACTTGAATTTTGAAATAAGAGTAGAAAATCAAACAATCTAAAATAATCAAATGGGATTGACTTTAAAAAAGCCAAAAACCTGAAATATGTCTTAAAATTATATTTAGGAGGGGAAAAAAGGAAGAGAGAGAACATAATGAAAAGGTGTGGCATGCATGCTTCATCTTGCAATCTCATTCCATATAATTTTAACTTTGCACAAACCAGTTCTCCTGAACCAGCTAAATGAAAACCTCCAGAAACTGTTTCAAGCTCTCCAGCTTTACTGCTGTGGTCTGTGGTTCAGTCATTAAAATAGGTTAAAGCCAACTCTAAATACACTAATATATGGGCTCCAGTTACTGCTTGGAATACTAGCAAAGTCTATGCTATACTTAAACAACACTGTTATCCAGCTCAACCTTCAAAAAACCCAAGAAACCAAAAAAATGATTATGCAGGTCACTAATAGGTGCAAGAAAAGTTTATTAAAAATTGTCTTATTACTGAAATAAGACCATGTTTTCAGAACTTCTACCAAAATAGCCCAAGTTATTTACATTTGCAAGATTATTCTGAACCAATATACATTTGTACCTCTCCACAGGCACACAGCTAAGACAGCAGCACACACATAAATATGTACTTGATAGATTTCCTCACCCACCCAGCCACCCTCCCTACCCTGTTCAAATTTCAGATTGTAGACTTTGATCAAAGAGATAAGCTTGTTTAAATAACGCTGGACTAAACATGTTCCCAGTTAAAAAAATAATAATCAGACAATCATACCCAGCAGTTCAGAAAGTCTTCGAAGAGCTATTCTGAAAATATGCCAGACAGTATGAGAGAAAAAAGAGTGTGTGCATGTTTGCATAGAGTGGGCGAATGTGCATCTGCAGAGACTCACAAAACAGCAAGCAAGCATAGCTCTCAGCAGCCAGTCTGCTGGGCTACACAGACTGAAGTGAGTGGCAGTTATGAGTTTAAGTCACTGTTACAGAATTCATTTAGTGCTTTGGTAATACATAGGAAAAGGATTACTTCGTATTAAGATGCATCATCTGAGAATTAATATGAATAATGTGAAGTGGATAAAGAAGTACCCACTTTTCTATGAAGTGCTACAAAATGGACTTTACATTTTTATTTAAAGCACTATCCAACATGGATGCCATGTCAGAATTATTATATTGGCATGCAATAAAATGCTCCAGCATAATAGCTTTGCAGAAGATGGAAGAGATAAGTGCGAACACAGAGAGTTGACTTCTGAGTGCATCCTGTGTAACCTTTTCTGGGAGGGTTGTGTGTTTTCAGGGAGGCAAATGTTTAAAGTTTCCCCTATATGCAAACAGCATTAAAACACACTGTAGGGTTAAATAAAAGCACCATCACTTTGCTCCGTACCACTTAAACTAGGGATCCTGTGAGCAGCTTTCCACAGGCCAGTGTGGAAAGTTAAGAGTCCTGCCCCCTGAAAGAGCTCAGCAACAGCTAGCTGCAGTATCCCTGCAGCACACAGCCTGGTACACAACTCGGAGGAAAAAAATGGGAATGCCACCCACAAGACCTTAGGGGCTGGCTGGGAATCCCTGTAATATAGCATCCTGTAATGTTTGGATGGCTTCTTCTGTTGAAGAAGAGCAAGACAGCAAGAAAGGGCAAGAGCGAGGTGGTGGTGGCGGTGGGTGTCAGTCAAGCCAAATCCCATGAAGAAATTGAATTTTTTTCATTTGTGTATATTGCAAAAAATCAGGTTTTGATTCTGCACACTATATGTGGGAATTTTAGGTATAAAAAAAAGCTATGAAATGCAACAAATTATCAGGGGTGTTATTTTTCTTTCCTGCATGGCGATGACTATCCTGGTTGCTCCAAATTAATGCATACTGCTAATTCATCCAGCTTTAGAGGTGGCATTAGATGTGTCTGAGTGTGGGCTTACCCCCCAGGAAAATGATACCTAAGTTTCTAAAACCTTATATTTGTGCTTAAAGGCCAGGAATTACTCCACTACTTAGTTTAATCACTCTAATCTATTAGACGCCAAGTTTTACGTGTTATGAGCATAGTATGGAAGTGTGAATAGGATGTAGCAATAATATTTGGTACTTTTTAACAATGGACACAAAGTCTATGGAAAAATTTGGCTTTGCTAAATCCCAGTTCATGTATGCCTTTAAAAATATGTAGATCTCATATAGAACTGCTTGCCTCATTCATTGTGCATTTAAAAAAAAAAAAAAAACACACATAGTAATGGCAGAGAGTAAATAAAAACATGAATTGGCTGCAGCATCTTCATTTCCAGCACTAAACAAAAGTGTTCAAAAAAATACTTAGTCAACGGGAAATTTACTTGGTAATTTCTCCATTAATGTGTATTCAAGTGCAACCAAGCTGCCCTATGTATTTATCTCACCTTAATGAAGGCTTAATATTATTTTGGAATTACTGAGCACATACTACAGGAGAAAGTCATCTATCCTGATCTTCCTCCGACTCCCATAAAAAGTAGAGGGAAACAGGTTCTACAAAATCTGAAGATTAGCTAAATTTATATCAGGTATAGATTGGTTTTTTTGCTGTATTTCTGAAGTTTGGGAATATACCAATAAAATTAATGCTGACTTTGATCCATCCAGATTTATGCATACATGGTATGTAGGCATATGTTAAAAAAGGAAAGAAACAGGAAGGAAAGAGAGAATAACAACTAATGAATACTGAAGTAACAGGAGGAGACAGACCACAGTGACTGGGGAGCACTACAGACATTGGCAAGCAAGGTCAAAGCAGAAATTGCTTCTTCATGCACAATGATTTTTAGTGAGACTGAGATGAGAGATGAGTTCCTGAAACAGCAAGGATTCAGACATTATATTACTCATGGAAATAAGAAATTAATTAATTAAATGAATAGACGTGGCTGATTAAATCCTGTGGTCCCCTTTTTAAAAATGTCAATCTTTCTATTTTCCTTTCCAAGATATGCCAGAGTTCCAGTGCCTGACTCAGATTTTCCAGAGTGAGGAATTTACTCTAAATTACACTAATAAAATACCAAATGCAGTAACATTAAAACTAAATCATGGTTCTGTGGCTCTGTGATTAAATTAGCATCATTTACAGCAGAAGAATATTTAGATATGTTTCTAAATGCAAATTTTGCTCATTTCATTGTTGAACAGTTTGCTTCTAGTTTTTATATTTCTGGTTTGGGTTTTTTGTTTGGTTTTGTTTGTCGTTGGGTGTTTGTTTTGTTGGGGTTTTTTGACAAACTAGCGTGATCAGATTAAGCCAGCAGTCTCATACATTGTGCAGTTTGGCTCAAGGGGACCATCAGTCCAACACCCTTACCAGCTACAAGCAGGAGGATACTGAAACAAGTTTGGGATTCTTACCATAGCAGACAATATGAACATATTTTCACTTCAAAACTAGAACATAGCTTAAGAAAAAAGAGAGGGGGAGAGAAATAACATCCTTCCACTGATTGCAGATAATGTGGCACCAGCAAAACGGACTCAGAAACAGAAAAAGGATAGATAATGAAATTCAGAATAGAAAATACTCTAACTTAATGAAATAACCAAAAGAAGGTTTGAGGATTTCCAATGCCATCAGCAATTTTCTATTAACTAGAAGTTCTGAAAGCCAGTCAGGGAATGGTAATAAAATAAATTCAGTTTATAGGGATTGGGGAAAGAAAAAAAAAAAAACAAAAAAACCACAAAACCACAGAGGAAGAAATTCTGAACAGATTTTTTATTCTGGACAAGGTAAAATAACAGTTTGAGGAAAAAGGACATGAAAGTAAAAACACTACACAAAGGGTATTCAAATTATAGGAATCTTTAAAGACAGCAGAATCCCTAATTCTGTAATGGGCTTTTCTCAGCACTAGTTTTAGTAAGTATTCCAACACAAAATGGTAAACTCAGAACTTAGAACACATACTATAAATCTTCTATAAACCTGCTGACAGTGAGAGACCATAAACTTCATCGCTTTGGTTCCACAGCTATAAAGATAGAAGCTTTTTTTAGCTGCTGCAATTAAAGAAGAATCTATTGCACATAACAGGAGGAACATAATGTTTTTCCAAGATTCCACTGTAACATTACAGAGAAATTATGTTGTGTTTAGTCCAGTAAGGAAACTCCTCAAGATAGACAGCTGGAGAACAGCACCATCTACCCCACTACTTTATAAAATATTTTCTTGGAAAAAAAAAAAATTAAAGCCCTTGATACCACTAGGCAAAGCAAGAGGTATGTTCAAAAATTCCTTAGGCTTTTAGTACAGATAAGTGCTCCACCCTGTTATTACAAGTTTTTAACATTTAATGTTTTATAAGTTGACACAAAGATGCATACCTTCCCCCCACCCCCAAATAACTTACCAAAATGGGCCATGACACCAAAAGCCTGGACCCAACTTTTTAAATTCAAAATTTATGTTTTAAGTTGGTTTTACTGGTAAAAGGGAAGTCTCTGCTTTCTCATGACAAATGTAAGTAGAGAATTTGAGAACATTTGCTCAAAACAGATCTTATTCTAAACAGGGAACTGTGGAATACTATTATTCCATACATATGTTGATTAATTTACAACATTTAAATATATATTTTTTATAAGGTTATAAGTTTTTTATAAACTTTATAAGTTTTACTTATACTTTGTATGAAAAGATCTATTGCATATTTTTAAACTAATTGTGTAACCAAGAGAAAAATTAGGTTGGGATGCCAGCATAGCTTTTTGGTAAAGTATTCTGATGCTTTAAATTTTAAGACTGTTTACAACCATTTATGATACTAGAAGATTTTAGCCATTCAGGTGGAAAATTTTCTTGTCAGTGATGAGCTCAGAGAGAATAATTTGGAAGTTTCTGAGATAATTGGAAATAAACTTTTTGCTTTTCCCACCTTAAAGATTTCTAGAAACTGTTTTTTGAAATGAGAAACCCTTTTTGCTGTAGCAAATGAGAGTATTGGAGCAGGAACTTTGAATCTGGCAGAGAGCTGAAATTGTGTGTCACAAAATTGCCTTTTGCTTTATCTCTGAAACCCTATCTGCGTTTGGCCAATTTTTCAGCCCTTGAAAAATTGCAAGATTTTAAGAATTAATATTTCTATAAGCTGTCTCCTGACTGAGGCCACTCTCTCCCTTCTCAAATCCTAGTCCTGACTAGACTGGGCACAAAACTTCCCAAAAGTGAATGACATGTTGACATCCAGACTAGTACAGATACAGAAAGTTTTCCTCTTTCATTACTCTTCTGGGCAGAGTAAGGATCTGGGCTTAAATGCAGATTATTGTGTCAGTTATAGTACTAAATTTCAACCCCCAGATGTACAGACTGAATTTCCTGACACCAAAATGGGGAACCGTCTGCCTTTTCAATTCAGCATTAGACAACAACATATAGAAACATACCCTTTCCTAATGGAGTAAAAGACACACTGTAATATAACTAGCTTATGCATTTCTCAGATTTTGGTACCTAAGAAAGATGGGAAAGGATAAGACTAAATAATTGTGCTCAACTCACACAGAATAAATTACATACATAAAATGGGCCAAAATACCTGAGTACTCTGGACAAACTCAAAAGATATTAGCAAATACTAATGTTTCAAAGAGTTAGCAGATGTTTTCACAGAGGCAGAAAAACAGAAGAAAAAAAAAGACTTTTCTCTGCTTTCCTACACAAAATGTTAACCACTTGTGAACAAAGATGTTCACTTGAAGAAAAACAATAGTAGCATGATTTAACATTAAGTAACGTTCCCTGCTTAATCACAAACACAAATCTTAACAGATAATTTCTCATGGATCTAGCCTTGTCTGTAAACAGGAACGAGCTCTGAAATGCAAAGCCGGAGCTTAGTATTCCATGTTCATATTCATTTGTTGTGTTTATATTAAAGACAAATGGAATGGAGTGACCAATCACCAGAGTTAGCATTCTGGAAGCAGCTGAGCAAGAAAACTTCTAAAGTCTTTAGAAGACAGCTTTGTATCTATTGAGATTGGTTTAAGGGTGAGGCATCTTAAAAATGATCAAATATTACCATGTCTGGGCTCCCAAAAAAAAAAGTCAGAAATGAGCCACATGCTTAATCCTATTTATGCAGTAATATTAACAAAACTGGCAAATTTTGTTCATGAGATATGAAAGCTGAGCACAAAATTTGAGAATTGCCCAGCCAGGTAAGACAACTGACATACAACTTATTTCTAGTTGTCACAGGATAGTGTGAGAAAACAAGGACTGAAACAAGGTCCTTAAATCTACGAGTCTGAGGTCTTGGGGGAGAGATGTGGGAATGGCGTGGGTAGCAGGAGAGATCTGAATCTGAAAGAACTCTTAGGAAACCCCTAAAAAAGAACGTTCATAAAAGCAAGCCTGCTTCCCCAACCTGACAGCTTAAGCTTTGCATAAGAACTGACACTTTAGGCATGAGTTAAGTATGTGTCTTAACTAGAAGACAACATGAAGAAGCCTCTCAGATACCAGTAAAAATTTTTAACCATGATACTTGTATTCCACATTTGTAAATTCTTTATTTAGTTTAACCTTGAAGTACCCTGGGGTCATTTCAGGCTAACTGGCACACACCCCAGTATGCCATCCCTATAGAAGAATAAATCTTTAAATTTATGAAGTACCTTTAGTATAAGACATAGTGTAACACCTTTCTTCAGATCACTTGAAAGATCGATCTGTGTAGTTCAACAGAGGTACAACCTATCTGAATGTTAGTAATACAGGAATCTATATGGGAAAAATGTCTTCCAGATATCAGAATTAATCAAAAAAAAAAATCTTTTTTTGACATGAAGGAATGACAGCGTATGTAGAACACAAACATTTTTCTTCCTCTTACCTTTGCCCTCACCTTTTCCTCCAACGTCTTCCATTGTTTCAGCAGGTTTGCTAGTAGATGTCAGCCCCACTTGCTAATCGTTCATATTTCATAATTAATTGGCCTCACTCATAGTATTATTTCTCAAGACTTATTTTCCTGCCAAATGTTTGACTGCATACTGAACCACAAGAGCCTCTCAGACTTTTAACATATTTAACAAGAGGTTTAAACATGTGCACACAAGTGGTCTTGTGCAAGTACATCCAGGGGCATGCAAAGCATGCACAACGACATTCTCCTCAGGTAAACTCTCTCAGCTCTCTCCTCTCAAACACTGAATTTTAAGACTACTTTTTCCATATCTCTTGCTGTAGTTTCAAGTTACATTGCAACAGATACCTAGGGTCCAGCTCTAGTTTTCTAAAAGACACATTTGCTAACAGATTAAGAACTACAGAGAAACACAAGGGCTTGGCCTTTTTATAATCTACGTACTTAAAGAGGCCTCAGTTAGGCCTGTCACTGTGAGACTTCCTGTTACCTTTACTCCTTTTTGGTCTCCCATTGCAAGGAGCAAGTCCAGAGGCATCCTTTGAGGATGAAGCTCAGCTTTTCAGTTCAAGACACAATTACACAAGCCCCTGGGCAGCCTGATCTAAAAATACCTTCTCTGAGCAGGGATTTGGACTAGGTGACATCTTGACATCCCTTCCAATTTATACTATGATTCTGTGCATTAATACACAGACCTGCAACAAAATACTTAGAAGATATTAATTACTTTGATGATGGGCTATTTCCCCATTCCCCGCAGATGTCTGATTTCAAGATCCCATTTCATAGTTTCGACCCTTCTGCTGCTTTTTAATCAAGATATCTGCCTTTTTAAATTGGCCTGCTACTTTCCCTAAATTAGATAGGAATTAAGGAAGCTCCATGGGCAAATTCAATCTCCCCCTCAATTCGTCTTCTCATTGGTCTGATCAACATATTAGTGTCTTAGTTCGCTGTCATTACCTGGGGGGGGGGGGGGGGGGGG
>JAVJGJ010000059.1:46040713-46061774 GCA_035590215.1 Microhierax caerulescens | reverse complement strand
CCCCCCCCCCCCCCCCCCCCCCCCCCCCCCCCCCCCCCCCCCCCCCCCCCCCCCCCCACCAACTGGCATCACTGTACCTTCTCAGAATTTCTGTAAACTGCTCCAGTCCTTCTCCAAAATAACTTCGCTGCCCATTGCCTCAGTAACAGACCTACCTGTTTTCAGTAGTCAGTAGCACACATATGTTTAAACACCCACCAAGACTGAGGTGGTAACTAGTCAGCCATCTTTTGTGGGTTCTACAAAGCAAAAACAGCTGTGTCTTTTGATGGAGATTACTGTCTTCATCAAAAGACTCATTCTGAAGTGTCATTCCATGGATCTAGTTTCCTCTGTCAATGTTTCTTCATACATACATATGATGCATGGACATGTACAGTAAAGCGACCACAGTGTCAAAGAGTTTAGCAGGTAAAACCTATCCCCAAATCAGACAACAGTATGTAATCAATCTTACAGCATGTCCTATTTTCTTCATCCTATTTCTCTCCAGTAATAGTATTTAAATATGCTATGTTGGTTTTAACACTTCAAATTTCCTTCTTTGAAGCTGATCCTGCAGTTGCAGGGTCCTTGTCATGAAGTTAGCCCTGTCATCTCAAGAAGTTACACTTATTGTGATCGTAAGGCCAAGATAAGCCTTCACCCAAACGGTTTGGAAAAGTCTTGGTGCTTCAGCATCCCATTCTTTTCCACCAGATACTGGTAGCCTCATTTTCTGGCATCTTCAGAGAACTGGATTTGCTTTAATTATTACACTAATCACTGTCAATCAATCTTCTCTGCTATTGCAAGTATGGCTACACATACCTGTGAATGATCTGCAGTGAGTACATCAAGTCTTCTGATGTACCTCAGCTTCTCTCTATCCAATTACAGATTGTTACAGAGCCACTGGACTGTTGGCAGAGTCGCACAAGGAAAGTATGTTGATTTACCTCAGAGCCTGTTCTCGCAAACCTCCAGTCCAAAAGGAAAAGTCCATAAGGCATTAATCAGTTGTTGAACTAATCAGTGTTGCTATACATTTTTCTGTATTCTTTCCCTGATGTCAAGAACTGGCTTGTTGTTTCCACCACTGGTCCAGCAACAACTACGGCCACATCCAAGTGGCTCATTGCTGTCATTGGTCATCCATCTGGCACATAGTCTGGAAAAGCATGGTCAGACAGCAAATGTTCATTTAAAATTATCATGTCCAGCAGGGCTGCAGTCATCCTGTGCATACCCCAAGTGAAACAGAAAATTCATTATCCCAGACAGAAAAAGTACAGTAGCTGTAGGGAAAGATGTTGCGAGTCAATAATTCATCAGGCCTTTGTAACTGGGAGCTGCATTTTCTGTTCTGGTGTGCTTTTTAAAATTCTCAATCAGAAATTAATAAAATATTTCTCAATTCTAACAAAAATTCAGTAAATTCAGTCCTTCTAGAAGAGAAGTCTCAGTAAGAAGTTCCCTCAGAAGATACGATTCCATTTAAGTAGCAGAAATATATCATCTATATTAGAAGATGCATTTTGGAACTAATTAGCACCTTCTTCCATAACCATTATATTAAAGACATACAAAACCAGGAAGATACTGAAATGAATACTTATAATACATTTTCTGATACATTTACATTGTTTATTTTAAAAAAGGTAATAGAGACTGTATTAAATGTATAGTCCTAAATAAGACTGTGCTATATCTTCTATGATAATATGAATCAGTCACTGTCTTCAGTGGAACTGATCATGACGAGCTCAGTTAAAAATGAGTTTAAGTGCTTTGCTGGATCAGGGCCTAAGTCTCTGATCTTCACACACATCATCATCTCCAGCCATCAGAGAATTCCAAAATCAAGAGCCACAGAGTTTATATGTCATTCTTTGGGAATAACTTGCAAGCTTCAAAATTCTGTTTCTGTGATACAACATATATTCCTTAATCCAGATAAGAAGTCCAGTTTTAGAACTGACTCAACAAGCCTACAAGAGTGGCCAGTGGAATCTGAACCAAAAAGCAATGTGAAACAGTTCTATAATAAATGTTATTTGTGCTCAGAAGCACCTAAGATCACCATCAGAAATTAGGTTCTTGTTGTGCTAAGTACAATGTATACTTAGAACAAAGAATGTTTACTTAACAGCCCAGATTCAAATATCTAAGCTTAGACTAGTGACTGAAAATAGCACCCTTCAGGAGTTTCTCCATTTCTTCACAAAATTCAAATAGAGCTGATAATGAATCTCCTGCTTCCATTATGAGGTTGCATTGTTTAATAAACCTGGTCTGTTTTCTAAACCCTAAATATAAAATCTTTTGATCGAGCTATCAAACAATTCAACAACTGCAAATACAAGAAACTTATACAGAATTACAGAATTAACCCTAACAGCAATTGTTAAAAAAATCCAGTTTCAAAGAAGATAGTTGCAAAGGATGCTCACAACCTAGCCATAACGTAACTAAAGCGTCAATATATGTTACTGCTGCTGAAGACTTCAGTTATTACCAGAACAACCATGAGCAACAACAGAATCATACAACTTCAATGTGGTCTAACCAGTGTCAAACAGAAAATGATGTCACATCATCTGCAGTACACCCTCTCAAGGAGATGAGCAACAAAACCCACGCAAAAAATAAAAAAAAAAGGTAGGAAAAAAACTAAGTTTCTGGTTGGTGAAGGCTTTCAAAGTCACTTCTATGCTTCTGTAGAAAGACAAAAACGCATTGTCATCTGTCAAGCGGAACAAATAGGACCTTAGTGATTCAGTAACAGTTGTGCTCTCTTGGCAGATATTAGCTTGTTTAAGGCAGGGAAGATCAAAGGAAGTAACTGGATGCCAACAGAAAAAAAAAAAAAAAAGAAAAGGTCAAAGTTATTTATTATTTCAGCATTCCCCTATCTTTATTTGTTCTTCCACCATTTTCATTGTTTTGTGCAACAAGATGGAGGTCTTCCTGAAACAGAGCAGTCAATAATGTAATGCAATGGTTCTTTTGCAATACAAGATCTCCTGTAAGTTCAGAAACCCATCAGAGCAGTAGGCTTCCTTTTCCTAAGTGTGTGTGAAATACACAGTTCCACATACTCATTTAGCACAATGGTGTACAAGCCACAGAAGTTATTAGCTATTAGTAATGAATTAGAAAAGTTGAAAGAAAAAACAGCAATCACTGGCATTAGAGACATCTAATATAAGAATAGTGATATTTGATTTGACACTATAGGAGAACCAGATTCAAAATAACTAGTTGCCATTTTTCCAAGAAAGTGAGGTTACAGCTGCAAAACCTTTAAAAGCTGCAAACACTGCTATCACAGGTTTCTTACACCTGTGGTAAATTAATTTAAATTTTTTAAGTTGGCTTTTTGGGGATTTTTTGTTTTGGTGTGGGTTTGGGGAATTGTTTTGGGGTGGTGGTGGTTATTTTGCCTGGAGAAATATCAAGAAATTCAACTTTTTACTGTGTAACCAAGGATTAGGGTTATTCCTAATAATCCCTAATTGAGATCTTGCCATAATCAAAACCTCAGCAATGCATCACTTGTGAAACATAACAGAGAAAAGGGGCAGATCTGTACTATGCAAAGACAATTGATACATACACTGCCAAGCCATCTTTCCATGTCTCAGCTCTGGAATGTGACGAAAGACTGATGCTAGCATGGTGTCATACTCTGGGTGATTAACCCCAGTCTCACGAGCAGTGTAACACTAATATGGTTTTATTGCTTTGTATACCAAGTTACTATCTCTGGACTGTGTAATACATTAATTAATTCAGGTAGTAATATTGCATGATTCTACCACTTCTTCAGATAGGATAGATATGCTTAGAAAGGCTTTTTCAAAGGAAATAAAAAAACTCAGCAGTGTAGACCCTCCACTGTATTGATTCTCCTCCCCCGAGTACCAATAGTCCTGGCATCATTAGGCTGGTAACACATTACAGCCCAGAACCAACATGGTGACCTTGAAAATGGCACCAGGAAGCCTGAAGCCCCTACAAAGAGGTCAACATGCAGAGATTAGTGTTAGCCCCCCTCATCAGAGGTGGCGAGCCACGAAGAGGTGACAATGAAGATGCTGAAAGCATCTTCTCAGGAAAGTACTGCCTTTAGTAAACTACAGGTAGATGAAAATCCAGGCTGCTTCTGTTCTAGTGAAAATATGACATACCTGCAGACTCTCTGCAATTGTACTATTAACTGTTGCCACATCCCCTGGAATAAATTTGGCATGTGCCAAACAGCACTACCCCACACTGAGCTTCTTTGAGACATTAAAAAGTTACAGAACCATTCCTATTATTTAGTTTCCATCTGTCCACCACTTCAGGGAAACTACTGGCACAGATGCAAGCTATTCCAGGGCCACTGGTCCAGCTGCCTGGGAATAATCTTGGGTATATTTGATTTATGTTTATAACTACAGCCCCTGGCTTTTAAGTTCAGTCCAAAAGATTGGTTTGCAACCTGCTTGTTAGGTGCCAAAGTTCAAGAGCAATGCAGACTGTTAAAGCCTGGGCATGCCTCACTCTAGCAGCTTCAGCATTATTTCAGCATGCGCAGTGAGTTGCTGGGCACTTCTAACCTGAAATGCTCAAGGGAGCATTTGCAAGGCACAGAGGAAGCACATCCCTGTCTCAGTGTTCAGGGAATTCAACTTCCTGAAAGACAGTCTGGAAAGTCATTCTTACATACTTGTCAGGATATACTTTTATAAAGGATAGTTTTGCAATACAGCTCAAGTGATTTAGCAGCTAACTGTTGACAAAAGTGGTGGCATCCCTTCTCCTGTCTTTGCATCCCCATCTCTTTCCATGCTTCCAGTTCAGAGACTAACATTAGCGAAAAGTTTTAGTTGTTTTCTGAAAGGTAAATATTGTGCTGATGCAGCTTTTGAGCCAGCTCAGAAGCTGCAGGAGCACATGTCCAGAGTGAAGAGAGAGACTGCCTTGTTCAGCAGCAGCTAGCCCTCAGATTAATTTAAAAGTGCACTCCAAGAGAACAAATCAAAGCATTAAGTATGTAAATTGCCAAAGGTATATTAATCCACCACACATTCATATTGGTCATGATGAAACAAACAAATACACCGTGGATTAATTCTACCCATTATATGACTTATTTATTTTCTGTTATCTATCTTGTACTATCTTGTCCTTAAGAAATAATTTTGTTTTATCTAAAGATTCAATGTTTGCAAAAGAAGAAATGGACCCTTCCTAAGGTCAAAAAGTATTTTGTTTTTCATAACTTTTATGAGGAAGCCCACTTCATTTTTTCCCCACATTTCTATGCCAAAAAACAAGCAGAAATGTAAACCATTTTTGAGAGGAACTTCTAAATATTTATAATTAGCCAATGTTAACAAAGAATAACATACATAATTACAACTAAAATTATTTGACTCAACTCCACAGTAACACTGAGTCCTGAATTTTTTTCACTAGAAGAGCAATATTTTTCTAGAATATACACTATTCAATTTTTTAAAAAGTGAAATAAAACATACTGTTCATTTAAATAACTAAAAATTACAGGTTGAGTGACAGACAGATGAAAAACTGTTCATCCATAATATTAAGAATATTAAGACATTTTTTTCTTCAGTTAGAGGTAGTTTCACATTAGATTTAAAAGGCTGTTGGAGGCAAAATACTATAGCTGACATATCAACACCTTGGTCTAATAGAGCAGCAACTCCTGTCTGCGTATGCCTATGTTTCTGCTTTTCAGAGAAAGATTGAATAAAAATAGATCAAATCGCAAGAATATTTATTAACTTAACATTGAAAGCCTGCATCTGCTACTGAAGGAAAAAAATACTTGCCCTTGCCTTCCCCCATCATACGGTCACTGCTCATTAACCAGCAGAGCTCCAATGCTGCAGTATGAACTCCAGCCTACAAAATCTGCACCACCTAGAAAGCACATGCCTGACACTACTACTCACTGAGGACCACATCTATACTTTTACCAGCAATCCCTACAATATATTTCAGTATTCCAAATAACAGAATTAGTATTACTTCAAATCCTACCTAAGTAACAGCTTGTGCTCTAAAACGTACCCCATCAAAAGTCCCCACATTTCAGTCTTCAGATATCAAAAACTGCTAGAATGCCTTTTCTAATCTAGTATGGGTCCTGACACATAGTATACATCAATAAATCATTTGGAAGCAGATTTAAAAATTACCCTTTCCATTCAGAGTTTTATCCTTCAATATTCATAGTTCCAGTTTGGATGAAAATTAGTTTGTATTCTTTTAAAAATCTTTCAGTGAAAGATTTTTGAAAGACTGATCCACTGAATGCCTGTTCTGAAATATATTTACCACGGTAAGGATTTTAGCGCAAGTACCTTGAACAGACATTTTTCTTCTACTCATACCTTATATCAGTTTTATCAGTTTTAGAAATGAGACATGAGTTAAATTCATTCATGTTATGTAATTTGACTACACTTAACAACAGTACAGTTGAAAACTGATACCTAAATTTGAAACTTTGACTCAAAAATGTTGTCTAAATGGATTTGCAGATCTGATTACAAGAGCACAACTAGCTAGAAACAAAGAAAACTGAGGTGACTGGAAGTGGACTGAAGGAGATGTGGAATATCCGATAGTCACATCGGTTCAGACCCAGGATCCCTATAGCCCTGTCTTCAGCAACCATGGCTACAAATGGATGCTCAGCGAAGAGAAAGAACAAGACAAGTATATGTGATATTTCTCCTATATGCAGGATTTGCTGAACCAAATCCAATTCTCCATTCAACAACCCCCAATGGAACTATCTTCCAAGTTGTTTTCATTCTCCCTTCAACCTGCACAAACTGTTTGCATCCATAACAACTTTTGTCAGAGAATCTCACAAATCCCTACTGTATGGGGAATCACTTCCTTTTGCTTGTTCTGAACCTAGTTTATTGAAGTTTCACTGTATGGTTTAGTGCTCATTCTGGTTTTGGAAGAACTACTTAACACTCAGTCCTTATTGTCTCTCTTCATTAAATCTAAAGCTGGGATCCAAAAAGATCCATCAAACCAACTCTGAAGAACCCTGGAGGAACCTAAAGTCACTAAACATCTCCCTGCTTTATGTGAAAGTCCTGGATATGATCCATTGTTCTCCTTCAGTACAGCACTGAAGCTGTCCTCCCCTAGCAGCTGGGTGCCCAGTTTCATGACTAAGGCAGGGTGGGATATGAAAAAAAGGCAGAACAGCATTAAAATTCTCTGTGGACAATTTGGAAGGAGAGCTCTAAGCACGTCTAACACTTATAGACATACACTAAAAGAAAGCTTAACAAATGTTAGTTGCTTCTTTGATTTTATTTTTAAATGGTGAAAGTATGAGTAGAAGCAAGAGTCTATGTAGCCTGCTGGTGAGAAATTTCGCTGGGGAGAATGAAAACTTGCATTTTGGTCCTGCTTCCAAAACTACTCATGCTTTATTCAAAGTCTGCTTTCATACAAAACTCACAAAATAAGTTTTAGATGAACACTGTAATGTGAAGCCTCAAAAATACAGGGCGACTAATGATTTTTCTTGAGGTCTATTTGAGTGCTAACAGTTTCATGCAAAGCATACACGCCACGAAGAGTCTGTAGCACCAAGAGAGAAAAGCAGACTCAGAAACTTACTGGAGATAGGGTATGTAGCCATCCCTTCCCAGTATTAAGAGACAGAATATGGAAAAATGTTCTTTAGATCACTAGTTCAAAATTATTAGATACAAGATTTATACTTCTGATGAGCCTCTTTGAACACATCCCTCCTTGAACACATATCTAAGTATGAGGTCAAACAAACAAAGAATTTCCAGTCTCATTACAGTCCTAGATGACAATGGTACTATCACGTGCAATTCTTCCATTCAGAACATAGGAAGACAATTACAGAGTGTTCCAATATTTTCTGGGCAGAGGAATTAAGGTAATACTTTTACACAAATTACAAGTTTTCCAACTGAAAAACAGAAACTATTTTTCACCAAAATATTTATCCTCACTAATGATTAGCTTCCTGCCAAATTTTCAGCTAATGGTCATTTTTATTCCTAAATTGCCAGGATAACTTTAATATTTTGGTGATAAAAACAAAGGAATTCTGAAGTGTATCTGCCCCATCACGCAGAGCCTAGCTCTGTTTTATAGTTGTACATGTAATTGCACACCTTGGTTGATATATGATAAAAGCAGTACTCCAGTGCTGTAGCACCATGAAAAGCAATGGCTAGCTTGCTGCCAGTTTGATTACTTATCCTCACTAAATCAAGCTGCAGTAATTCATAAAAAACATTTATACATGACCCTTTTGTGGTTGACACATCCAAAATTTTTTAATTCCTTATGTCACAATCTCATATACATCATGAACATGTGTAATATCCCACCCAATCTCATGGTGTGATTTATACGCTAGCACTAAACAGTGTTCTCAGAACTGTTTATAAACATTAAACGTCGGGAATATTTTTTCTTATACACCATAAGGAAGTTGCATGGCTTGTCCAACACACACCGATTTAGTAAGGGAGCAGGATGAAACCTAAAAAAGAGATAATGGCTTCCAGTTTCTTGATCTATGTACATTTCCTCATTGAATATCATCCATCAGTAAAGTGTATGACTCAAAGGCCACTAGTACATGCAACGTAATACTGCAGGACCTGAAATTCTAACAGAACTGAGAAATCAGGAGCTAAATTAAGGCAAATTTTGAAAGCAAAAAATATTAAACTGATATTTCTGCCAGCCAACTGCGCAAGCTTATCTTTGCTGCTCAACATCATTAAATATCAATGGAAATGCTTCCTGTTAAACAGAGATGAAAGCGTAGGAGAAGATACTACCGTAATGTAATCCAGTCATCTGTCTCAGCATTTCACTGATCTATAGCTGAAACATAAGAAACTGCACAGAGAAGTGGTAAGATTAGTCAAAACAGTCTGAGAGCCATTCTAAGTTGTTTAATAAATAAATAAATACTTTCCCCTAAGAAATATTTTCCAGTTGTGCAATTTTCTTCTTGTGGCTACTTAGCAACAGCAGTCATTTTCCATACAGGAATCCTCCTGGTTCAGTGAAAAAGCCCCAGGCAAACTATCATATACAATATTCATTATTCTGAATACACACGTGGAACAAAGAAAACAGAACAAAAAAAGTACTGAGTCCAAAATAGCACTTCGGGTTTTGGCAATTCCAGACACAATTTTAAATCATTAATCATAATTGGGTTTTCTGAATATAAAAAAAAAAAATCTAAAAGTCTGCAAATCACTGACATCAGTCCGTTGCCACAGCACTCAGCCACATTAGGAATCACCATGCAGTTCAATAGCTCTGCGACAATTTCAGATAACAGTTTCTATAATCCTAGCTGGAATAAGTGATTCAACGTCAAAAATATTGGACACTTGCCTTCCCTAGTGTGTCTAAGGATACCAGCAGCAATAGCACTTTGGGGAAAAACACTGACTGTTTAAAAAACTTAATGAAGACAGAACCATACCACTTCATGATCAAAATATCCCAATTGCAAGATCAAATCCATTTGTAGCTCATTATAATTTAGTAGCACTATGGTTACTCAAAGGTGCCAATTAAAATCTGGCTGTACTGTTTAAGGTCCATCTGTTCTCTCTTCCTCTTCTACCCTGTTGAGAGATTGGTTGGAATATTCATAACCAAAAGAGTAAATTATGTCCTGTAAGGTTGGTATCTGATTAATACAAGAAGGGGTGCAGAAAAAAGGAAAATGCATTACTACTGTGTAATGACTATGAACATAGTTCAGCAAAATCTTTAAGCATGTACATAAGCTTCTGTGAAAAGTCTTTAAGGCTGTTATCAAGGCTCAAAACTTTGATAAAATAAAGATCCTGCACTCTTAGACTTCCCAGATTTCAAGTAATTTTGTATGTTTTTCAGCTTTTCAGAATTCTTCTAAAATCATAGACAAATGAAACAGTATTTTCTGTGCTGCTATATTTCAAACACTCTGCTGAACCCTCCACATTGTTTCCCTGTTTCAGTATCTGAGGGTTACATTAGCTCTTTTTGTCACAGTATTGCACAGGCAGATCATGGTTGCTTGGTTCCTTCAATACTCTTTCCAAAAGCCTCGTTTCTTGAGGCACAGGAAAAGATTATAATGTGCAAATACAACCTTTGCTTGGCTCATTCTATGATTCATGCTCAAGGTTCTGCTTCCCTGATTGGCCACAGTGCCGTACTTCTAATCTCGTTCCTGGGATCACTGCTAGAGTGATCCAGCCAGCTCAGAGCAAGGACTTCAAATTCTGCCAATTATCCCAGGAAGCACAGACACAGCTGACAGCCCCGTTTGTTGAAGGGTTCCTTTTAGATAGAGTAAGTATGCTTAATCAGTTTAGTTTTCCCCTTCCAGAGTGGCTCTATTCCCCTGAACCCAGCACCTGCAGCTTCTTCACCTGTAACCAGGGACAATAATGCACGTCTTATCACCCAGGTACACTGGTACAACCCTCTCATTAGCCAGGACATGAAATATACTAAGAATTGTGCCTCAGTGCTGCATGGGTGATACGAGTCCCAGCACTATGTGGCATGGATGCAATCAGCCACCCTAAAGAGGGCTGACTTTGAGTTAGTTCCTTGGTATAGTCCACAAAGACAGCATGAGAACAACCTAAGAGCTTATTTACTTTGGAGCACATGAATCATTGTACAGTCCAGTACTAATAAACAAATTTACATGGAGGAATGCTGCTGCTACTCCAAAACATCTAGATGAATAAAAAGTTTCTTATGTACTAATTAAAGCCTACTGAAAAAGGGATTAAAACAGCATTTGCAATCAGGTTGAATGAATTTCTCTTACAAATATGGTTGCCTCTACTTGATTGTAAGTCACTGTAGATAGGCAAATTGATTATCATACTCCTTTCCTGGCTTAACTTACTGAATCTAAATCTCTGAAGGGTTTACTTTGAAGACAATACTAAAGTATTTATTGTCAAAATGGTACCTCGAAGACTGGCAGAGAATTAATTGAAACATGTAAAAACATACCTAGAATTAATGCTTCCAGCAGACAAAGTAGTGTATCACTGCTACAACGCCCCCGCAATCAGCATTTATGACTGAGCATTAGGACTAGAGGTAAAAGTAAATGTTGACAATAGAAAGCACGTGTGAAACAGCACATCACTTTAAGCTGATTTACTGCGATCTGCTTGAAGACAGTAGTAGTTTATCTTCAAAATTAAATGCCAGCTTTTTAAGACCTTAAAAATGAAAACTAGGAAACAACTCTGGAAATAGTGATCTTTGTTATAAAAGTAGTCCATTTGAATTAGAAAAAGAACATTCTCTAGAAAAACTGCAAAAGGGAAGAATTTGAAGAACCACAGATAAAAACTGTCACTCACTGAAAATACATCATAATCACTACTACCATTTGAAATAAAAATTCTAGGAAAACAAAACAAAAAAACTGCACAGACACATTTTATTATATAGTCAGAATAACTGTTGTTCTAGGATATAATCCCATGTTATTTAAGACAAATTAGAATAAGGTAATTTTACTAGGGCAGGGAGGAATTGGATGGGCAAGATCACCCATTAAAAAGCTTTGGGAAATGACCAAAGTGACAACAACTCTTTGAGTCAGATTTCCTGTTGTAGACAAATTTGCAGAAAATACAACATAATAAAATGTTCTCCAGGTGATCCTCTGCAGGAAAGCAATGAAGCAGAAAGTGGTAGGCCCTGGAGCAGTAGGGTTAAAAATAAATAAATAAATCAAAAATTTAACAAAAGCAATAAGGTGAGCTATTTTATATAGGAAAATGGGCAGCTGTCCAAATTAGGACTAAGTAGATGCAAATTACCTAAGCTTACCATTGATTTCACCAGTAGAAAAGTCATGTTTGAGTATGTAGTATTAGGATATTGTTTTCACAGTGTATTGCAGGAAATCTGAATGTCATAAAGATGTATTTTAAAATCTATATAAGGACAGAAAATGTTATAAAATTTGAGAAATTATTTCAGGACTTAGTTATCAAACTAAGTGTGATTTATTTAACTAAATTAGCAAACTAAATTGCTATGGCTCTGTCCATTTATATTCTAATGACAACGGATGTTAACTTGGGCAGGGAGGGGCTAAGTGATTGCTAACCACTTCTTCACCACAGGTTTGGTTTGTAAAAGGAACATCCTACGTACAGGGTAAATAAATTCCTAACCTCCAAGGATATTGGTCTGAAACAACAGCAAATTTTAAGTAAAAAATCCTTAGTGAATACCTTGTACAATGTACCCTTTTCCAGTGCTTCCAAAACAGGAAGCATAAAACAAGAATGAAACAACAGGCTTCATATAGAAGGGTAGTCAGCCCTTACCAGTACATGGATATGGGCCAAGAGTCTGAGATGAAAAAAGGCATGAAGAGTAAGAATTTGTATAGATTTGGAGCTGTTGAGCAAGCAATGAAATCAAAAAGCTTTATGTTTTCTGCATTAGAGGACTGTTGGCCCAAAATTGACTAAAACCTTTTTTCTCACTCAACACTCAGTGGATTTTGGCAGATACTTCTGCCGAATTACAATGTTGAGTTAACATCATGTATAATGCCACTTGGAAGAGTTTTTATTACCAGCGAACACCATTTTGCAACTGCCTTTTTAATGGAAATAAATGACTTCCGGAGCACAACAGTAATAACAGTTGTTCGCAAAAATGCCAGCCTTATGAGCAGAGGGAAATAAAGTAGCCATTCATGGTTCTTGAGAGAAAGATAACTGACACAATTGCACTAGCCTAAATGGGCCTATGACAAATAAAGTCTCTCAGGTAGAAATTGCCACGGGAATCCTCTGAAATGAGATTCCACCTTCATTCTCACAGTGCACAAGTGTGGTTCATTAAGGCAGGGAAAAAAAAACCCACCCATAAATATGAAACATTTACTGTACTCGCAGATGTCTGCATATAGCACCTTTTCCACAACAATACCCTTATTCTTATTCACAAAGGTCTAGTATTTCAGAAGGTTTTAAGAACAGTGTTATTAAGCTTACACAGAGAGAGGTCTAGTCTGGCAGTACAATTTGTTTCTTTTGCAATTATGTTTTGAGCAGCAGAGTGTACTGACGTTATTTTCCTTAATTTCAGAATTAGGCGGTTCTGCCTTACTTGACTACCAGTCACTAAAACTTGGCATCTAGCTTTTCATTACCCTATTTTTCTTCCAGGCCATCCCTTATTCACACTGCTAATAACACATTAGAAAAAACAGATACTACCACTAACTCAGGAAACCTCTGAGCTGCAAACTGCCAAATACTGGAGGAGCATTCTTGGGAAAATATTGTCATAAATAAATTTAATTCTTATGTCTTTAAATATGCACCCACTTTTACCACTGCTGGAGACAGGACATCGTGCTACAGAAACATTTGATCTGACCCAGTGTAACCATTCTTTTGTTTTTGGAGTCCATTTGAATCTGTTTGCTTAGCCTAATATCCTACTACTCTGTTTCAGAGAGAAATCAAAAGTGTTTGATCTCATGAATAACAGGACAGCAAGGTATAAGCAGACTGCATCTTATGCATCTAAGAGAAGTAGTTTAGAAGTGTTCTACATCCATTGATGAAAACACATAGGAGAAGAGTGCTTTTAAAAAGCCAATTTTACGGGCAAGACCTATCAGCTTGCAAATGCTCTGCACCCTTTGATGAAAACACATAGCAGAATAGCATTTCTAAAAAGGCAAGTATATGGGCAAGAACTAGCACATCTATGAGATGTATTTTTGACTAGTTTATCAAAACCAGAGAAATCTCAAACCAGGGGGAAACACATCATAAAAACTCTGTGTCATCCACAGAATTCAGTCTTGTAGATAGACCTTTGTAATTACTGTTCTCGGAGCACAGGAAGAGTCATCCCTCTAGCTTCTGATTTTGTAGCAAAGACATGTTCGCACAAGGTCCCAAGCCATTCCCTAGAGAGAATATTCTTATAAGCAAACGTAAAGAAACTCTTTTGTTAACCTTTAAAAGCTGTAAACTACTCCCAAGTGATTATTACCATGAGCTAAAAAGTTTTGCAAAACACGCAATCATAAAGGGCAGAAACAACGTCACAAAAGCAAGAGTATCGCTCAATACAGACTTGATTTCTGAGGCCCCAGCTAAAGCCAGTCATGATTACAGTAACTCATTTCCACAGCTATAGGTGACAGGCAGCCCAAAGTGACCTGCGGTCATAATGACATTCGCACATTCAAGAGGACAGAAGACATAACTGCTTCATGTTTGCAAACAGTGCTGAACACTATGATTAAAATTAAACAAGGGCAAATGCTAAGTTAAGTGAAATCAGGGGCATAACAATACACACGAGCCCTTGAGCACAGAAAAGCGAAATGGCAACCCATCATAAGCATTGCCTTTATACAGCTAACAGGACAGATACAGATCCAAACTGGGGTCAGCTCAGCCGTGAGCGGACCATGGGACAGGAGCACAAACACCTCACAACTAAAAGGACTGATGTAGCCCACATAGCTCCTGAAAAATCCCTACCTACTTGTTCTTTTGGACTTGCATAAATAAGTTTTTATGTTATATTAATTACCAAGATGTCTGTACACCTTTTAAAACATCCCTGCTGACCCAAGCTGTATTTTACTTCTTTCTCACCTAGTCTCTATCCTAAATTTCTCTTCCCATGTCTGATTACTGTCTTCCACATTACTTTTTTTCCCCCAAGAACTCAGAAGTATGTTCTTCACCCACAATAAAAATAAAGGGGGAAAGGAACAAAAGATAAGAGTTAGTAGAAGAGTTATATATTCTCTGTGGAAAATAAGAACTGCATCACTTAAATGAAACCGAAGAGTGATTAGATTGAGAAAAATTACAAGATTACAGATACTCATCCTAGTGGATAACTCCTTGGGGCACACAGAAAACTTTCCATTACCCCGCAGGTTCTTATGAGATGAACCCACATAGATTCCTCCCCATTACTCAGGGAATCCTACAGATTACCCTAAAACTAGGAAGGCACATGTGTTATTTGCAAAAGACACAGTGGTGGAAAGGGAGCTAAAAATATATCCATCTTTCCATCTATCAGTGCAGAAAGTCTAGTTGAATAACTGGGTGGAATTCAGAAAGAAGCTTGGGCAAATCATTTTCATATGTGACATCTCAAAGTCAGGAAAAAGAAAACAGTTGTGCATCAGCAGATATTGAAGTGTCAAGTTGAATAGACTGTAGGTAGTACTGGTAACACTTTGGCAGAAACTTGATAGGATTACAGTCACTGGTTACTACAGCTTATCAAAGGAAAGAGGCCATATCATTTTCATTTCTATATTTTAAATAGATCAATATTAATTAAAGAAATAAGAAAAGTTAAGTAGAAACAGAATTAGCTTTTGGTGATGTAATTCCATTTGCTTTCTGTAGGTGTTCTTCTGACCTTGTTTGCCTAAGTAGCAAGCTTTCCTTTTATCCCTCAAGCCTTTTGCCAGTTTCTTCCCTTTCCTAAATTATTGGAGTCCTTTGAGAACTGTAGTAAAATCTCAGACATTCATGCAGCAATAGGACAATGTCACTATGTTTCTAAGAGTATACATGTAGGAAAAGTTCGTTTCAGAATTAGAAGATCCACATTGAATAACATGTTATCACTTCCCTGCAAGATACAAAAAGGTGACTGGAGATTTGCTGTCCCTGTGTGTTAGAAAAGCATAGCAAAAAAAAATAACGGGGGTGGGTGAGGGGGAAGTTGGTGGTAAGGAAACATCTTAGAACATCCCTCCTAAGCCAGGGATCTATGGAAAATCAGAGCAGGGTGTCTGAGACGTAAGGTGGTTAAGAAACACTCATGTATATTTTTATCCCTTAAATATCCTTCTCCTTAAACACGTTGCAGCACTAGCAAACCTACCAAGCTGCAACAAGGCTTTTACCGTCACATACCAGCCCACTCACTCCTTGGCACCACCATCAGTCTCACACAAGGTTTCAAAAGTTTATCTACTGTCCATGCTGTTTCTTCATCCTCTTCAGGCCAGTCCACCCTGCTTCTTGCCTCTGCTGCATCCAGAACCTTCCTTCTCCAGACTCCTCTTCCAGCCAGCCTCTCCTCATCCAGGTCTCCTTCCTCTCTCTGCTTCTCCTGGGGCCTCTCCTTGTCTCTCCTACATCCAGGGTGCTCTCTCTCCTCCCTCTGCTTCTTCCAAGTCTCCCTTCATCCAGTGCTCTTCTTCCCCCCCCCCTTAGAGCTATTTAACTACTTAGCAGGAACCAGCCACAGCTGCACAGAATCCACATCAGCCAACCCACCACCCCTGAAGCCAGCCCACAGCTGTGTATTATCAATGTTAATTAACCTGCCTCCATTTCTCTATAATTCCTCTCCATAAATGTCTGAAAGTTTTCCTAGAAATTAATTGGATTTGATCCCTTGTTTTTCCCCTTACCAATTTCTACATGCAAGATGATGACACATCATTTCACCAGATCAAAGATAACACCATCTTTAAGAACAGATTAACTTTCCCTCACATTTTGATCCATTTTTAATCTCTGATCTGATTAAATCCATTGGATGTCATATATATGCTTTGTCATACTGTCTGAACAATGCAGATAATGCATGATGCTAAGAGGAATAGCTGAACTGAGACAGAGGAAAAACATCAGTTCCTATAAACAAGTTGAGGACCAGGATTTCAGCGATAGCATTCCCTGAATGCTTGCAGTATTCTGCTCAGAATCAGAAATAGAGGTGGAGTACCAATATTTATACCTACTTCAGAGTATGGCAGAAAGAACAGAAGTTCAGATTCATTAGGAATTAGGGCTGCTTCCTCCAAAAAAAGGAGCTTACAGTTGAAGAAAAGAGGAACCAATCTGCTGGTGTTTAAAAAAGATTGAGTAAGCTTTAAAAAATAAAATAAAATAAGAGGTAAGGCAAGGCCAATGCAGCAAAAGAGACTGTGCCATACAAGGTAACACCTCTGTTACAGATGAAAATAAGAAAATTCAGCACAATCAGTATCAGAGGATGGAAGCAGTCAACAGCAAGCAAGCTGTGACTTTAAATAGAGTGTCAAGAGAACAACAAAGTTGGTACATGTGCATCCACATGAATGCTGGAAGGAATAAAAAATATGATGAAAGAACTGTAACGTCTAGTCCTAAATGAAGGCATGGACATCCTGGGCATACTGGAAACTTAGTGAATCACCCGTGGTGCTAGCATACAAAATACAAAAGGTAGAGCAACCAACTCTATCAGAAGCAGATAGAGTACCTCTGTATGTTAAAGAGAGCCTAATCAAAATGAACAGATGAGCGCAGTACCTCAAAAAGTGGCATAGATTCTGTAGGGATTGAAATATGAGGTCTAAGCATGAAGGAAGGAGTGTGAGTCTACCAACTGAAATGATGACATGCTTTCTGATATGCTTAAGTACATGCGGCAATGCGCAGTAAATGTGACAATAATGTCAGATTTTAGCTATCTTTATGTAGGTAAATAAAATGTATCAGGATATAATACAATGACCAAATAAAAGACATCATTAATTATTTTTTCATGGAGCCAATAGTTAGAAAGTCCACAATAAAAGATGTAGTACATGACCTGGTTCAAAAATCCTGAATACTGGAAGAGCCCTTCTGTAACAGCCACAATAATATGCCTCGATTCAACATCTCTGCAGAGATAAGAAACTAAATACACCACAAAATTGTCCTCAGCCTCAAAAGGACACAAAAATAAAGAGCCATATTAAAAAAAACCACACCATGAGAGAAATAAATTCTTAGAAGTGGCTACTACCACCACAGGAATACAGAGCCACTTAGGAGAGCCTTGAGAAAGGGCAATGGGAATTCAGCAGGGAAGGGGACATAGATTAGAGGCAAGAAGACAAAATTCCAAAAGCCAAAGCTGTGTCTAAAGGAAGAACACAGAAAGGCTGATGAGCTCTGTGAGATTAAGTGTAAGCACATAATAAGGCAGGCCAAGTAAGTGTTTGAAGGACAGCTAACATTACCTTTTTCTCATAACACATCAGGACCAGAAGCTTGCCAAGGTGTCTGTAGGGCCAGCTGAAAATCAGAGCACAAAACCAGAAAGTAGAGCAAAAAGAGCAATCCATTGCAGAAGTATGTAGAAGTAACTGGAGAATTTTTAAAGGAAACCTGAATTTGCTTTGGGGGGACTCAGGAAAAGATCTGTCTGAAATTCAGGTGACTGTAGAGTAGGCTACAGAAAGATTTGGCAAAGTGAATATAAACAAATTGCCAGAACCAGGTAGTTCACCCAGGATTTCTAAAGGAACTCAAGAATGAAATAACTAAGTTGTAACAATGAGTGGTACACTCTCAAATCTGACTTTGTACATTATGACTGGGGAATTTCAAATATGGCAAGTTTAAAAAAAACATTGCAGGGTAGGTCTGTGAATCTGCAGACTACTCTGGTATTTCAATAGAACATATGAGAATAAAATTAAAAGAGATACCTGCATAAACATGATTGAGTCAGGAAAAGTCAACACAGCTTTTACTAGAGACGACCTGCCTTATTACCTTCCTAATAGTCTTTGATACAACTGTCACAATCTAGTTCAGTTTTCAAAACCTTTTACCTGAAGTCTCTTGCCAAAACTATGAGGAACTGCTGAAGCCCTTTACAAAACTGTATGAGTGGCCACAAATCAACAAATGAAGTTCAGAATAAGTAAAGGTGAAGGCACGTGAGGAAAAATGACCCTAAATTTCTATGTATGGTGCTGCAATGATACACGCTGAGCTGACCATGATCATGAGTCATGATGCATGTTCCATGAAAATACCAAGCTGGTGCTCAGTTTAGGTCAAAAAAGGTAAATCAAATGCTGGGAATTCTTGGGGAAGGGATAGAAAGCAGAACAGAGAACTCTGCCATAAAATTATGCATAAATCTATAGTTTGTCTATACCCAGAATACCAGTCACGGTTTTGGTCTCTTCCTCCTAAGCATGAGAGCGAAGGAAACAAAAAGTTTAAGATAATCCAGGATGACCAAAGGTCTGGAATATAAGCAGAATGTTCCCTTTGTATCAAGGATGAAGGATAAAGTAAACTGGTATTGCACTCTGAAAAAGAGGCAATTTGGAGGGGGTATAATAGAGGTCAGTTGCATCATAAACAACATGGAGAAAATGGGTGTCCTCTGACTGTTTACTCTCTACCAGTACAAGAACCACGGGGCATCAAATGAAGCCGCTAGGAGCCACGTTCAAAAAAAGCAGAGGTAATTTTTCATATGACAGAGAGCTCATTGCTAAAGAATTTTCCAGATGCTGTAAACTCACTTGAATTCAAAGGGACTCAAAGCAAATTTACAAGATCAATCCACTGAAGTTCACTAAATAATCACAAGCTCCATCTGGCTCAGGAAATCCCTAAACTAACTGAAGGCAGGGGGGGTGTTAGAGGGAGAATATGCATTTACTTCTCTCTTGCATCATTCTTACTTTTCTCCCTTCCAGCAACAGAGTTGGGCTAAAGGGAAGTGCCTTCTCATCATCAGTCTGAGCTTTTCCAGAATTATAACCTCCCCACGGTGCCTGAACCTCAGGTTCCAGCACATGTGTAGATAAAAGGTGCTGCAACACACCTTTCACATCTACAGCTCTTATCCCATAGGCCTCCCATTACTGCTGTGTGCCCTAACTAGGCTGTGCTGTTAATTTGCAAATAGCCAAGGTCTGTCCAGATGTTGCACAGTCTCAGTACAAAATGAGAAAGAAGGAGGGTATAAGTGACTTTTTCTTTTTGGCAGCACTTGATTGGAGTGCACCAGAATGGACCCTAGCTTCAACACATTGTCTTGGAACATTAACATGCAAATATTATCACATACAGAGAACCATTCTAAATCTATATCTGTTTATGCGAATCCTGTCAAGCACAAGTGTTTAGATATTCAAAAGTACTTCTAATAAATCTGATTATTTTCCTTAAATACTCTGAACAGCAGTGATACACATGAAATAGTTCTAGCTTGCTGCATATGTAATTCTTACTCCTTTGTGCATTTATGCATCTGGCTCTAACAAAACATTATTATTTGATTTATGAAGCATTCTAGTACTGCGCTATAGGAAGTCTAGTTACATTGCTGGTAATTAAGGTTGTGCATCAGTTCTTTTCATATTTTCAGCTTCTTATAACAGTTTGGGCTGAAATTTATTGCAGTGATTTGCCGTGCCATACATAGGTTAATTTTTTCCATAGATAATCTGCAATGTTCCCAAGGACAACACTAAAAAAAGTGCACCATTTTGCCTGCATTAAAAAAATCATTGTCCTTTTATTGACCATCTTGCAAACTTCTATACTTTGAAGTAGAGATAAAAAATATGGAGGAATCTGACCGGAATGTCAGGAGGGTCTTCAGCTTCTCTTTGAAATTCTCTTTCAATTTGGCTGAATTAGATATTTCGTATCAGCTAAAATCTGTCAGTCTAAGAGGAAAATTATTCTCAAATCTCATTCCACATGTTTTAAGAACATGATTTATTTTCATATCAACTTTCTCCTCAGTTATTCTAGCACTGCCTTTTAGCTTAAATAGCACTATCCATTACGTGAAGATTGCTGCCCTGACTCACAGTGTTCTGTGTATGCTTCATACCTCTTCGTTTCAAATTACAGTTTATACATTTTTGGCTCATCTTGCAGTTCAAACCAATTTTTTAGCACACATGTGACCTGAACAAGGCTAAATATTATTATATAAAATATAATACAAATCTTTGTAGGGAAATACCTGTGCAATTGTATATTACAGGATATAAGAATAACTGAGGTGGGAAGGGATGTCTAGACATTGCTTAGCCCAACATCGCTGCTCAAACAGGGTCAGCCAGAGCATGTTGCTTAGAACTGTACCCAGCCAGATTTTTAATATCTCCATAGGTGTAGACTCTACAACCTCTCTGGGCAGCATCTTCCCATGTTTGACCACACTTACAGTA
>JAVJGJ010000059.1:46017290-46040613 GCA_035590215.1 Microhierax caerulescens | reverse complement strand
AAAGTAAAAAAAAAAAAAAAAAAAAAAAAATCATATGTTTATGTAGAATTTCCTGTGTTTTATTTTGTGCCCATTGCTTCTTGTCCTGTCACTGGGAATATTGATGTATGCATGTATACATACCTAAGTATACCCAAGCTGAAGTATGATTTAGTTGCTTTCAGGCAGGGAGACCTCAGTTTATAGGGACAATTGACAATATTTCTTGCTAAGTCCACCATCTTTCAGTTTATATCATTACAATTCAGTTTTACAGTTAGTAAACTCTACAGTTCAGTTACTATAGACCTTACGATTTGGGGAGTTTAATCTTCTCCAATCTAGTTAATACTTCTTTTGTGATTTCACTCCAGATGCTTCAATTAATGGCGATCAAACTAATGGGGCTTTCTTTGTCTGGAAAATCCGTTGTCAAAGAAATAATCAGATTACTGTGGTACAATCAACTTCTGGTAGATCAGTGTTTCATTATAGTTAATTTTCTCCTTACTACCTAGTTTTTAATCCCTCTTTCCTTCATAATGTGGTCAAAAGCTCAGCATATAACTGAAGTCAGACTGTAGTTAATCACCCACCACTTTCCTTTTCAAATAATAAATACTGTCTTTGCCAGGATATAATCAAAATATTTACAAGTTGACAGATGATAAAAATACTTGGTTTGGAATCTCAAGAATTTCATCATCCTAATTTAAGTACACTCAAGTGTAAGTTTTCATTTCATCTTTGTTTGGTCATTTCCATGTCCATACACTTATTCAGCTATTCTACCAGTCTTGTAAATAGGTATTGAAAACAAAGAAGATTTTTTTAATCATATCTAAACTATTTCCAGCAACATCTTCACCTTCAGAATCTTAAACTAAGAAACCATGTCAGATTTATAGAGGAAGTGAGAATTTAAAATGACTCAGGTTTAGATTTGAATATTTACAGCGCTTTATAATGTTGAATGCTGAGAAAAATAAGGTCTCAAAAGTCTCTAAATTCTACTAATTAATTTTTATGTCATCCATGAACTGCAAAATAGAAATAATACTGCCCTCTTGGCCTTGGTGCTTTTGAAATGTTTCTTGTATTAAACCACCAAAAGACTTACAAGAAAATTCATAGACAATATAAGTCACCATAATATTTTCATGGCAACATTTAAAATTGGGACTTTGTTGTGCATTAAATAATGATAACAAAACATGGAATAGTTGTTCATCAGATACACATCTTGTATTTTGTACCCGAAGAAGATTTTGTAAGAAATATCATGCAATCATGTAATTACAATTCTGTCATATACCATGCACACACAATAAAGCTGAACTAAGAATGAAATAGAATTTATCAAATTTTACAGTCCTCACATTTTTCCTTTGATGTTCAGTATTTATCTGGTGAACACAACACTGAAAAAGGAATTAAAAGCGTCTTTCTCACTAACAGTAAGGCATCAAGTATAAGCATCCATGTATACTTTACTTTTGATTTCCTACAATACAGTTTCACAGCTGAAAGAATACTTCAGTCTCAATGGAGAAAACACATTGTTTCCCAGGCAACATGCTGGAACATGTGCCAACAGACATTGTCTGACACACTAAGGAATGTTGTGATATCTGCTATTCAATATAAAATTGGATGACAAAAAAAAAAAAAAACTTTCCTTATTCTCATACAAAACAGCATTCCAAAAATAAGTGGAAAGAGGAAAAAGGAAGGCAAGCAGTGTTTATAGAATAACCCCAACAAACACATTCTTCTTTCAAAAATGTCTTCAAAACTTCCTCTTGACTTATAGTTGAAAAAAAAAAAAAAAATAGAGTCATCGAGAATTTATTTCAAACTGCTTTGTCTAGTTTCCTTCTTCTCTTCCTGGGTCAAACCAGGAGGAAGAAAAAAAAAATTACCTCCAAAATGCTAGGATACCCAGAGGATGCGGTTCAATTCTCCAGGAAAGTACTGCATTTATGCTGTGTTCAGGTGCATAAGATAACCAATAACAGAAGACAGCTTTTAGATAATCTGGTGGTGATTTAAAGTTGACTCTTCAAAGAAGAATGATTTTGGATATAATAATAATATCTTATGTCTAACAAAGGATCTAGAAGAAGCAACTTGCATTCAGGCTAAAGACAGTTCAATTGTGGCGCTGAATGTAGCTAATCCTGATTGCCTTCGGGGGAAAAGGATCGGCATAATCATCCCCCATCAGAGTTTGCACACTAGAAACACCTTTTATGCCAATATAACCAGAAAAATCGGACATGGATCATTTCTGTACAGATCAACAAAGAAAATTGTCCTAATTTTCTCAGCTTCATGCCAAAACCCTTCTTCCATAACCATTTCTTCAGTCATTGCTGCAGTCATCAGCCTAAGATGCTACTCATAGAAGTACTACAGCTTTGTTTTGGCCTTGAAAAAGAAAAAAAGGAGACTAAAGACAAACCTTAATGTGAAGAAAATATGTGTTAGACTTACAAATTCAGCGTGCAACACTGACTATATCCCTCTTGCTGCCTATTTTAAACCTGCAATGCCATAGTCAGCACTTTCCAATGCACTTGAGAGTCCCACTGTCTTCAGCAGGACTTTAGGTTGCCTATCTGACCCAGAGCACAAGGTGGGACTTTGACAATGTGATTCCTTTTCAAAATGTTTATTTTCTGACTTACTGGGTTCTTGGCCTCCCATTTTCTGGTAGCTCCTTCCTAAACCTATGCCACTACTTCAGTGGCACCACAAGAACTGTTGGCAGGTTGCATGGTTCTCTGATCCAAGGCTGAGACGAACACATACACACACTACACACCTTAATTCAGGTTTTTTTAGATCTGTTCCCTGATCTGGATTGCAGTACAGTTCAGTAGACAGTGGAGTCTGCTCTACTGAAGGGGTGACAAAGTAACTAAAAATCACCAGCAGGAGGGCAGGAATATCTCAAGTCAACATTGCTGGCATACTCTTTGTAACGTGAAATCACTGCCTTACTTATATTTGTGCAATATCAACATTCATGTAATGTGTCCGTAGTCTTTTTGGCTCTAGTCTATTTGTTTTTAAACAGGTAAATAATTTTTAGTATGTGAAAGGATATTATTGTTAACAACTAATTTTAATTTTTATTATTTTTTAAATATGAAGTAACTCTGAACCCCTTCACACCTGAAATGATTTTCAAATGCATCTGAAAGACATACAAGTCTGTCAAATCTCCTGGAAAAAAAAAAAAGAACACTGCAAAACCTCTTGTAAATACATACATACACACACAGCTGTACATGCACAAAGCTAGCAGGCATTATACATGTCTGCAGAACATGCTTATGTGCTACCTTGAAGACAAAAATGATATATGCATTTAACCCTGCACCGTGGACAGTGAGAAATATATTATTATTTTAATGGCCGCCTTTTCCAATAAGATGTATTGCTTTCCAACAGTCAGTAAGACAACGTGGCATATTAGAACAGATAATCAGAAATTATGATAAAAAGGTAATTAAAACCTGGAGGTTCCAGGATTTAATTTGTGCAGTCTCAGATAACCACTTCTCGGAAAACACGGTGTTGAAAAAAAAAAATTGGCCCAGGTCTTACTACCTACAAACCATCTGTCTAATCAATTATTTGTTCATTAGAGACTCTAACACACAAAAACAGATATGATAAGCTCTGTGTGTATTTTCTGATGTCTCCTTTGCACTCAGGCTATATGAACATTCACATACACTATATTATCACTTTGTGAAAAACTGATCAGACTCATACATTTCCTTGCTGCTTACACGTGTCTGAATGGTTAGAGCAGGAGAAAAGGAGTAACAGGTGTTTGATTCACTAAACTGCTTTTGAGAACAAGCAATTCAAATAACTTAGTCTTGCTAAATTTTTATATTTATTTTCAAATAGTAAAGATTTTTTTAAAGAAATTATTTTTTCAAAATCTTCACACACACAGAGCTATTTTTTATATCTTTACACATATTTATATATGTGGAGTTTATCTGGGAAATAAAATATTTCTCTCCCATTTCACTCCATGCTGCAAGTTCTCTCCTTTTAACAAAATAAATCATATTATCAGTGTTAGGTTCATCATTTCCCAGGGCTGAACTCCCAGGCCTGAGCCTCATTTATCCATTCCCTCACTCAGATAATATGCAAATACATACAAATTATACTGGAAATCCAAGGACCTGCCTAAAGCCAAATCAGGATTGCATGCACAGGGCATGCACACATACATACCTCTCCTTCCACTGAAATAATTTACTTAAGAAATGAAACACTCAGAACAGCAAGAAAATAAAAAATACAACAGGTTTTGTGAGCCCTCTGTATTGTCTACTAAACCTACATAAGTTATAATGCATATACCTATAGCACCCCCTGGCCTCCAGAATTAAGGGAGTTGATGCAAAAATTGGGACTGCAATTCTTACAGAGAATTCCTCAGGAACAAAATGAGAGAACCGTGAATTTTCATTGTGTGACCCTTTGTCTCTATAGCGGAACTCTGAAAAGTGATTTCTCTGGAGATTACAATCCATAACATGTAATTACAAAATATAAGACGGAAGACTTTCTTCGTCCAATCTACAGACAGAGATCCTACTATGAACAGCTAACTATTTTTCCACTTCTTAATTCCAGGCAAGGTCGCAATAACAGCGATGAAAAAAAGCAAATTAAGAATCTGTAGGTCTTCCTGATACACAATATTAAATGTTCAGGATAATAGAAGGAATTAATGGGACTGACAATCTAAATGCTTTGTCAAATAAATTCTGTTTCTGATTCAATCACAGTGAGACTGCAGAAAGCATTGCTATTTTTCCATTAGTAAAAGATGTTGCTAAGGGTAGCCAGACAAAAGAATAGGTAAGAGAAGGGGGGGGGGGGGGCGGAAACAAGCAAACCAAAAGAAACCAAGTAAGGATGGCTGCTGTAAATAAAAGAATTCACAAGGTGTGTAAAGGGTGCTTTCATCTAAGGAAGAGTTTGATACAGATGCTGTTTTCCAAACAATTAGAAATCTTTTAAAAAGTAGACGGCCTTTTAAAGATAAAAATTAATTGAAGACATAATGTTAAAACATTCAAGGACATGTCTGTAAATAGAACAGCTGTGCCCAGTAATACTCAAACAGCAAGTCTTCACATTACTATAGCACTACCAGCATTAAGACTTCAAGACAGCTGGCAATATTCATTAATTAAAGGCATATCACAGCCGTCTAGCACTACCCTTGCCTAAGTAAGAAATGGCAATGTGGAAGGCTCCCTGGAATCACACAAGAAATTACCAGCAGAGCCAGAATTAGAGTGAGGGGACAAAGGGTCAGGAGTAGTAAAGAACAAGACCTCAGGACAACCTATGCATGTGAAACAGTCCCAGAAAAATTCACTTCCAAGTTCTGTACTGCAGTCAGACAATTCATCTTCTTCCCTTGCACTGCTCACTTTCTTAAATTATAATCTAGTACAATAACTTGTGTATCTAAATGAATTTTCTAAAAAATAATCTCTGCTTTTGACCTTAATAACCTGCAATCTCAAGGAAACCTCTATTATGAAACTATTATTCATATATAGAAATTAATAATCCACCACAATTTATAAGGCTGATTGCCTTTCATTGAAACTAAGCCAGGTGTTCTCCTGGAGCTCTTCTACAGCTTTAGGGATGATTTAGTCCACAGCTTTTCCAAAGCAAAATCCCTTGGAGCACACCCAGTGTGGAAGTGAGGTCTCTCAGCACCAGCTGTCTTGCTTTCTGGGCCTGTTGCTATCCTGCTACAGTATTTGGGAATGTGGGCACATCCACAACACATCAGGATGAGCACAGTGTGCAGTCTTTATTTCCAGACCAATCGCCCTATATGTGACCAAAATAAAACATGAATAGTTTGAACTAAACTAACCAAACTGGCCAGATCACCCTAGTCCAAGGTCTTCTTTTTATACCAGTATTTTGTCCTCTATAAATTTTGAGTAATGCTTGGGTAGTTCTTCCCAAATACAACTTTTATCTTATTCCCTTGTTGAAATACTTCCTCTACTTTCCATGGTAAAGAGGTGTCTTCTCCATCTTTTCACTTTTGTATTCCCATTATTTCCAGTTTTCCAGCTGTGGCAGGCTCACTTAGAATTAAGAAATACATAGAGAACATGTGTGTCTTTGGCTGGATTTTACAAATACTTCAGTTCTTACACCCAACAACATTTAGCTTCCAATTACCTTTACAAGAAACAAGTTATTATGGAACTTTATAAAGTAATTCAGGCAAAATATGAAACTTTCTTCTCTGCCCATACAAAAGAATAATCTGAAAAAGCTCATGTGCATTAATCCAACCGTCTTGACTGTTTGCCTAACTCATGTGGCTGTGTAGGACGAGCTATATAGAAAGGTGCCAGGGCAACCCTTTAACAGCTTCAGTAAAACACATGGAAATCTACACTGAATGTACATTTGAGAAACATGATGATCTGAGTATGGCAATACTTTTCAGAGCAAAAGCAAAATATACTTTCAGGTCTGAAAGGAAAGATGTTGGGGGGGCAGCAGGGGAGGGAGAGCCAAGCAGCATCTCTCCAAAATTATCTTCTTGATATAAGACATTAACTCTGTGCTAATGGCATCATCATTAGAGAGAGGAATATTTAAAGATACACGGGTATCTATATACACACACAATTATACATAAATGTTTGTATATATAGGAATATATTCATTATAGAACGCAGCCTGTCTTTGACAATATTTGTTCAGACTTAGAAAAGGAAGCAGCTGTTCCCCAAAGAAAAAAATAAGTTGCTTCCAAGGCAATTACAAAAATTGCAGCTTAGTGATTTACTTCTTTCATACAGACTGTGTGGCAGTTTGACTTACTTTGAAGTGAGAATAAGCTGCAGAAATTGAAGGCTGTTAAATTTAGCTGAATTTTCCTTTTGACTTCTTTGTACTATCTGAAAACACTTTTGCAACCAAAACCATCTTTGAACCATGAAATTAATCAAAGTTTCCTGATCCATTCAAGACTGAGAAAAATGTCAAAAACTTCAACATCTGGGCCATTTAAGCATTTCACTGTTCTGGTTGTGCTTCTTCTCCTCACTAAAGACAACATGTGGAAACCTTCCTGCCACTCACTTCAGCTGCAGAGGTGATAGAGTTGGTAGCTGCAGGCTCTAGGGAAACATCCAAACAACCTCCACCTTCAGCAGAGCCTGTTGTTGAGAGGAGCAAGGGCCATCCATGAAGGAATCAGGGAGTAGCACACATGCAGGGAGCTACTGCACAGGGCAGACAGTAAAGTCGTGGTCAGCAGTGTCACCAGCTGAGAAGGTGTAGAGAGAATGGAGGGACAGTGCAGAGGCTAAAGCCTGGAGGAAAGAAAAAAAGGGAGCAAAAACCAAAACAGATAGTGGCAATGAGAAGGAAACAAGCAAGAGGAAAAAAAGTGGTGACTGCCAGCCAGTAGAAAGTTCATCAGCAAAGGGACTGGAATTTCCTCCTGAACCAGGCATCAAGTGGTAAATGCAACCTAATGCTGAGGAGAAACAGTACGGAAACCACAACTGACAGTGCTTCAGCCTGTGCATTACAGCTTGCAATGGCAAAGCTGAACATGCCTTCCAGCCCAAGGCAAGCCAGAGTGTGGACCACCAGGGGGTCTTCACAGCAGCACAGGGAGCAGTTCAGCTGAGCCAGCAGTGAATTCTTCCTTCACTTTCCCCTGCTTCCAGGACAAAGGCAGCTACAAAGACAGGCAACATTACCTCAAGTTTTCTTTGCAAACATTTGCTATATTACATTCTGCAGAAAGGATGGGCTTGCCAGCAGACTGCAAGAAATCCTTCACCAGGGTGGAGGAGACATGTATCTTGTTTGGGCTGTGCATCACACTGCCTTATAAACTGACCCACAAGTCAAAAACAAAACAAAACATAACACAGACAGGGAGTTTTCTTTACCTCACAGGCTGAAACATCTGGATCAACTAAGACAATGAAGTTGTTGGTTCAAATACATACCATCAACAGAATGGAAAACCAACTTTTCTGTTCTGGTTGCCAAGCAAAATGAAGGAAATTTCTGAAACCAAACCATTGTGCTCTTTTATTACTTTTATTTTAATTACGGATATGCAGAGCAGGCTAACATCCTCCAAAATTAGCAGGCAATGAAGTGACTTATTTTGCTATTTCAATTTAACAGCTGTTCTAGTATGAACAGAACAGCTCTGTTATGAGGAAGGGAGGAAAGAAGAAGGGATAGGGGACTATAAGAGAAGGGAGGAAGAAGAGAAGGAGAAATGAAAGGAAACAAAGCTATCATCAAGTAGGAAATAACGTCAATGTTGTCATTGACCAAGTGTGGGTAAGGTTCATGGCCTGAAGTTCATAAGCCTCAAAGATTTTGCAAGAATCTATGAACTCTGACGATGCAGAACAGTGAATGCTTTTTGCATTAGCTCTTCATTTCACTCGTATTTCTTCATGTCCCCACTGAGTGCTTTTTTAGGATAGCAGTATCAACAGTTCCATGAAGGGAAAGGGAACAGGTCGTGAAAACATTATCAATCACTCTATCCACAGAGTTTTCTTAATTCCAATATTAAAACCCAGAAGTTACACTAGAAATAAGAACAAGAAAGAAAAAAAAAAATGGTGTTAATTATTACATACCGAATGTTTCTAGATGTCCATCTCACTTCAAAAGTATAAATATTTTCTCAAGGTAGTCTGTTTTAATACTAATAGGACACTGTAAATTAGTACAGTGCCAAGAATAGTAACTTTGACAATGTAAGTCATTCTTCAGAGCCATAAACTGTGGGAAGAGATGGAAAAGACTGAAAAAGGAGGGCTGGGGAGAAAAAAAGCCAAGAAAGGAAACTGCATGGGAGATGTGGGATGTGTAGACGAGGTAAGGAAATAATATAGAAAAAGGAATGAGTGATAAGAAAAGGAAAAGCAAGATAAAAGTGGTCATAAAAAAAGAAAGCAAGAGAGGCTAGGGCCTGGATCCAGAAAAGCTCTTATGTTCTTAACTTCAACTATGTTATTAAATATATGAAGCACGCTAGAAATAAAGTTAATGATATATTTTGCAAGGCAGAGGAATTAACAATCAAGAAAATAAAAGTAACAAATCAAAGAGCAATCCTATCTAAAGAAAGAAGATCACCAGAAGACCAGAGTGAAACTAAATACAGAATGTGAGCCACCCTTGTCATAGGGGGCTTTCTGAGGAGTTTTCAATGTTAAAAAATCTTCGGATAGCCTAAAAATCATACACAGTAATTTCTCAAATCAAAAATTGCTGGATCCAGTATGGAGAAATTACAAATCATTCGACAAAAGAGGAGAGAATCATTTAACAAAAAAGTTTGCAATCACATAGATGCAACTGATAACAATTTGACTTCAACAAGGTGTAAATAGCATCAAGTCTAAATCAGATTTAAACCTTTGGTTTAGGAGATGAACAAAAAGTGAAAAACTATAAATTTAAAAGTAGTCTGAGATAATAAAACTTCAGGTTCTCAAACCATAGAGGCACACTTAAATATGTGCAGAGAGAATATACCCATAAAGCGAATAGATATAAGATAACACTTCAGGAATTCCAGAAATTTGATAACTGAAAAAAAGGGGCTGAAAAATAAGGGAAAAAAAAAGTTCAGGCAAGGAGTGCAGTTTTCTAAAATATTTAGGGAACAAAAAAAGGAATCCTAATATTGGCATTAGATAATTCTTGAAATGAAACATTGGTATTGTCAACAGCAGTAATGCAGAAAAACCACAGCAACATTTGGTAACTCTGTTCTGGTTTGGGAAATCAAGGTATTATTTAAGAATTAGAGAGTAATATAATAATATCAACCAATAAGGTTATATAAGCATATTATCTGTGTGTACAGTGATTCCTCTCAAACTAATGGAATAACTATTAACTCAAGATATTTGGCCAATGAGAGCAATAATATTGTGTATTATATATTGCCTGCTGTAGGGTATTTGATACAATGGTCTAACAATTTGAAGATAAAAGCATGAAGAAAACCAAATAGTCATATATTAAAATGAAAGAAAACTCTTTGTTAGACTTTAAAAAAATACAACGGTGAACCGAGAAACATCAACAACCAAGCATGTACTACTGCAATGCTTAGGCCATGTTTGGCAGCTGTATTATTTTGTATTTTCCTGGGTCATGAATGCAAGAATAATAGCAGTACTAACAAAATGTGCAGAAAAATATGATATTTTTAAGAATAATAAATAAAAAAATACTACTTCTAATGAAGGGAAACAACATGGAATGTTTTATAGCCTTCCTTTAAGGAAACAATGTAATTTCCACTTAGCTAAACATAAAAGCATTTATGGGGCAGGAGGAGAGGGGTAGGAAACAAGCCATTTGCTAGACATAGTACTTTGTCATGAGGAGAACCGATGAAAATTTGGAGTACTAGCAGACAGCTGAACAGAGGCTTTCAATGTTACCCTGTGCCCACAGGGCTAGAATAATAGCCCTGCAACATAGCTCAGCAAGGAAAACTGGAACAGCCAGAAGAGTCACATTTGCCTCTTTTCATCACTGACACACCATCTACTTGGGATAACATATATAAAGGCCAGAAATAAAGAGCGCTTTTTAACAGTACAGATTACCCATTGGAAGACTGCTGTGCGTTTGTCTAGATGGATTTAAGGTAATCTTACAATGAAGCAAATAGTTGCTTTCCTAAGCTATCTATAATTTCAAAAAGAAAATTATTTGGAGAGATCCTGTAGTTTGTCCTACACAGCAAGCCAGCCAGGATGGTCACAGCAGATCTTTCCAGCCACATAAGCTCCAAAAACAGGACTGTAAAAGCACCATGCTTGTACTGTGGGAATTATCCATCAGGCAAATGCTACAGCAGAGGTGTGCTCCCCAAGGTTCCCCTCGCAAATCCTCACAGCATCCAGATACCAGGACCACTCAGAGCCAAGAGAACAACATGATGGACTGCAAGATAGTGATGTGAAAAAACTGAGCAGCACTGCCACCCAAAGCTGCCTACCTCTGCTGAGGCTTTTCCAGCTCATTCAGATGGCTGCAGGTGCAAGAAGGTGGTGATTTTATTTTTACTACACTTTATTGAAATATGCAGAATCCCCACCACATCATATCAGATTCAGTATGTTGGCCACCACATCAATCAGAAAGATATTGTCAGATTGGAGGGGTTTCAGAAAAAAGAATCTGAGCTCGTAACTTACCAGCAATTAATAACACCAGTAGGGCACACTTAGCTGGTGTATTTTAGAACATATATTGAAAATAAGAAGCGCAGGAGATGCATAATACAGCACAGCTTATGAAGACACGTTTAGAATAAATAACAAGAAACAAAATGTAGCTGTCAAAAACCATCCCTAGTAGCAGGAGATACTCAGCTCTATGGCACTGCATGACATTCAGCTGCATGACACAGGTTGGGGAGTGGGAGAAGAGGGAAAACTCACTGATGGTGCTTTAAAAAGCTAGAAAATTCAAACAATAATGCACTGAGATCAGTATAAAAGGGAACACCCAGTATGCTTTTACTCGTCCTGATTTCTCCAACTACAGTGAGGCTGGTGACTGTATATCCTAAAAACCTCAGAGATGAGACAGACTATGTTGTTAGACACAAAATGGTCCTGTACAATCAAGTAAATATCAAGGTTGTGCATGACTGCAAAACAAAACCTTTAGACACTATTAATAAATTCATCAGGGAGCAGCCGAACACATAACCCACAGATAAGCAAATATTAGTGACAGGGCCTCATAGCAGTCATAAAGCCCTTAAATTAGGTTATCTGTGTAGGAGCAAGCAAAGCCAACAAATCCCCTAAAATACTGCTTGACTGGAAAAATAGGAACTGCATAGAAATAAAGATGTTGCTATAAAGGAACCAAGAAGTGGACAAATAGAAGAACAAAATGTTTGTAGGCAGTACATGGAATATATTGAGTGACCCAGAACAAACATATGAAAAACCAGCACAGTTAAATACCAATGTAAAAGGTTATTTGAAGCAACTCTTCAAAAAAATGGTTCGTTTCTTAATGAGGACAATAAAAGAGAAAATAAAACTCTGGCAGACTAAATGCAAAAATGCAATAAGACAAGCCAAAAAAAGTTTGATAAATAACTTTCAAAGGGGGGGAGGTTTGTGGGGGTTTTGTGTGTGGTTTTTTTTTAAGTACATCAAGATCAGGAAGCTTGCCAGAATGTCCAGAGGTCTGTAGCATAAAGATGTAAAAGAGTACTGAGAGAAAATAAGGCTACAACAGAGAAACTAAATGAAGTTCTTGTATCTATGCTCATAGAAAGGGCCTTAAGAGGAATTCAAATAACAGAACCTTTCTTAAGGGTGGTCATTGAAGGATCTGTCTGAATGTTAAAGTATCAGTAAAGGCACTATAGAAAAATTCATAGAGAACAATAAGAAGTCATCAGGACTAACTGGTGAGTTTTAAAGGAATCCAGGGATGAAGTCCTCAATATCAAAAGACAGAAAAAAGGCAAAATGAGATGTCAAATCTTTTAAAAGATTGGGAAATGAGGAAGAGAGAGGTAAACCTAAGTTAGTTGAGAATAAGTAAGCGGCCAGACAACTTTACCAGAAAAATTAAGAGAAACTGCTACAAGGAATACAATTAGAGCATCCATAAGTACAGTATTTGGAGAAGTGTCATCATGGGAGCTTCCCTAAAAAGAATTTTATTCTGGAATCAATGCAAAGAAAAGAAGCTCTTTCTCCAAGAGCTCTCAGAGAAACTGAGATGCCACAGACAGGTCCCATGGGGCTAAATAATTGGCTGAAACGTAAGACAAATACTAATACTTAGGATTTTTTTTGGTGGAGGAAGCTCACAAGGAAAGTCTTTCTATTAGTTGCTCTGTTATTTAATATTTTCACAAGAGACCTGGAAAAGAGTGTTCATAGCGATATAACTAAGCTTGCTGATGATACTATGTTAGGTTAGTAATGGTGAGAGCCAACTGCAAAGATTTGGAAAAGGATTTCACAACATAAAGTAAATGATGAAATGGCAACTGGAATTCAGTAAAGATATGAAAGTTGAAGAGTGTACTAAAGAATGATGGCTAAAAATTTGGCTCATTTAGTCTAAAAAATAATGAGGGAAAATCTGACTACTCTCTATAAATACATTAGGCATAAACATCAAGACCAAAAAGGTGTTTCATCCAAAGAAAGAAAGCTGGCACTGTAAACAATTTTAGTATGGCAACTGCAGCAAAAAGCTTCCAGAGGGGTGAAGCTCCAGATCAGCCTGTCCACAAGAGGAAAAACAGCCTAACTGGGCTTTAAGATAAATGTGGATAAGCACTGTGAACAAATTACACAATCTAGTTGCTATGACAGCTCAGTATTGGGTTAGCCATCCAACTTTAGGGTGTATTCAATAAATGAAACTAGAGCAAAAACATAGGAGCACATAGAAGATGCGCTACGACCTGTGTCTATACAGAAGCAAGTCCTTATACATCACCTATGCAGAAATAAGTTTCTGCTTCATGCCATTGTATGTTTCTGCTTCTCTTTGGACCAAGAGAGGTGAGTTGCTTTGCATGTAAGAAGCCTTGGAGGTAACTAATAGTAATTCGGTCACATGCACAAGACTTCTGTCATTAGAGACATAATTAGATTTTAAGTATTTCTGAGAGAGAAAGAATGTTCCATTTCTATCCAAAAGGTCTTCTTTTCACTTTGATTATGTTTCTGTGACAGCAGAGGTAGCTTAAATGTGGCAGTCCAGTCTTCTGCAAGCAGTTATTTGACTTGCCAGGCCAGATCCAGTGCTGAGATGAATTAGCAATAGTTTAGTTAGCTAGCACAGGGAAGGCAATTAGTTAATAAAAACTAGCTGTGTCTATGTTATTGGTTTTGTTCACAATAGTAGTGAGGTTTTGAAGTGATTTCCCCAAACCTTGCATTCCATTAGTTTGCAGAGCAGCTGAGGTGTACAAAAAAAATGGGTTTTTTGGGGGAAAATTAAACCAAAATCTCCGCTCCAGAAGCATGCTAAACACACCCCGGCTCCTCACAGGGACATTAAGGTCTGAACACAAGACTGATTCTTTGGGAAATCTCAAGCCATGTGTCTGGCCTTGTATGCCACGCAGAACATCAGGCCCTCACTGTCCCACCACAGCACTGCCAGGCTTTCACAGGGGTGGACACCAATGGCTAGAAACCCACCAGGAAGGCCGTGCCAGGAGGGCAGGGCACACCAGGCATTGTCCTGGCACCCAGGTGGGAGGACCTAAACCAGCTCAGCATTTACTAGAAGACCCTGGGGTTTTTACAGTGGCAACAGGTTGGGTCAAAGGGTTGTGTAACACCAGGCAGCTGATATGGGCTCAATTCATAATGTATTAATTTCCCAAGCACAAAACTTTTACCTTGAAAATAATGAGTTATCCAATGTTTTGTCTAGTTTTCAATCCTTTAGGTTACCGAAGATCAAATTTGCTGAATGATTTTTCTTGTTCGCCTCAGTTTAATCCCTGAGGGAAGAAAGATTATTTGCTTGTGCCTATTCCTTTTTTAAAAATAAAAATAAAATATCATAACTGACTCACCAACTAATTCATAGCTTCTTGAGTCTCTTGACTCAGCTTTCTCTAGCTTTTTCTGTTTTATTTTAAAAGACATTTCCACAAGCACATTCTTCATGTTGCTAGGTTTCAAGAGAAAAAAAAAATAAAGGAAGAAAACAAATCAATTCTTTTAAAAGACAGCTCTTTGTCAAAAGTCCAAAAGGAAGAATGAAAGTAATCTTCTGTTACATGTGTGCCAACCTTCCTTTTTCCCTAAATTTACTTTTACATTATTTGTGATGGACACTGCACACAAAACTGTGCTAATGAGCAACAGCAATGCTTTGTTAAGAGGAAGACTACCCAAGAAAACAAGGTGCTAAGGTAATAATTATGACCTCACATGACTCATACGTCATAAAATTACAAAATTTCATTTAAGTGGTGCTTTTGATGTCCTCCTACTTTAAAGTGTGTGCATGTGTACGCATGTGCAAGCTCTTGTGTGTCTAGTACAGCAAAACGTACAGAAGCATCACTGAAACGCAGTCATGTTTGGTGCAAAGCAGCTGCTCAACAGGACATAGTGACATATATGGTGGATTGGGACAAGAAGTAAACCCACAAGACATGTGCCCAGTTTAAATTACAGGAAGACCTCAGGCTGACAAAACAGAACAAACAGATTGGCTGGAACAGGCATTACCACTCCTCACTCTTCAGAAATGTGCCATCAGTTCTCTAACGACCACATGAAATCAAAGGTTCAGGGTTGTTTTCATATCCCAAATTGTCCAGGTAAGGTATATACAGAAAGACATATGTACATACAAGACAAATCTGTACAGAAAATGCCCTTCAGACAAAGCCAGAGCAAGTCAGCCCAAGCAGAAACTGAGTGACTTCTTGGGATAGTGGGGACACAGTTTGGCATCAGCTGCAGATAGACTTGTACACTGGGCAGCAGCACAGTCTGAGATTAATGGTATTTTGGACTGAATAAGCAGGTGGTTGATTTTTAACAATACAGCAAGATGAGCCCACAAATCTCATTCAACTCCATTGCCTCAAAACTGGTGATGCCAGTAAAACGAGTCCTGGCTATAAAACACTCTCTACTGTATCACTACAAAACAAAAATGCAACCAGTTTATCCACTTAAAGAACATACAAGGCAAAACTATAAGCAGTTAAACTAAAGTTACCCACAAACTTTCAGAGAACAAACAAATCTAAAGATTTTAGTTCTCTGCTGGTTTGGATTTCAAACCAAATGCTCTGAAAAAATTGCCAAAATTCAAACCTGACCAATTTTGGCTTCACAACGTGTATGTTTAGCTGCCATAGATGATATAAAGACTGAATAGATGGATACAACAATGCACAAACTACCTTGGCAGATGTAACCTGTAACTGCTCTGCTATTGAAAGCCATAAAAATTGTGAATGAAAGATATTTAGAACTGAAGGGACACAAAACTAGTAGCTCTATATAGAAACATAATCGGACTCTTGAACAAAATATTTGAAATACACCTGCATAATTCCAGACTTAATTCTTTGTAGATGATTCTCCTTTAAATAGTCCCATTTTTAAGATAATCAAACATAAGATAAATGGTATTTTTTATTGCCTGTAGGACTCTGCATTAAAACAATCAGTTATATTTGCACATAAATAAAAACATAGAAAAATCCCACAAAAATATATTTTCAAAAACAAAGATTATTTTCACTTTTAAAACGTAACCAAGTTTCATCATTTAGACTCTAGAATATAAATGGTGAACTGAAAGAAAAAATTCTTTCCTTTTCTCTGTTAATCTACCTTCTGCAGTAAGTAATGGCAACAACAGAAACGATCAAAAAAGAAAAAACAAATAGTGGAAACAACCCAAATTATAGGTCTGGGAAATCATAAATAAAATTACTTTTACCATCTGATAAAAGGGGTTTTTTTTTTCAGATCAAAGAGATCTTCAAATTCCAAAAGCTATAACACACAAATGCTAGACACGAAAAAAAACAAAAGAAATTAATGTATCTTGCAGAGCTAGCAAATTGTTTAATATCAGGTAATTATTTAAAAATCTTTTCCTCTAGTTTTATCTTCTCTCTTAGCCTAGTTACCAGGCATCAGCTGAATGCTGCCAGACTGAGCTGCTAAATCTACTGGCTCCTTGGAATGTGGGGTTTCTTTACTTAAATTAATCAAGAGGAATATTTTACTCTTGCAAAGCCAAATGTTCATATTCATCAACAAGAAATAACTGCACAAATTTCTTCCACATTCATCTGCAATACTGTACTCCAAAAAGAAAAAACAAGCAAACAAAAAAAATAATTTGTTGAGAAAATACACAGTCGTATTTTTAAACTGTGTCTTCTTCAGGAAAAGATACTGTGTTTAAATTCTAATTACCCTATTTAGCCAGAAATGGAAGTGGTCTTCTGAGTCAGTTGAGTGGAATCCTTCCTACCAAGCCTTCACCTCCTGCAGCCAGCTCACTGCTTTATACAGACAGGGACGTGTCCTAGCCTGCACCTCCCCTGGAAGGCTGGACCCATCTACCCAGCACCAGTCTGAATTTATTCACAGCCATATCTGTTTGGTTTTGTGTCAGCAATAGCTTTCAGGACAAGTATTCATGATTCATCAAGATAAACAATATTTAAGCAAAAACATCATCTATAGCATTAAGGTAGAAAGATTTAAAATCTTTCCTAAACACAGGTAAAGTTACTACCTTTTGCCATTTTTATTTTGAATTTATATTCATATGTTAGTGTGAAAGGTATTAAATGAACTCTCTACGTTTTAATGTTTGGCAAGTGCATTTTATGTTTATTTATAGAGATATATATATATAATTAAAATTTTGCTTTCACTTGTCACTATTTTTGTACTTTGATTTACTATCAAATGATCTCACGTTTCCCTGCGCCACTCACCAAGCCTTTAGAGTACAACTCCACGTACAGTGTATGGGGCTGGGGGCTTAATGTTTTCTGTAGCCCCCAGGGGCTCTCGTGACGCTTGCTCCTTCCTCCCTTCCTTCCACACACCCTGGCATGGCCTTTGCAGGCTCCTGCACCCCTTCCTCAGCTTCTGGGGATTCCAGTGAGATTCAAGCAGATTACAGAGACACGTGTAGGAATCCAGCCCACGTTGGCTCTGTCCCTTCACTTTCTACTTACGCTTTTCCCACAGTACTGTCATTAATTTAACTTTTAATTTTCTCATTCACTTTCCATCAGTGTCTCCCCCATCACTGTGGTCCCTAAGGAGGCAGCGCAAAAAAGACACAGGATTAGAAACTGCTGCCAGAAGTAGCTTTGAATGGCTGTTGGGAGAAAGAAGTGAAAGAGAAACTCTGACCACTGCCGGCAGCCGCCCGCTCATCAGTGACATTTCAGGTGGCATGCATTAGGCAGCGCCAGCAAGAGTCGTCACTCCAAATGAATTATTAATGACTGAACTAAGGCAGCAAAACAACAACATCTACAACATGAGAGTGACAGTCTAAAATTAACATCCACACATGACCTCTGATCTCCCCTCGACATAACAGTCTGTCTACCTCTCCAAGCTGGGGCCGAGGACGGGGGGACATCTCAGAGACTCACAGGGTTGCTGTGGCTAGGAAGGACCTCAGGGTTCCCTGTCATCTAGTGCAACCCCCCTGCTCAAGCAAGGACACCCACATCAGGTTGCTCAGGGCTGTGGCTCAGGGCTGAGACTCCACAACCTCTCTGGGCAACCTGTGCCAGTGTTTGACTGCCCTCACAATAACAAAAGGTTTTCTTTTCTTTTCTTTTTTATTTTTTCCCCTCTTTTTTTAATTTTGTTTTCTCATGTTCCTTTTAAGAAGCAAAGGCAACAGATGAGCACAAATGAAGTAAAGGGATAACAAGGATCCTCTAATTTAACTCATTGTATTTTACCAATTGCAATTTCTCGGGTTACCACAGAGATCAGCACGTTACTTAATCTGGGACTCACATTCATAAGCTTTAGCTTTCAGCTGTGGTAAACAACAGTGAATCCAACTCTGAGGTGAGGTCTCAAAATTCCCGTTATGTGCATGTCAGTATTGTACAAACTGATGAAGTGAAGGCAAATAGACAACCCTGGGTTAGTCCTTCCTTTATCATCTAATGAACAAACATTATTTTTTTAAAAGCAGAATAAACAATCTTCTCTCCTGCACGTGCTTCACTTTATCAACAAACCCAACAGCGCCAGCTTTCAAACAAAATAAAGTCTTTAAGAGTGGCTCCTAAGTTTCATCCAGTCTGCATAATGAGGATGTTTTTTTCTTACTGTTTTCAGTTCTGAGTCAGGTATTTACACATAGATGCTATTGCACCTTTGACACTGCAGCAATTCAACCAACACAGAATTTGAGACATCCTTTTTTTTTTCAGTGCCTATGACAAACATACCTCACCACTGCTCTTTGTACGTTAGTGTAATCATTCAATGACATTTCTCTATTCAAAGTTGATTGGGGGATTGTGGGGGGGAAATTCTCAAAGAATCCTTCACTGATACCTGGTCATTAGGGTCTAGATCAGCAACCCAAAGAAAATAAAGACACATGCAGTAATGGTCTCTGCACCTCCAAGTGATGCAGTAAAGGATCCAGGCTACAGTCCATGAAAGCAAATCAGGAGATTCCAGCTTATTTCATTACATCATTTTCACAAACACTTGTTCTCAAGCTTTTATACGATATCAAGGCATATCACTCAGGGATCCAAATTCCAAATAATCCTTTGAAACTTAAAAGTAAACTCCAAAGAAAACACATGTAATTTGGAAGAAAGAAAAATAAAAGAAAACCAAACCAAAGGGGAACAAGGATTTTTGAAAAACCATGTCTATCCAAGAAAAAAACAGTTAAATTAGACAAAACCACTACTCAGTAGTAATTACCAGGTAAATTTTACCTACTAAGTTTAAAGCCTGTCTTGAGAGAGAAAGACAAGACTCACCCTTTGTACCAGGAAGAGCCTCTACAATAAAATACCAAACCTACTAAAAGCACGATTTCGATATCATATAGTGTAAGTATTATTCAGCATCAGCTGAGGTCAAAATACAGTATTTCACTTCATTCGTACCAAAAGAATGATACACTGCCTCATGCACATGGCTGCCCTTTAATTGTATTAAGTCCTTTCACCATTACATCTCAGCCAACTAGCCAAGGCACCAGCATGTGATTTCAGATAATTTTCTTTACTATTGTCCTTCTACCTAAATAATTGATTCTGGTTAAGGAGCAGGGGCAGTCACATCATTAACTGCTGCATAGGATTTTTGACACTGTCTATAGCACATGTTAAACAAAGTACTACTACACCTGAAACATTCCTTTAAACTTAAAACATACTTCAGGCAACACTTGGAATGTATTTGGTTTGTTTTCTGTTGCTTTTTTAGGTTTCTCAACTAACTGCAGGACACAGGAAAAAAGGAACATAGTAAGAAAAGTAACGTTAGAAAGAGTCAAAAATAAATCAAATTTAAAAAAACCCTAACTTCTAAGCATTTCCATAGGTATTACTAGGTGTGCCCAGCAAAGGTTTGGGGTAAAAACAGCATTTAAAATTGACTGTGAGGGACAGAAACTGCAAAAAACCAAGAGTTTTTTCTGACTTACATTGATCCCAGCAGGCTGTTGCCATTCCCTCTGCGGGGCTCTCACTGGCCAGGGGGATCACATGACACAGGGAACCAAAATAGAAAAGTCTCGGGAGCAAGGAAGCTGAACCAGAAGCACATTTGCAAGAAAAGACATATCGCGGGCACAAGAACACACCCTTAGCAGCAAAAGGTGATAAATTTAGACAGGAGCCCAGACTGTCCTGAAAAACAGGCAATGCCTTGAAACGTACAGCCTGGCATCGGCCACCTTTTCGGCACACGGGAAATGTTCTCTGCTATAAATCTCAGTCCTTGTCTGTACGTAACTAAACCTGGTAACTGCTCTAATAAATCTCAACAAATTACCAGACCTTAAAAGAAAATAGAATCTATTAAATTTAAAAATAAATCTATTGGAGTTTAAAAATAAACTCCCACTGCTGGAACCATTTTCATCTTCAGGCTAAGGTTTTTAGTAGTTTATTTCCAGAGAGGAAGCAATTTTTTTAAAAGCATATGCTCTTAAGGTAATTGGGAGAGCTGTAAACCCATTTTGAAGATAGCTTTCAATTCTTTCACAAGTAAAAAAATATGGTTGCAGGCCTATATGCTAGTAAAACATCCACCATAAATCTGCAATTATAAATAAAGCGAAGGTTCAAAGAATCCAAGGCAAAAGCTGAACTTATGAATTAGTTACCAAATGCAAGTTCTATACAACAATAAATTATAGTCTGATTTTGAGGTTGCTGTTTAATTACCCCTGTTAGAAGAACAGCTTCTCCAGTTTTGTAAAGCTTGTAGTAACCAGGTTCTAGCAAAATACTGTTGTTAGGATTACAGGAAAGACATGTTTCCTTTTGCAACAGTTAACTTTTTCACCATTTATGAGTTTATTTGAAATTAGATTATTGCAGTTTTATGTTCTATAAAATGTCAAGCATTTCCTTGTTTCTAAGTGAATGGCAGGACAGTTATTGTTAGAAGGAGGCTTTACCGAAAGAGGCAAACAATAGTATGAATGAGACCATGATCAAGGAACAGAGAAATGCACTGCGTACATTAACAGGAGAAGGGCAGGAAATAATTTCTTGTTCAGATCCTTAAATGCAACCACCTTCACCTTGCAGTTATAAGGCAAAATATTGAAATGCCTGCGCTTTCAAAGCAAATGGCTCACAAGGAATTTTGGATAAACAGAAGAATAGAGAATGCAATGCAAAATCCTTCATAGCAGGACTCCCATTGTGCAAGAAAAATTAGAATAATATGAAAAGGAATTAAGAAAGCAAATTATTCTCCTTTCATTAAAAAAAAACACAAAGGTAATTTTTCTTAATAGTAAAATATCTGATTAAATTTTATATATATATACACATGTATCAAAATATATACATAATTAGAAAATATCTTCAATCAAAACAGATACTGTGATATTACAAAACCAAGATCTATTTTATTCTACAAGATATCCCAATACTTAGACTGAATTTTTCACAAAGTTTTGTAAACATGGTAGCATAAAAAGGCTCTTTGTACCTTCCCTGTTCCTATTAACAGTTGTGAAAGGAAACATGAACATTGACTCAAAGTAAGAGAATAGAAAGACACACCAGAGCTGTTACCATTGATTATTTAAATATAAAGGAAATCTTTCAAAAAAATACTAAATCTGAGATATTTGGAGCTTCTTTTTTTTTCCCAAAAAAAATACATTTTGAGATCTGTAGTGCATATTACTGTGTACATACTTCCAAGTATTCTACCAGGTACAAAATTTTTATCAGTGTGTTCTTAGGAAAAGCTTTGTATCACTTAAATTGTACTATTTTGGAGAAAATTGGGCAGACCTGAAGCCAACGGAAGCTTTCCATTGATCAAGATGAGAGATGTACTCACACTCTGAAATAAGTACAAAAACCAGTGGAATCTGTCACAGCTCTTAAAAAAAAACTACTAAACCTTCAGCTACCTCCTGTTCATTGATTTAAGAAGCCTAAAAACTATCTCTTGGATCATTTTTAAATCTACCATTTTTCAGAGAAGAGAAGGCCTGCATAAGTGCTAATACCTTTCTCAGAGTATTACTGTACATTCCAGACATACTGCAACTCATCTTGGCAACCAAGATTGCTCTGCGGCTGAACACCTAGTTTATTTTAAGTTTATTGATATATTTTCCCATGTTTTGTTTTTCAGATTGAAATTATGAAAGCTGCAAACGTCATGGGGTAGGAACTATACTACAATATTCCACTGTGATAACTCAGTGGGATGGAAATGTAATAATATGGAAAACAAACATACAGACAAAGGCAGCGAATCAAATGGCTAGAGGAACGTCAAAGTAGGGGTAGAAATGCACCCTTCTGGGGGAAGGGCATGGCAAGAAGGAAATACACCATCCACCAGACAGAGAGCCTTAGGTAAAACAGAAAGAGCATCAATAAATCTCTGGAGCTTAACACAGAGTAGGAAATGACTGGAACAGAGTAGAATATCTGTTTACACAGCTGGAACCAGGGCATCACATCTGTGTTATTCTGCATACATCCTTCCCCCGTTGTTTTTAACATTGATGTATATAGAATCATAGAATCCTTCAGGTTAGAAAAGACCTTTGAGATTAGAGTCCAAGTGCAAACCTAACACTGCCAAGTCCACCACCAAACCATGTCCCCAAGTCACACATCTGCACGTCTTTTAAATACCTCCACGGACGGTGACTCAACCACCTCCCTGGGCAGCCTGTTGCAGTGCTTGACAACACTCTTCCACTGAAGACATTTTTCCTAATACCCACTCTAAACCTCCCCTGGCACAACTTGAGGCCATTTCCTCTTGTCCCAGCACTTGTTACTTGGGAGAAGAGACCAACACACACCTCGCTACAGCCTCTTTCCAGGTAGCTGTAGAGACCGAAACAGTCCCCCCGAACCTCCTTCTAAACACCCCCCGTTCCCTCAGCCGCTCCCCATAAGACTTGTGCTCCAGACCCTTCCCCAGCTCCGTTGCCCGTCTCTGGACACGCTCCAGCACCTCAGTGTCTGCCTGGC
>JAVJGJ010000059.1:45953163-45998203 GCA_035590215.1 Microhierax caerulescens | reverse complement strand
AGGGGGGTGGGGGGTGAGGAAAGCACCATATTTTAATGGGTTGTAATTAAATACCAGTCTCGTGGTTAAAAAAGTATTTAGCAGACATCATGGTAGTAATTCAAATTGACATGCTAGCTATATGGAGCTTTCACACGCCTTTAGGCAGTGTCCTACAGGAAAATCTGAGAGACTGCCAGTTTCGCTTGAGTGCTGATCCACTGTCATCCACTCCACGTGTATACTATAACATTAGTGGAGTGTCTTGAGGAGAAAACCAACTAATTTACTCCAAGACAAGAATTAAAAGAACATTATCAGAGTTGCAGAGTCAGGCATTCGAAGTAAAGGAGCATAAAAGCTAAAACCAGTTGCCTTCATTGTTTTCATTTGTACATTTGCATTGCTACTTTGCTGCATACATCTTAACATCAATTTAATTTTCCTCTTAATTCCAACTGAACAGTTCATGTTTTAAAATTATTTCTTTCATAATTTGTTCTAAAATCTGGCATACTATTTAGGTTAGAACAAGCAGCTTTTTTTCACTTTCTCCCCTCCACTTTTTTTAAATAAGTGCGCTATTTGGTAAATCTCTAGTGAAAGTACCAGCCAGTGTGATGTATTTATTAAAATCCTTTGCTGTTGGCCTTACAATAACATTAAAAGGACTGTGACATGAACTCCCACAGAGTATTCAATCCCCTATTTTATGCATGTGTTAGGCAAAGAGAAATATTTTCAGGGTGTAAACAAACAAGACTAAAATTAAGGCTGCATGGGATGTTTTATATCTGCAATCTACTCATTCTGAGTTTCTGATGCTGCAGGATTGCTAATGCATTTTAAATAGATGTTTTGTATAGGTTTTTTGGTTTGAAAAACTATTACGCTTCCTTTTGCAAAACTTCAATTATGTGCTGTGTTCTGACACCCTCAACTCATGTGAAGAACTAAAAACTAGGGATCCACCACAAAGGCTTCTGCTGTCCCTGCTCTTACAGACTTTCCTAGACGGGTTCGTCCTCAACATAACTTCCCATTTTGCTTTTCTTAGACAATTTTGGACTTTACTGCTTCACCTTCTGATCAGAATTCATCTTCTCATAGACACTAGAGTGGAAAAAAATTTTTACCTTCCCAGTCCCTCCTGCAAGAAATACCTGCTTAGGCTATATGGCTCACCAGCCCCATTTGTTCTGTTCATAACTTGTAAAATAGCCACTGGCTATCTACGCCTTTGCTCCCTTCCTCATTCCTTACCCTAATCTCTTTATCCAGCTGATCCCAACTGCTAAATCCTGGGGCTTTTTACCCAGCCGAGTAACCCCTATACCCAGTTTCCACTGCCCCATAAGCCTCCAGTCCCTGTATTTCATGGTCTTCTACAACTAAATCCGTCCTTCCAGTCCCTTGCCTTGGTCCCTTGGCCAAGGTCAGGCTCTCCTCTATTATTATTTTCAATTTCATAATTTTATATTATAACTTTATTAAGCACAACCAATGAAGGAAAAGAGCCTCTGGTCTTCATAATGATGTCCAGAGCCAGCACCCCAGGAACTTCAGTGACAGGAGCGGTCTTCTCAGCCCTGCACCGTCCCAGCCTAGGCATGCAGAGATGAACTTTAGGGAGTAAGGCTGAAAACATCTAGCAAGCATGAGCGTTTTTGAATGATGTGTTCTTTAAGCATCTTACAGCTTTGCCAGATTTAGGCTGATTTCACAGAGATAAAAGCTGTCCTTTAGCCAATGGCCACTTCTCTTCCAAGTCAAGTCTCCACTCAGAAAGCACAGATGCACTCAGGCAAGAAAGTTTCCTTTAATGAGGGCCAAGCAGGACTTGAAAATACCTTTGGCAGCCTACAGTATACGTGAAAAATCCATTAGGGTCCACATTTTCTACATTAATACAAAGCCTACGCTGACTCTCCTCTCACTAATGAGATCATGAAACGATGACCTGTAGATCAAAGATCCCACAGCTACATTTAGAGTTCCACAAAGAAGAGATTATCTTCACTGTGCAAAACAACTTCCCTACTCTTATTTTAAAAAAAGAAAAATCAAGGGACTAATTTTGATTTAGTTCTACACGAAGCATTTCAGCTAGAATTTTCCCCAAAGACCTGCATCAGTCACGCAGCCCAGCATAAGGAGAAGTCAGATTTCAACTCAGACAGTTATAGTTTGACTGCATTATAAGCATCTGAAAACAAAGTCTGTAATGGGAAGTGTCAGACAACTTTAATAGTAGGTGGGGCTGATATAACCACTTTATCACAGGGAAACACACTGCATATGCAGGGAGATCAGCCATAAAATAACCTCCTTCCCGTTATTGCCCTGCAGATCCAGTAGCTCCCACACTTCAAGCCACTTGAATTTTGGCAGCTCAGTGACTAACAGCCAGAAACACAATTTCAAGCTGATGATAAAACACAAACCTCTCAAAACAACTCATAACGGCTTTTCCAGCTTGTAATTTTTAATGGGAGAAATTAACAGTAGTTGCACACTTGCTGCTACATTAAATGTTCTAAGTCATCAGTAATTTCTGGAAAATTCTCCAACCTAAACCTGTAGCTCATAGATATTTTCTGATATACTCAATAAACACACTTTGAATGTAGACAATAGTTATTATGTATTACTAAGGGGAAAGTTATAGGTACTTCCCCAACCCAGTGCACAATGTAAAAGACTATTTTGATGCCAATGGGTATTTCTGCATTTCTGCAACATGGAACTTCACAAGGAGCTGTACACAATGTATTTTGCTTGGAGTAGAGTAGATAAACTGTCACTGCTGCTTTGGGAAAAGGGCACCCTACATCTTCCTGATTATTGCTCCAGAAGGCAATTCTCCCAAAAGCAGGCTGAGAGAGTCCTGCTCTCATAGTCTAGAACACAAATGCACAATTGGTGCAGCACAGAAAAAAACGCACATTGACTTTCTGTACATATAAATATAGACATGCAATTAAGTCACAGCAGATGTGAATCAAAACAGAAACAAAAAAATTAATTACCTACTTTGACAGATTCATACCTGCAGTCTTCTCATTTTAAAGCAAAAAGCCAGGAGAGACAATATTCAAATTTCTTGCCCATTTGGGTGGCTTCTTTGCACATGTTCCTGAATTTTCAGCTATGATGAGATCTGCTCATTGGCAGTCACCAAGAGGCTGATATGACCATGAAATGAGGAAACACAGCAAATGAAAAATAAGGTACTAGCACCACCATTTGCTGAGGGCTGGAAAAACTAGCAGAAACTTTAAGAGACCATGTAGACCTATTTCTATAATACTAGCTGCTTTTAACTCACTTACCTTTGCAGCTATTGAAGATACTCGATCAAAACATGCTTTCAGAATTAATTACTCGACAGGAAAATCTTAATGAAGTCCAGATGATGATTTTTATTCCCAGCACTATAAATCTTCATGTGTAGAAACAGTTTCACACAAGGGTTTTTTTCATTATTTGAGTTAAACAAAAATATTACTGAGACCTAACCATATACTGGAAGCAAACATACAGTGGCTGGCAGAGGCGGCCTGAAACAGTTTAAGGCAGCTACCATGCCCCTGGAAAACACATGTTTTATTGTCACCCCTTGCCATCCCAACACTAAGAAATACGGGGTTTCTGCAACGCGACTCTGGAAGGGATGAGCTCCCCACTGTCACATGGTGCTTCCATTTCTGCCCCCTGTTTTCTGAAAAAAAGTTTGCTTCTAAGAAAGAAGAGGTCTGTGAAGCAGAAAAGCAGAACAATTCTTATTTAAGCAGTGCATATTTTAAAGCCAGGCTGTGCTCCCTATTAAGAAACAGATTTCGACAACTGTATTGCAAAGTGCAAATGAGATCAGAACTGACGTAGACTTTTAAAATCTAATTTGCTTCTGCCTTCCCTGCTGTCTGCTAGTTTCATTTTGCTCCTCTTGAGCAACAAATGTAGCTGTTATAGATGACAACCACTCAATTCATAAAAATGGATGCATTAAGCCTTTCACTATTTCAGGGAAAAAATACTGTGAAGGGGAAATGCTTTAACGTAGGACAAAAATAGCTCTACAATTACTACTCTTTTTTACAGAATTAATAGAAAAAATTCTATTTCACTAATATGTTGATAAGCTTTGCTGTTATCAAGACATTACTGTTGACCCAAATGACCTAGTAAATGTCTCTTTCAGAAAGTTTTTAAAGTCATATATTTAATACCTTACTCTGGTTCCTCCTTTCTTTATTAAAAAGTAAATATAAAATTTTTCATTAGATTTAGATCTGTGGAAAATTTGAAGAGCAAGAAATAGCTATTCTACCTCATAATAATATTATCTGGTATCTGCTCAATGCAAGGTAAGTTCAGAAGAGGATGAGGAAGAAAAACTCAAGTATATCTTCCTTCACTTCTTAACTCTTTCCTGAAAACTATTCAGACTAGGCTCACCACCCCAAGATTATTGTTGCAATCTGTAGGCTAACTTCTTCCTCTGCCAAGCCTTCCCACAAAGAACACACTTCTATCATCCAAAAACTTAAAAAAACAGATACCTGATGCTACGAGGTGGGCTAAGGCCCATGTACCAGCATGGATTCTGATGCCCCAGCATCTGAGGATTCCTAAACAATTTCTTACTGTCACAGCCTCAACTTAATCGGGTAAAGATCACCTACGTTTATTTTTGTAATAGGCAGAACTGAGACATAAAATAAGTGCATGTTAGGCCATGCAGAAGAAAGATGAGAAAAAGAGTCTTTAAAAGAGAAATATTACTTACGGCCTCCTGTTTGGCTATTGCCCAGTACAACCTTATGGAAGTTAACAGACACCACTTTGATGTGCACAAGTTGAGGCCTTTGCATTAGATACACAAAAGCAGTCAGAAAAATACTGATATTGTTTATATACAGACACAATAGAATAAAAAAGGCAAGAAAGCACAGGCCCATTTTTTTAAATGGATCTTTTGGATCAGGTAGTTTCAAGTATTTTATTTTTTATCCAACTTGTGCAGTTTCATAGCATCAAAATGATGTAAATCTATTGCTTCCTTTTCCTCAGAAATTTTCTGCACCTCAGATTTCCCTCTACTGTGTAATCACTTCTAAACCACCTTTAAAAACCATCCGTTTCTTGGAGAAGTATTATCAGGCTCTTTATTGTCATTAATGGCTTCAATACACAAAACACTTTTCCGACTTCAGTTTCACCCCATTTCTTCTGGTTCTGTTGTCTGAGTAGATACTATTCTCTTAGATATTTCTGACTCAGAAATTGTGTTCGCACAATTCAAACTAGCTCAAATCATAAAGAATTGCGGCATGCTCCTCACTGAGTGACCTTCATTTTCCTCAGTGTAGGAAAGTCCTCAGAACAGATTTCTTAAATATTTCCCAAAAATATCCCCCCCGCCCCAAGACAAAGCTGACAGCCATATCTGTCACTCTTTGATGTTTCCCAAGTGGCTTGAGTTTTGGCATCACTGGTAGGTGTATTCAGACCCGTCTCATTTCAAATGTGACCATGCCGTGCAGGCAGCTAATAATCAGTCTCCCCGCTACACAGTTTCACATTATATAAATGTGTGTGTATATATATACACACACCAAGTAGGCAGAACACAGCCACGTAGCAGTGTATTTTTTGTTTCTTATTTCTAATGTTTTTTAGATCATTTCTGTAGCTCTTTCTGCTCTTCAGCAACTGCACTCTGAAGACTGACATGTCTAACTGTATTGAAGTATAGGTCAGCTATGAAAAACACATTTTAAAACTGCTCAGAGTATATGCACAAAAAATATGGGGGCCATGAAACAGAAAAACAGGAGTGAAGTCCAGGGTTTGTAAATGATCGTATTCCACACCACATGCAGCAGTAGTATTTTCTGACACCAGTCCAAAACTGCTTTTTTCTTTTCCCTTTTTAGGTTCAGAAAAGCGTGCAGCCACCATCATCACTCTTACACACACACACACTTAGAAGGAAATCAGAAATCAGGCTAAAAAAAAAAATCATTAGGAGCTTCTGCAAAAAAAAAAAAAAAAATCACTAGAAGCTTCTGCACTGCTGCTCTTTTATCTTTCTCACTTCAGGATTTTTTGGGGAGGCCACATGCTCCTGAATCTCTGGGATTGGTGAGGGTGATACAATTGCAATTGGGAAGATGTGTTAGTCTGAGGAACAAACTTCTTCTAGATGGATCAGGGTAACCAAACACTTCCATCACAGCCGTGTGGGGCAAGTCCTCATGGGACAGGAATCAGGGTGCCAACATCCAGCTTCTCTCCCCACATCCCTTTCGTGACACTAAGGACAAAGATGGGAAAGAAAGGAAGGATGGCACAAAACTCCAAAAGTCTATCAGACAGTGGAAAACTGGAGGTTTCCAGCTGCCAGACAAACATCCTCTGCATCCTCCAAGAACACTGAAGGAAAGAGATTGATGTGATGGCTAAAACTGTAGGCTCCAGGCTCCACAATACAGCCAGCTTGACTCCTGCCAAGCCACTATAGAGACACTGACAGCTCCTTAGATAAAACTGTAGCTTCACACACACTGTTCCCTCAGTGCCACGTATACATATACAAGTATTGCTGATACATACATACATACTCACGTATGCATTCATAGCACAGTGTCACTATATAAACTGGGGGAAAATACCATCTTGCTTGTTTGGCAGCCTATCAGTATCAGCATCTTATCTACAGTAATGCTGGCATTAGCAAAGATTCTGCTCACAAACAAGCACATAAACCAGAAATACTTCTGTTGGTCTCCAGCTTAATAAGGGAACAGAAGTAGAAAATAAAACAAGCATAAAAATCAGGATTTAACAAGTGGCAATAAATTTGTATTTTCAAGCTACTGAAACTGGCATCATTTGAGCAATGAAAGAATTAGCAGGTATTTTCAGTAATCTTTACAGGAATTGTATAAGCAGATATATTCAGCATTACTGAGAATTTTTGTGCAGTGCTTTCACACTGCATTTATGTAATTTATTCTGTGAAGCCACACATGAAATTCCTATCTCTATTAAAAGATGATTATCTTATCTTGAAGACAGAGTAAATCTTCAGTCCTTTAAGATATTTGTAAAATCATGAGAGTGGTTTTCACTTTTGTTTGAAAGGGAGAGGCTGGATGTAAAACCCATTGTCCATATAACAGAAGTGACTGTAGATAACAGATGCCAGAACTGTGGAAAGCAAGAGGACGAAAGACAAGGCTAAAGACACCCACAGCATAGCAGGGGGGAGCAGCTTCACTCTTTCGAATAATTCTTCTGGTACTTAAAAAAGAAAAATGGATGCTAAAAGAATAAATTCATAATTTACCTGTTAAGACAGAACATCTGGTTTGCGTGATAGTTTTCCTGGGAGCTGTGGGTTTCCGAAACTTCTACAAAAACAAGAGCTACGTACATCTTGAAATACTGTTTGTTCCCTGGTATGAGGGATGCTACAACAGACACTAAGTACTCCCTCCGGACAGACATGATGGCACGGACAGATATAGATCAGCACGGTGATGCAACTATTCAAGCTGACTCTGGAGTTAAACCTGTGTCCAGCTGATGGAATCACAGGCAATCGCATTTAGAGGATGACATTTTTTTAATTCTTCTCTTAAAAGGGATATAAGGAAGACCATGACAAATAAATCAGCTCCCTCACCAAGAACACGAGGGGATTTCTTTGTACTGAAAAGTTATTCCTGCGTTCCTTGCATAGGAAAGGGGCTCCAGAGCTGCTCCCTGCCTGTGGCACCCAGCACCGTCCCTGCCCTTTGGCGAGCACCAGCCACGAGAGCACTGACCGGCTCTGCTGCAGCACGTCCCACGGTTAGGTTTTCCAGGCCAGATCCCTACGGAGAGTTAAACCAGTTTAAAATCTTTTCAAATTTAGGTAAAAAAAGTGGTTAAAGTTTTATTCAACAATCTGAAATTTAGATCTCTACATAAAATAATTGCCTATCCTAGGAATAGTCTCCGTATCCCTCTTTCCCATCCCTGTCATTTTTATTCAGCCAGGTGAATGGTTGGAAAGAGTTGTTCTACTAAAGTGAAAGTAAACATCTTAAAGGGGTTAAAAGACACCATTTTATTTAGACCAGGTTTGTGCTGTCAAGATACCTGAAGACCCCTGATGAACAAGAAGCATCACTGGGAAAGTTGATATTAATTTTTCCACCATAAAATTCCACGAAAAGGTTTGTAATTGATGCACTACAGGTTCATTGAAGAAAATGGTGTATTTTCTTTTCAAAACAACAAATACACTTATGACTGCCCAGGTCATTTAGTTTGTGTGCTGACAGACCGGGTTTTCAGTAGCTGACCTTTATCAGATTGGCTGACTGACAGCAATTCGGTCGGTCATTCTGTTAAAGGCAAATGTGTATTTCTTGGCCCTAGAATAAAAATGTTAATTGGTTAACAGTATATCAGGCCCTATTCCAGTTCAATACCCTTGTGTTGTTGTTGCTAGAATCAAGTTTCTTTATCTTGGTATTTAGCTAAATCACTAGCAATAAAATTAAAGTAAATTTAAATCAGGAGTTGCATTCAGAAAATGTATACCAAAGCTATTAAGTAGAACCCAGTCCTATATGCTATTTCCAACAGGGACTAAGAAATGCACGCTACTCAAAGCAATTTCTATTCCACTAATAGCTGAGCTACTCTTATTATTTTCCACGTTTTCTTAGCACAAGGAACAAGACTCCACAACTGAACTCTTTTTGATGCCTACACGGATACATATCATAGTTTAATGTTTTCTCCAGGTTAAATTCACCTGGCCCTAACAGGGCAAATGTGGATACCCTTGGGACTGAATGCCTTCAGCTCCTCGGGGTGTTGCTCTTTCCAGAGGTAGGTGCACTAAGCAGCCAGCCACTGCTGGCTAAGGATGCTGGACACACTTTTTTGCATCTGGTACATGATCTAAACCATATGGCAGTGCAAAAAAGCAGCTAGTTGATATATCATGCAAAATATGTTGAATCTGTATTTCTGCGATAGCGACCAACAACTGAAACAGTTTGGCAACCTTTTGAAGCACCAGCTAAGCATCCTTAGAAGGATCAACATGAGACTGTTAGGCAACAGCCTCCAGATCTCACTTTGTGATAGCCACAGCACTGGTAGCATTTTGTCTCATGATTCTTTTGGCTGTTCTTTATTTATATAGTCAATATTTCCCCATCAGTTGTTCTGAATTTGCAGCGTGTCACTGACAGCTGCTGCCTGCTTCCTGAACAGCAGCATCGTGCTGACTTTGCACCTGTTAGACAGTCTATTTGAGTTGAAAATCCCCACAAATGTGCACATCGTCTCTGAAAACATATCAGGTAAAAGCTCTCAGTTTTTTTCCTCACACAGCCAACTCCTAAATTGTATTTATGTATTTATGTATTTATGAATGCACTGGCATTCATCTTCCTACGTTATTTATTACATTAGTAGCACACTTCCCCCTTTCACAATAGCTCTTCAGGCTAGCCTAGCCAGTAAAATATAGTATCTGCAGTAAGCACTCATTTTAGTTTCTGCTAATATTTAGTAACAGACTAAAACATACAAGTACACATGTAATATAATCTGTTAAAGAAACTGCACTTGAAAATTTAAGGGATTTTATATTTCACTTATTTTGGACTACCTAGCCTTCTGAGCAGAGGAAAGAACACTTAGAAGCAGTTAAATCAGAAATGCCACAATAGCCAAAGTATTTAAGTTAGTGCTAGAATATAATTCCCTTCATTTTTCATTTGTCAGCTGGTCTTGCGGCTCTTTAAAGAGATGAAGTGTTACTCTGTTATGTGTAAGACTTTAAAAGTAACTACAAATAAAATACTCAACTACAGCTTCTAACTGCAAGGCTGAGGATAGAAACAATATGGCAAAATACTACTATAGCTATTTATATTGTTGAAAATGTTACCAGCCTTAGACAGATCTCTAATACATAATTACATACTTCCAGGTGGGGAAAAAAAAAAAACAAAACTGAAATCCATCTGCTTCAGTTCTGTCCTTGTGACTGGAACAATCAGATTCTCTCCAGACACAGACACATCTGTCCCAACAATAGTCCTGTCAGATCTTGTGACACAACAAGTTCACAGCCACTACCACAAGTTCATGTGACAGATTTTTCCAGCCTAATGATGATTTTGGTAAATAAGCCCCTCCTTTTCTGCCTGTTTGTTACAGCCCACCAGTATGCTCTTTACCAATCTTTTAGCAAGTTGTTATCATTCCTTTACTAGTAGTCTTTAAAGAGAAAGAAGATTTGACCATTACCAAATGAAATGCCTTCAGTGGGAAGATGAAAGCATTTTAAGGCACCACAAATGACTGGAAAATGTCCCTTGTTTTAAGCAGGCATCAAGAATAATAAAGTACCATATAATTTATTTTACATGTGGATTGCCTGTGAGCTCAATATGGCAAACATTACCTTATCCTATCTGATGAGCACACACCACAGTCTCATGACGGGGAATTGTTATATGTCACAGCACTCTCCAAACTATCCAGCTGCAACAAGGTCTTTTACCATCTCATACTGGCACGCTCTTCATGCCAGCCCCTCTGCTGCCTTCTCATCTTGCCCCATCCAGGGCCTGCTCTCTCCTCTCTCTGCTTCTTTCTCTCTCTCCCTTCCTCGGCAGCTCCCTCTTCACTGGCTCTCAACCCCTTCACGGAACCAGCCACACCTGCACCTGATCTACATTGACCAACCCGCTGCCCCTGAAGCCAGCCCACAGTTGTATGTTATCAAAATGGTAATTAACCCAGCTTCATTCCACTACAGTTATATATTAGAAAACAATTACCACCACATGACTGGCTGTATATAAGGAATTCACATTATGTCCATGTGGAGACTTCAGTAGCTTGGGTGGGTGTTCTACAACAGCATTGCTTTATCACTTTGCAATCTGGTCCCATTTTGTCATTGCACACATTGTGCTGTGCCAGCGCCCTGACCCCTCAGGCCAGCCGGTCTCACCCATCCTACAGCACCAATTAGGGAGACAAACCATCCACTTACCTCCCCCTTGCTCATACTTAGGGGCTTTTACAACTCTTCTTTTTTTATAGGAATATTTTGGGGCAAAAGATGCAACCCCTCTTTAAATTGAAGATGTTGGGCCTTTTGTGGGGTTTTTTTCAGAGCTCACATTAAATTACATTGGTTTCCATGTGGAACTGTGAAAACTGACATGTCCAGCTGGAAAATTATGTCAGCTTCCAGGAGAAATAAACACCAGTATATTCTGAGGTAATCAGAAGATCTGGAATGTAATATTTTGACTACTCTCACTTATAAATTCAAAGTCCCTTAGCATAGGTAATAAGCAGGCTGCTCCAGCTAGGACGATCCCACACAGGAGAGTTTCCTCTCTGGTGCCAGCACGTCTTGGAGCAAGGCAGGACGCTGCTGCCCTCCTCACATCCCAGAGCATTCCTCCCTTCTCTCCAAAGATCAGGCCCCCTTGCCTTCCATCCCTCCTAATGCATTTGGCTTTTATTCCCCCACTCTCCTCTTCTGGTTCTTTCACACACAGCTGCTTGGCCCATTATCATCTGGCCATTAATTGCTTCCTGAATTAACCCCCTCTTTGCTGGACATGGTTTGTAAACTCTACTATGAAATGTAAACTGACTTCTGCTTCCTTCAGTGACACTTCTGCATATAAATATGAAGCTTTCCAGAATTTTCTGAAAAATATTTTCTGATTTAAGAATGCCTGTAATTTTTTTCCTCATATTTATCAGAGAACTCCTTATATAAGCTTGTAGTCATTTCAGATGTATTGCAGACTCTTTACACTTACAAATGCTTACTGAGTCACTTTTTTACATGGTATGGAACTCACCAACATGTATTTGCTTTTTTAGAAGATAGATTTCTCTATCATTTGGTCTCTATTTTCTTGACTATGACAAAATAAAACAACCAAACAAACAAACAAAAAAAACCCTCTTTTCACTAAACTGTGAATCCTGTTTCGGTTTTCTTCTCTTAGAAGTATAAAAAGCATAAATACCATTTTTTTATAAACTGGATTTCGTCACACCTCTTATTTATGTTTCTGATTCTTCTGGTCCTACTGATGTTGATAAACACCCTCTATTTAGGATTATTTACAAATATTTGTGATAATGATATTCAGACATTTCACAAGGGACGGTGAAAGCAATATTAAATTTCCTGAATACAACCCCTGTCTAATTCCAGTCTCCTTTCTACACGATCTAACAAACAAACTGGAGTTTGAGCAATGGCATTCAGACTGCACCTGAGCTGAACTTTTATGCTTTTCATATCTTTCATCAAGAAATGCATGTTGTTTCAGTGAAGCAAACAGGTAGTTCCTTTAGCTAAATGGGAGGGTTTACTGTACTGCGGGAAGATCCATGCTCTGTAACAATTTCATGTCAGGAAATGCAGCTGAAAAAGGAGCCCAGGAAAAGCAGTGTAGTGTCAGGTCCAGATGCAACACAGATGTGTGGCCTGGTACCAGGACAGCATCAGAGGACACAGAGATCCACCCAGCTCGCACTTTGCTGCATTTTTCAGCAAGTTAGTTCTCTTCGTTGTAGTTTCTCTGTCTGTAAAGGCAGAAACAATGGGCCAGCAGTCCTTTGTCATGCAGTCTGAAATCCTGCCATAGAAAGTACTACGTTGGAGCATAGTCATTATTAGAAATCAATAAATCAGAAGTAATTATTAATGATTCCTTTTACTGCATTTTAATATAGCCTAATTATATTTGTAGCTATTAGTAAGTTATTCTTAAAACATTTGCCAAAATAATGAGTTTATTAGAAATAAGTCAGCATTATCATTTTGCTATCATCATCAATATGACTATTATTTGTTGGACAACACTGTGCATTTTCTGTTCGTCACATCATAGTATTTTTGTATTCTGACACTTTTCGTCGCAATGTTAATTTAATTTACATATGGGCAATGATGATAAACCTGCACAGGTCTACAGGATAGGCACTGATTAAGGGAGTGCGTTACCATGGTGTTCATTAGTTAGAGATTTGCTCTCACAGTAGGTTCTCAAAAAGTATTCAAGGTGGTTAAAAGGAAAATATTGGTTAGTATCACATTCAAGTGCCTTGTAAACTTATATCATTCTCCAGGAACATAATTCCAGCTTCCCAAAGCACAAGAAGGAATGGCAGACGTTTGGGTGGTTTCACTGCTGCTGTGATTTTTCACTCATATATCATATGAACACAGATTATCATGTGTCTCGCTCACATGATAACATATGAATGTTATGATGAGAAAGCTTTTCCTGTTTACCATTGAAGTCAAAGGTCACTAACCTGTGCCTAGCTGAGAAACGGCAGCAGGGTAAAACCAGGCTGTTAACTTCTGACTGCAACTGTAAGACAAGCATAGTCTCATTTGTGAAATACTTACTTAAAGTGTACCGTGGTGAGAAATTTATCCTCTGAGGTAACTCAATTTGCCACTGAAAGTTTGTGGTCGCCTAGAAGAGACTTTTCAGAACAGCTTAAGCAAGGATTCTGTTAGCATTAAAAGATTGCAATTTTGGGGATGTGAAAATTACAACCCATCTTAGAAAAAAATTTCATTACAGTGTTCTTTAAGCCAAAAGAAAAACTAGAAGCAAATAACAGAGTGATATTTCCAAGTTTTTCTAAAGAAAAAAGTTCAACAAATTATAGGGAGTCTTTTATGTAACTGAATATAAAATTGTAATACTCTAGTGCTTCATCTATGAAAATTTTAAAGAACTTTCTAAATGTGGGTGGGCAACTGTAATTACCTTCTTTTTAAACAGAGAATAAAAACTTCAATGCTTAACCTTTCCAGAACTGGAGCCTTGGACCATAGAGCTGAAAGGAACATTTTCCTATTACTAAAAAAATACATTTTTCTCTGGGAAAAAAAAAAACAAACAAACAACTTGTACATGTATTTTGGGGGTTTAACTATGACAGAGATAAAGGCCAGAGTACTTAAAATCCCCATATTCTTACATATTCTAAAATTTGGAATAATTCTGATAATCACAATCTGATTTATACAAAAGCTAAGTCATCCAACATGTTTGTAACTAAGCAGCTGGCAAACTTGCAGGATTGGGGATGGCAAAGGGGGCATTAGTTACTGGAGCACTGGGATTTGTAAAATGGAACAACAAAATACTTGGCATTTGTGAAATTTTCTTTTTTGAAACAGTAGTACAAACTGTAATTGTATACTGTGTGAACTACGCTGTTGATGTTAAGGATGTGTGGTAGTCACCAGGAGTTCTTTCTTCTTCTAAGAGGCATTAATTTATTAAATTTACTAGTTTGTTTTGCTGAGTGGAGTCTTTGTGATGGTACAACTATAATTATCTCTCATTGAATACACATAGAAAAGACGTTTCAAATCCTGTTTCATATAGAAACTGTAAAACCAATTCATCTATTGCACGGAGGAGTCACAGGATTCTCAGCTGCTATCCAAAGCTGCAGTTCCTCTGACCTGCAATCACGGGACCAGTAATGTCCTGAAGGGAGATCCTTTGGTGAAGTGTTTCACCCAGCCAGAGCTAGGCAAACTCACCGACACTGGCCACAAGTCAAAGGTGACATATTTCTACTACTGCTCCTCCCCACCTTCTCCCACCACCAGAAAGGGAAGGGTTGGGAACTCTACCAGCCAGAAAAGTGACTTTTCTTCGCTATAAATCTTATTCATCTAAAAGGCCACCTTCCAAACATTTTGCAGTTTTCCAGACAGATTCATCAGTATTTTAGCTGTATCCTCAGGAACTCGGCTCCTGCAAAGGCCAAGCAGCGGAGGGCAGGCAGGGACCAGAAGCTCTGATGGGGAGAGTCAAACCGCAGCACCCTGCTACCATGAGGTGACACTGCTGCTTGGTCATCGGCTGAAAGGCTTCTGGTGGTGGCAGTGCAAAGCGGGAGGGATTGCCCACTGATTTCTCACATTCTCAAAATGAAGCAGCTGTTGCCATTACAGTAAACAAGAAGCTGAGAAGTGCTAGGTGACAGAAATAGAATTCTTCTGTCTTAGGAATTCCTACATTTCAAAACCTTATTTTTCACCCTTGCATTTAGACCCTTCTCAAAACAATGTTTTCTTCATACTTTCCCCCCACCCCCTGCCCCTCATTTTGACAGTATTGCTGAAGTCTGCTGGAGGCCAGAAGCCGATTATTTTAGTTTTGGTTGTATCTGTTTGTCAAACTCACGTTCCTGCATTTCAGAGGATACTCACCCTCATAATTCCAACTGATCTTTAACAGCCATTTTGAATTCTCTGCACCTCCCAACCCCAGACACTAAAGTCCTTCCCACATGCAGAATGTGTGAACGTAAACACACTGGAAGAACTTCACAAAGGCTGCACGTCCAGTCTCCAGTGAAACGCGGGGCAATGCTGGGAGTAGTGCTGTCCATGCGAAGAGATTTGACTCGAGGCAGTCCCTGTGAGAGGCGGACAAGGAGGCAAATGGCACTTGCCAGGCAGTAGCCCAGTGGCATGCATCCCTGCTAGAAGGCACTGGTAGTGGCCGCAGGGATGCACACAAAGGAAGGGAGTCCCTGCAAAACAGAACACTGTTCTGTATAGTTTATCTTCCTCTCGCTCTTCCTCCCTCATTCGGATGTGTGAGTGCTGATTTTCTCACACCATTCCTGGGTTTTCCCCTTACTGCACCCAACAGTCTCAGCCTCAGTCTCCCTCAGCTTCCCCCCGGTCCTTCATCCTGTCTATGAATAGGAAGTTTCAAACTGCTCCCATCCTCACCGCTACCCACCGCTCGCTTCCCAGGCTTCAGCTCTCCCAGACACTCCTTCCCACATCCCTACCCAGCTACCCACACCTCTGTCTTTTTCTTTGTTCCCTGCAGCCCACCTTTCCTGTATATCTCCCATGAAACTTCCCTTCCCTGTGAAACTGCCATAACTAGCTCCTTCCCACGTCTGTCTCTTTTCCCCTGTGGCTTTGAGCTGGACGGCTCCTTCCACTCCCACTTGTTTCTAATGAAAAGTGAACTGGCAGCAGAGAGATGTGTCAGCCTTTGCTCCAGGCCGGGGCAGTCAGGAACACTCATTATAAAAAAGGTAATTTTACACTCTGGCCTGAATTGCTAGGAATTGCCAGATTATTATTTATGGATATAGGCAAATTATGGGTTTTCCATTAGTCCTGTTCTTAGGAAGGACTGAACTGGTTTGGCTTGAGTTTTCAAATGAATAAATTCTGTCAGCTGGCATGGAAGACTTCACTCCTGTAAATAAGAGCAAAGCATCACATTGCATCACAGGCAATGATACTGGTGCTACAGACACATATATTAACTGAACTCCCAAACCAGTCAAGAATTCCTTAGGAAAACCACAAAGGGAACATTTCTGGAGAAATACAACCTCTTCTTTGACTTTCAAGCCAGGAAGCCACTATAACTATTTTAGAAGTATTTGAAAGCACACTGCTTAAGAATAAAAAAGCTGTTGTAAAAGTTGTTACCCTAACTGGGGGTATTTGGAATCTCTGTCACTTGCTGGTGCAGGCATTGCCATTTGTAGACCTTCATGAGACTGAAAGGGTTATCTACCTTGATTCAAAAACTGGCTAGGCAGCAGTCCTCAGGCCCTTCACCAGCCCTCCCTCCTGCTCCAGCCTCTTTTTTTCCCTCTACATCACAAGCACATGGCCAAGGGCCACTAGCTCCTCTTGTTTCTATCCTGAAGCTCATCCACAAGTCAGAAGTTTATAAAGTCTTGCAGTTAAGATTTACCACCAGAGAATTAGTCAGCGCAGCCCTGAACCCATGACATTATTTTCTGTTTAGGTCATTAGTCTAAATTCATCTCTGTGTACTGGTTTCTTTTTCAAATATTTATTCTTTTTTTATTATTATTATTATTCCTACGCTCTCCATGGCCTGCTGTCTTGAGCTGTTGAGACAAATACTTGCTAACAGTAAAAAAGGGGAGTAATCAAGCAGCTGATTTCTCTACCCGAAGTTAATAGTTTGGACCCCCTTTACTCACACTGCAATCTTCTTTTCCTTGTTTCTCTTACTTATTAAAAATGTAAGTAATCACAGGGGAGGGAAATAAGAAAACATCTCAACTGTCTTATTTAATCCCTTCTGAAAATAAGTGTTTTTCTTTGTCTCAGGGCTCATTAGTTGACTTTAAAACTGTCAGAAAAGTAATCTATTTTGTTCAAGCAAATTGTCTTGTTTTGTAAAGCTGTAATTTCTGACTCAGTTATTCCTGACTAATTATGAGTAAAGTCTAATAAATTTATCCTTTTTTTCCAGAAAAAACACCCATTGCTGTAGAAGATTCTTACTTGTTTTGACAGAAAAACAAAGCCATCTGAAATCTTCCATTTGAAAAGGATTATGTTAGAACATTCTTGCCAACTTCTATTCTGGCAAACTGTATTTTTTTTATTATTATTTTCCACATAGTTAACTAATTTTCTTTTCTGTGCTTCAGTAATATCAGAGATGCCTTTTCTCTAACTTCATAGATAATTTCACTTCATTTTGTTCCATTCCTCCCCCTTTTTCTTTTTGATGGTCAAGAGAAACAGTCAACATCTGTGTTCCTAAAAAATACTTCTACTTCATATGAAAATGTTTGGAAGAATACATAATCCAGTAGTCCTTTTCTCTAGAAATGTGCCTGATTCCCCACCTACTTTTTTTTATTTAAAAACTGTTATGACTTGAGTCATCTGTATTTCCGCTCCCCTCCACCATCATAATGTACAAAATAATCCAGTAACTTTAGAGCCCTAGGAAAATGTGAGAAAAGCAAGCAAACTGCTTTATGCAGCAATAATAATCTCTAGAGCAATATAAATCAAAGAGTAAATTAACGTGATCTGTCTTTGTTTTCTAATTTTAATTCAGCAACGTATTTAAACGGTTTTGCACTTAATTTCTTTGAGGAATCATGGTTCTACTATATTAACGTTCTAATGATGGCTCTACTGTGTTTGGAAGAATGTATTATCAACAATATTCCATACAGACCAAAATTCAGTTGCATATATTTTAATACACTCATGATGTTACAACATTATTTTTTCTATTTGCATTGCAACTTTGTTATTACAGTGTTTATGGCATGTAAATTGTTTCATTTCAATATCTACAATTGCAATATTTTATTTTGTTGCGTTTTGCCTTCTTGTTTAACACTTCCACTCTGAGATAATGAAGTTGTCTTCATTTAAGTTGGTTCAGCTATTATTTGGAGAAAAAAAATCTAGCCCTGAAACTGTACCATTCTGCAATTTCATGTTACTTTTTTTAAAAAAATATATATTCTGTTGATAAATCAAGTATCCTTTACCACAATAAAAAAGTCATTACAAACAGATAGCAAACTCTTAATCCCATACCTTTTATTAATATAAACAAACCTAGTAAAATGAATCTACTGAGAGGTGTCTGCTGACACAGCCCTAATACACATTTTCAGGTTCCTAGTGTCAAGTACATCTTGATGTAAAACAGGTGAAAACATTCAAAACAAATGTTGAAAACATTCATAAGCCTGTTCAAATTTCTTTTTTCTTTTTTTTTCCAAAAGGAATACTAGGTTCAATGCTTTGTGAAACTAACCTTAAAAAAGGATTGTAAGTCATTTTAAACTTTGTTCAGGGGTTAACTAAATTACATGGGTCAAAAATTACCTGAACTTTGTTCACATCAGATTTCCTCCTTGCTTTTTTTTTATTATTATTTGCTTTGGGTAAATGAACAAAGATATCAGTACTCTTCCAAAAGCAAAGCAAACACAGGGAATACTGATAGCCAGCTAAGAGGTCATATTCCTTGATAAACATTAGCATTAATATTTCAATAAATACAAATCCACTATGTAAAAAAAAAAAAAAATCAGAGCACCTTATTCTACTTTCTGCTCACTTAACACACAAGACATTCATCAAGCTTTGTTACCAACTTCATGTGAAAACCTGCCTCTCATGAAGTATTTCAGATAATTTTTCTGGTGCCTTCTGTAAGGCTGGAACTTCACTGCTGGTGCCATGGCTGCTCACAGGGCGGCAGGGTATAGGGCTGCTGAGCACGGCACGAGATTTCAAGTCTTCTGGCAGACATCAGGAAATCATCTCACAACCATAAAATATGGCCAAATATGCCCACTTATTTGAAGACTGGCATGCTCAGAGTCTTTTAAAGTTATGAATGTATTATCTGGCCTAAGTGGACCTAATTTAGTAATGCAATTTATTTACCTTGCAAAATGTGGTAAAATATGGTTTGTATAATATTAATTAATGTGGATGAAGAAAACAGGTTTTGTTGTTTAGTAATAATTCAAACAGAAGTGCCTATAGAGGCAGCAAAACACAAGCTGAAACTACTTGTATTCGCTCATGAAGAATTAGGAAATGATTATGGTCCTTTTCTAACCTTTAGACTCCAACCATCATATCATGCCTGAAAATATTTATAGCTCAATCTTTTACTTTGAAATTCTGGTGTTTTCCTAAGTTTAAGTCTATATAATTCAATACTAGCTTTGTCCTTTATTCCATTTATTAAACTTTACCTGAAAAACAATGTTGCATTGTAAAACAAGAAGGGAATTTTATTTTAATCCAGGTAGCCACAGAGGCATAAGAATACATGATTTACCATATTCTCCTCAAATGACTGATTTTGCAAAAGCTTGAGTGTGTTTTGGTTTTTCACTAACAAGTCACTGAAAAATGATTCTTCAGAGGTAAGTAAAATGAAAGCAACCTATAATGCTTTGAGTTCCTAGCCAGATACTAAAATTACCACACTTACTTGAAAAAGTTTCATTTTTCTTAAAATAGTGTGCTCAGTTTTACTGAGTGGGTTATCATTTGCTGAGATACTGTTGAAAGTCCACAAATGGTCAGATATAACTTAGTACATCACTTCACTAAAAACACAGATTTATGTTTGAGTGTGCTATTAAAACAGATTTATTGTTCTAATTTCTTTCAGAAAATCATGAAGTTTAACAACACTCAGAAAGGTAGATAGACAAGCAGCCTTTGTGATTCAGAGGTAGTTCTGGACACCTCGTTATTGCTTTTCTGAAAACAGAGGCTAGTAATTCAGCTATTTTCTGCAGTGGATAAGCATTTTAAAATAACTTCTTATTAACTCAGAACTGCCACTTACTTCGTGTATGGATTAATTTCCCAAAGAATACAGCAGCTGAAAGAAAAATTTTCAAGGCATCATGACCGAGGGCAACATACAATTTTACCAAATATATCTACATCAGGCATATGACTGGACCCTGTGAAAGAGCCTTTGCTGAAAAAGTGTAACTTTTTGTTTTGGCACAAGAGCAGACTAAGGAAAACAACCAAAGAAAAAAAATCTATTGTCCCAAAATTGTGATAGTCCTTTGTCTAACTGTCTTGAAGCTAAAAGTCCTTATGCATAAAAGTGCAGAGAGGCCCCATTTTGTAAAAGGAATAGTAGTAGGACAACCCCCGCTTTATTTCACCTCTGTCACCCAGAGGTAAAGCACAAGGGATGTCACTGAATATACATTGATTAGCAAGTGCTTCCCATAATTTTGCACTGACCTCAGGTGGCCCATACCCTCAGCGTCTGCGATGAAACTGGAGGGCTATATGTTGTTCACATATTACCTACATTTTCATAACAGGTATTATGCTGCCCAGGGATTTTCTGTTTGCTATTTCTAGGCTACTGGCTTTATTCTATCTATTCAGTTCAGTCTCCCTACCAAAACACCAAACATCAGCCTAAATTGGTATCTGTAGGGTAAGGAACACACATAAATAGCTGTTTTCTCTGCATGCCTAGCAGGTAGGGAAGCACAAAAGAAAATGTCACTTTGTTCTATCTTCTTACAAAACATGTGTTTCAGTGAAGCAGCTGTGTGTTTCCCTGCGAGTGTTCCTTTGGGGCCCTTGCCATGTCTTTGAGGCAGACACAAGGGAAGCAGTGGTGCTGATGAGCGTGAATCAACCCTTCAAGACGGGTGATGATTTCATAGTCAGGGAGAGCCAGGCTGGCAATGTTGAGGCCCAGCATCCGTGAGACCACCTCTCGGAAATCTGCCAGCTGCAAGAGCAAACAGAAAGGAATTACTGATAAATTAAATCCAATCAAAGGAGATGCCAGGAAAAACATACACATACATGCATACATACAAATACAAGCATTTGTATTAGCAGTGCATAATATAGGAAGTTCTGCTGTTGCTCAATACAGAGAACTGAAGAGGATGGAAACAGCCTTTTGGGGCAAACCTCAAATAAATAGGTGAGGTGCTAAGGATCGTGAACACAAACCAGAGTTTCAAGTATTCTTTGGAACCCTTCACAGGCATATCTTCCCTGCTGACTCAACAGCAAAAACTGACCTAGATGACTGCAAACTATATAGACAAATGGAAACTCTGCTGGGTACATCCCACAGCATGTCCTAAGGTGCTGGTCCTGACCTCAAGGTCCTGACCACTGCCTGCCGCTTCTCCCCTCCACCCTGCACTCTCTTGTGGAAACCACAGCAGAAAGAAGTTAGAAGAATGGTGGGGGTTTGGCACATCCTTCAGTCTGACTTTGACTTGGGATCAAGACGCAGCCAAAATTCAAGATGCAGCCTGACAAAAGCTAATTTTTCTTCTGTGCCTAGCTGCTGAAAATATATCATAGGAAGGGTATTTGGCAAAGTAATAAAAGAAAGCAGCTTTCTCTGTGCAGTTCCAAATGGACAGATATCCACAATGAATTGTCATCACTAGTGATCCCGCCAGCAACTAGATTAAAAACTTAAGATCAGAAGAACAGGAATGATGATTTACTCTTCTCAACTCATTATATGGGTCATTATAAGTCAACCTTCAGTGCCTTTTCAATAGGCAATACATTACCCAGTCCTTATCACCGACACACAAAAGAGGAAAATGTTCCTATTTGAGGAAATATGCTTGTCTTGCTACCTATTTGAACATCAAGATCCCCATTCTCAGGCATGGCAGAGACTCAAAACATCACAGCAACACCAAAACAATCAAGAAGCCCGCTCAGACTCTGATGGGCAGCACTGTTACACCACCAAGCATGCTGACGGGTAATGGTAAAAGGGAGATAAACGCACTCCTGAAACACGTGCCCAACCCCAGGTATGCTGTGCAGAACTCTAAAGCAGTTATAACATCTCTGAGGCAAGCTGCAAAAACCCTGAAACCCTCAGTTCCAAGACTTCACCAAATTTAGTTTGTTTCATCCCAACACAAACCCTACGGAGCTGCCATCGGTTCAGAAAAACAAATATGGAAGGCAAAACAGTAGAGGGCAGGAGGATTTGAGAATTCAGTCCCAGCTGTCTTACCAAGGCAGTGCAATGTCTTGGATGAAATGTTGCAACAATGTAACGCCAAAAAAAAACAAATTCCCATATATTCTCTTCAACACCAGGACAGAAGGTCACTGTTTTGGGACTCTGGCACTGTGCTAGGCAAGTACATTTTAGCAGAAGCTAAAGGTTTTTTTAAATGTCTGGATCACAGACAAAACAAGCAGGCAGCAAAGCTGGAATTTGTTTCCATACAGACTTTATGTTAAAAGATCAAGGCAGCCCTCTGCAAAGATCCAGTCCTTGGATGAATTAAACCCCCACAAGACACCTACACAGCAAATCCAACCGATCACCTGGGAGTACATTGAGGTCTGCACTTTGCACGAAATTTCTTGCTCTCGTATCTTTGCTATTGCAAGCTGTTCAACTTAATTACAACTGTGAGCAAACCAAGTTGCACTACAATCATAGATCAAATGCAATCAAATTAAATTTGATGCACTGACACAGATTATTGATCTGGTAGCATTTTGCCAGAAGGAATAGATACAAATTAAAATGTATGCACAACCATCTCTTTATTTCTGATGGGAAAAGCAGGTCATAACTATCCTGAATGGACAAAAAAAATGTTAAGAATTCAATAAATTTCATCAGGAAATAACCTAAACTAAAAAGCACACAGAGTCCTTAAAGAAACCCTTTAAGCCATTAATTGATGTGAATTTTAAATTGAGGATTTTTTTGCACTTTAATGGAGTAATACTTAGACAAAAAACAACTTTCATGACTATTATATTGTGCAGACAAAGCTGTAGTTCAGTGAAAATGCAGAAAGAGGGCTGACAACAAAGAGAAATTCCCCACATAAACTGACAAAGAGAAACATCACTCCTAGATGCAAAAATGCCCCACCAGAAGATATCAATCTGAACTTTAAAAACTCCAAACAAAAGCAACAGATGATAGAGGATGGACAATCTTAAGAATGCTATCGCATGTCTCCCATGGAGCAAGTTATGTGTTCATATTCTTAAGTGAATACAGTGCTGTAAGCACATAATGAACAACTTCTTAAAATCTTGCACTAAAACATACAGGACCTAGAAAAAAAATTAGATGAGAAATATATTTCAGTTTTAAAAACAACGCAACAGAGGCATTAAGAACGTAACTGTTCTGCTGAAATACAGGAAGCTAATAGAAGTACCAGCTCTCTATTTAAGGCTTTCTTCAATAGTAGTTAATATTTCTAAGATAATCACAATTTGGAGTAAAGGAGAGAAATAATAAAAGATAATCACTGAAGATTTAAAACCAAAGGTTAGTACTGCAGTAAACAGTCATAATAAGTTTTCTTTGCAACTTCCATATAGTGAGTAAAATTACTTGAAATAAAAGAGAAGAAATGAATGCAATTTTAGAGCATTAACCCAAGGTACTAGGAGGGGGGAGCAGATGTGAAAAAACAGATGCTACATTTTGTTTTTTATGCTTTACCTACAAGAGAGTAGAAGGGGTCTTATTCCAATGGAAAGAAAGAAAAGAAGAAAAAAAAAAAAAAGGAAACTAAGACTGGAAAAAATCCTTATAACAAAACCATCAAAAATGCAACTAAACCATTGACATTTATATTCTTACTCCAAGTACTACTGCAAATAAGGACTTGAGTTAAATAAATATAATAATAGAATATATTCAGATTTTAATCTGTAGTTGACCTCAGTGGTCGTATACTGATGTTAGCAGTTCCTGTGAACATCCTTTTGTCACCAGTCATTATCCATACCTTTTATCTAATGTTACTAAAATGAATCCGGGCTATGCTGACATTTATTTATATTCAGAAATACAAATAATGATATATGAAGTCAGGAAGGTTTTCTATTCACCCCACAAAGAAAGAAAATCCCATATGGATATCTTTATAGTTACTCTTGTAAAATTTCAATATATCCAACTAATTTGCCACTAACATATCCATTCTAGTAATCTCTGCTTTTTGACTTTTCACATATAGCTTCACCTCTCCATAGTTTTTACTCAGCAGTATGATTTAATAATGCTTTGAACATCATTTTTTTAAATGGTTTTATACTTCTACCAAGAACAGGCACACTTTGCTGTTACTCACTACAGCCACCAGAGCTGACTGTTAATCCTAAAGCAGACTGGCAGTGTTATTACACCCTGCTTACAGGGCTTCACTTCTAATAATTCAAAGGCTTTGATTCTGTGCATTCTTTTAAAAATTAAAATATTTTTACAAAATGAACAAAACACAGACATGCCAAAGCTAAATTTTCCTCTTAAACATAGTAGGAATTAATAGCCTAAAGAGCAAAGAACAATCAGAAACAGTGTTATAAATCCCAATTATGAGTTAATTTTAAATCATTTCAATCTGATCTTAATTTCTGACTTCAGTCGTGTATGTTCTGCCTTTCCTTATGGCAATCAATCAAGAAAAATCAATGTCTTAATCAGTTGTCAGTAACTAAATTCTTCATACTTTTAATTTTGATAGTATGGAAAAAAGCCATGCCATATTATGATGTTATTTAACATTACATGTAGTGATATCCACGGAGAGCAGAGTATGCCTGAAAAAAACATGCAAATGCATGTACAAGCAGTCAGCCTGGCCACATCAACAGCTCCATCAGGTAACTGCAATTTCAGTTTCTAGTTGTTTTCTTAACACGCATACATACACAGATGACATGGCTGTGCTTATATTCAGATCAAATACATACACGTGTGCTCATAGAAGTATGTAACATCTGCATTTGCTACCTTTTACAGAGAGTGAGGGAAGTCTGGTCTTGTTTAACTTGCCCAAGAATGGGGAATGACCAAGTCCAAAGCAGGTGAAGAACTGCACAGAGCTGGGGATAAGGAAGGAATTCTCCTTGGGTAATGGTTTGGGAAAAGTCAGGACAAAACCTCATATGTTAATGAGTGAGAGAGTTTAGAAAAAAATTATTTGATTTAGCAACAGTAGCTTTATTTTAAGGACAAGTTTTAGCTAAGTAAACTGTTAAGATACAGGAGAGTATGCTGTGAGTGTTACTGGCAATTCTCACATTCTCAAAATGCCATTACTACTAATCAGCATTGCACAAGTGCCAGGCTGGTTCAGCTTTGCTCCCAGTTTAGCAGTATAGTTCCACCTGAAGGTATTCCAAATGCTCCTGTGATGCAGATGACTATGGATGCTGGTGAATCACAAGCTGACATTTTCCTTTCTCTAACCCAGAAAGCTTGAGAACTAGTGCTATGCTATGCTTGAGCATTCTGCACTTTGTAGCCCGCTTACTTTTCCCATGTTCTTCAAATTTGTCCAAAGAATACAGCAACAGTATTCAAAAGGCTTGAAACTCCTCAGGTTCAGACAGTAAAAATTCAGCATTTGTGCGGTTTAAGCAAGTACTCAATGTATGGTTCCACAGAATTCTTTCCTGAATATAATCCATACCTTCGTCTGTGTCAGGATGCTTTGTTTCTTCATGAGATATATGAAGAAATTAAATTTTCCTGCCAAATTTCTAATGATCATTATAAAATAGAACAGTGCTAAATCTTTCCACAAAGAAAGATCCCCGAGTTGTTGGTCTATTTTTCCAGACTGACTTCTTGAAATAGCATCTTTAAATGTCATGCAGAGTCATTCCTAAGGCCAACATGTAACATAAAAATTTCAGCTGGAAAAACTAACAAAGTTCGAAGCAGTTGGGATAAGGAATTTAAATTACATATTTTTTACTCTAAAGAAACATCTCACTGGGCTTTCAATAATTATGCCATCTATAACGTCTCTACAAAACACAATATGCAGGGCAATTACATACATCACAATTTTTTGACATTAGAATGGAATACATTTACTAATGTGTTCCCCACAAACTCCTTACTCCCTCCCTGAGGGGAGTTACCACCAAAATTTTTCTTACCTAAACTTTAACAAAGTTCTATGTCACAAACTGATCCAAAATAGTTATATTCAATATTGTCTGTTATTTCTGATTTGGTTTGTCTGGTGTTTTATTATTATTATTTTATGATCTTTTCCAACATTCTTTGAATTTATGGCCTATACATGGTAACATAGAATCACCGAATCATTTAGGTTAGAAAAGACCTTTAAGATCATTGAGTCCAACTGCAAACCTAACACTGACAAGTCCACCACTAAACCATGTACCTAAGGGCCACGTCCACATGTATTTAAATACCTCCAGGGATGGTGATTCAGCCACCTCCCTGGGCAGCCTGTTGCAGTGCTTGACAACACTCCTCCACTGAAGACATTTTTCCTAATACCCACTCTAAACCTCCCCTGGCACAACTTGAGGCCATTTCCTCTTGTCCTATCCCTTAGCCTTATTGAATCTCATACAATTGGCAAGAAGAAAATGCATAAGACAGATGAGGACAAACAAAAGGAAATGCAGAAGTTGGTAAGTTTTATACCTAAGATATATGGGGAAAACATACCTTTAAAAAGATACTAGGATTTTAAAACATTTTATACTTCTCCAAAAGGCGATATAATATTTTGTAATGAACAAAGAAAACAATGCCTGTATTAATTACTCCCATATATAACTTGAACAATAGCTTTGTCTCTCAGAATCACAACCACCACTGGCTCACAAGGGTGAGCTAAAATTTCCTTGTTTAGTAATGTTCACAAAAGTTCAGCACAGCTGGATAGCTGCTCCAACTATACCACATTGTTATATTCTAAGTGACAGCTAGCGCTTGTCAAATACCTATACACATACCTGTCTCTCTCTTTTTGCTAATTCTGCAAGGGTTGTTTTAAGCACCTTCATCTCACTGGTAACTGCTTCTAACATATTTTTGGTTTTTTCTTTATCTTCAGTAGCTTTACGCTCCCTTAAAAGGAGTTCTGATTTGACAGAGGTAAGTTGTTTCTCAGCCTTTTCTTTCATTCTTTCCAATTTGCCTTGAGATTTACTGAGTTCTTCTATTGTTCTGTTCTGCTCCAAAGTTTTGATCTGCAATAATGTTAAAGAATGTTAAATTTGTACACCTTTTCACCTAACACAAAGAAATAATAAAAATACTAAGAGTAATCATGAGTAAGCACTTTAATGTGGTTTCTTATGGGTTCCTGATCACATGTACATGTAAACTGAAAAGTTATTAAAGGAGACTGGACAATTGCAACTCAATTAACAAAAAGGGTTTTGTTTCAAGACAGTTAATTCTCTTCAGAATTTGTGAAAAGAGGTAACTGGACAGACAAAAGGCCATAATGAGAGTTCATGCTCTGCTAACCTCTGGGAAAACAGTATGAAAAAGAGTTGCCAAATGTTTTGCTGCTAAAAATTGTTTGGTTGGAACATGCGCCTACTTATCTATTTCACTCCATCAGCCACATGACAAAAGCTCACACAGAATCAATCTTCCTTTCTTCCAGTGGTGGCAATCTATCAAGGCTGCAAACTACTTCTATTTACCTGTGTTAAAGCAGGTAATTTATTACTGCTGCAATGTAATAAACCACAGGAACAATGAAAATTTAGCCTAGTTTATGTAGAAAAAAACTTTTTTTCCCCCATACCGATCAGAATAGATCTGTGAGCAATGTATGGGAAAATATAAGATTACAACCATACCAACAGGAAAGAAAGGGTTGCATAGATCATATTTTTCTTACACTAGTCTGAAAGTTTACATGATGCTTTACAAATGCTACTTCGTATATCAAAACACATTGCAAAACACCCAAAATATTGTAACATTATATGTGTTTTCTCCACCTAGATGGATTTGAGCAGTTCTCCATGAACACATTTATTGTAAATCAACTCCAGCTGTATCCAACTGGAATAGAAAAATGGATAGAAGCACAAATATAATGTTTTAACTCACCTTAAGCTCACTAGTTTCAGACAGCTTGGCTTTGAGATCAGTATTCTTTTCCCTTGCCAGATCAAGCTGCTTTTGTAACCTCTCTATCATCTTATGTAACTTTCTGACAGCAAGATTGGCCTCATCCCTCTCCACAGCTAAGGCGGTCCTTACTTGCTTCTCTTCTTCCAGATGGGTTATTTTCTGCCGCAGAAGGTTCATGTGCAGCTCATTGCTTTCAAGTTTTTCTTTCTGACTCTTCAACTAGTTTTCCAAACACAAATGTATTTGAAAAAATACATGTGAAACACAACGGTACTACAGATTATTTTGCAAATTTAATCCCTGTGTTGCATATTTAACTTGAACTCCTATTCCTCTCTTGAAAACTCTGTAAAGAAGTATAAGCATATATATTTGATACCTCTTATATTACCAATTCATTGCGCTTCTCCATCCTGAATTTGTGCACTACCTTTTAGAATGAATTTACATACACACTACACCCTATTTGAACATAAATACTTGTGCATAACATCTGAGATTGTCTGAGGACAGTAGTCAAATGCAAAAGGTAGGAGAGATTCATTAAGGAGACAGTGGGTTTAGTGGTGGCAGTTTAAGATTTCCACCTTTAATCAGCTAATTAAAGCTAGTGTGCAAGAAGGAGAATCAACATACAGAAATAAGGAAGCTTTCACCCACTGCTCCAGTACAAGGCCCACCAGCTTAGTTTTGTAACTGTGGTGCTCAGGGAGCTACCTGTTTTCAGTTTGAACTGAGCTGCCAGGCTTTATTCTAGAACATCTGGGAAGTATTAACATATATACTATACTATACTCCCTGCTAGAGAGGCAATTGCTTCCAGAAAAAATACAGTGTTGTTTTAAACCTCTAAAGAGACCTGATTCTAAGATCTAAACCATTCTAATAAGCTTAAAACCAGAAGATTTCACTCTGTCATAACAGGATGATGGAGGGGAGTCTTACCAAATCGAACAGATTTGCTCCTAAAGGAGCACTATTCTTGCAATCATTGAAAATCTTAGTGAAGTACAACCAACGTTTACTAGTTTCTAGAGAAGTTTTTGTAAGATTCTCCCTTTCTCAACAGACCCTTTTAGATATAAAAGTCGATGGTACTTGTTTACAGAAGTATATTATAAATGTATTGAAAAGTAGACATACATACATATAAACATGCATTAACTTCATGCATTTATTTAAGAAGTTGTGAAAAGCAGTATCATGTATTTAACCAACTGGTGGTTTTAGTTGGTTTAATATGCAGCCTGTTTGCAGAGTTTGCAAACATCTACTGTCTCCTTTTTATGTTAAGGACATCTTTGAAATTCCTTGTACATATATGAAGCTCCAAGCTGCTGCCCTTAGCAAGCCACTACACAAATACAGCCATAACAATGTTTATCTTTGAAAAAAAACAGTAACAATATGTCTTTTTTGCCTACCTTCCTTCTTAGGCTATATGCCATAGTCTTGTTTTCAATCACTGCATCACCTTCCAGTTTCACTAACTGCTCTATGCGGGCTAGAATTGCAGCTGCATTCATATCAAATCCAACATCTGCTACCAGGCTATCCAGCTTCATCTTCTCATTAAGTTGCCCCAGAAATTTCAGATACTAAGATAAGATGTGGAAAAGTGGGCAAAAGAATAATAAAACTTCATTAAAAGTCCTGACGTACAATTTAAAAGCAATTCCCCCTACACCAGCAATGAACTATACAAAGCTAAGTTCATTATCCACAAGAAATAATGCATTGAAAGGGTATGATTATTGCACACACTCTTGACACAATTGCAAATTCTCCTTTTCTCCTGTTTTAGTCAACATTTATTTTCATAAATCCCTGGACCTACTGTATTTATCTTCTTAACAAGACCAGACTGATTTTTGCTCCTCTGCAGGTAGAACAGCATAAGGTACGTGTGTCTGGTTTTTACTTCAGTTCTTGTCTGTGGCTCTGCTGCTTTACACGACTATGCACTGGCAGGGAGAAGTTAGAAAGGACAGCTACATTCCAGTTAATTGCAAGTGCTGTGATTGCCCACTGCTCTGAGCTCTAAAACAGATAAAACTGGTACCAGGAATGTCATGGGTGAGATCCAATGTAGTCTGAGGACATGCAGGAATGTTAACATCGTCAGTCTTTTGACATTCTTTGGAACAGCAAGTTTGAGAGTTAACAGTTATTGGTTTATAAATTGCTTTGAAGATTATTTTAGTTGCATCTCCATCTGGTTTACTGATGTGGACACATACAGATATCAATTCTTATTTAATCTGTTTTTTTCTCCTTTTGTTCTGCCTCCCTAGGTCTTTAAAAATTGTGTTAGTTCCTGGTCTCAATTAGCCTCTCTTGCAAAATCCAAACCTGTCCTTGCCAAATCTATGTTTGCCTTTGTTTTCTCTTACTTCTGTTGCAGGCCATAATCTTTGCAAAGAAACAATAAAGAAAAAAAAACAAAAAAAAAGGAAACAACCAACAAACCAATTCTATAACTGTGGGTTGAGCCAAGACAATAAAACATAGCAAGAATCTCTTTTTGTTTCATGATGCTTCTGGTTCAAAAAGTTAAAACCAGCTGCATCAGAAGCACTGAAGTTGTTCATTATCAGGAAAAAATCACAACAAAATATCTTTATTGCAGCAAAATCTAGAGAGAAATTGAGAAACTAGGGCCACGTGTTCTTTGCAGGGGAAGCAGAGTGGGGAAAAACATCTCCATTTTATGGTTTGCTTCCAATGTGGTGGATGCTTCATTCATAAAAGTTATTGTAAAATAGACTAATGCAAAACAGACGGCACCACATTGTTGATTTTTTGCAAATTCAACTTTCTAAGCATTGATCTTGGCCTGGTATCATGCTACAACTTTGTCTGTCTTAGCTGTATCAGATGGCTAGTTTAGCTTTCCAGGTACTGTCATTTTTCAAACTCTTAGTATGTGTATGTGTTATAGGCTGACAGTGTGTTCATTCACACAATTGATAAAAATATCCTGGTAGACTTGATGGTCTAAGGATATAAAAGTCTCAAGGGCTGCAAGGTCTTGAGAGACTGGAGACTAGGTGATATGTTAGCGAAAGAGAGATCAGAGAATCCCTGAAGGGCCTCTGATGTACTTACAGAGACTTGATCTGGGGTTTGGGGTATGGGGTTTTTTTGCATCAAAGGGACTTTCAACTCATAAGCTTAGCTACTTTTTCCAGCTAGAATTGTTGGTGAAAGATATTGCTACTTTATACATGATGCCTGATTTTGCTATTTCGCGTTATTTGCACTACTGTAATATTCCAGCTGATCAATGCAATACAATTAGCCATATCTCTGTCTTTAATGACTTCTATGCAAAAGAGAATAATGTATGCAACTACTTTTTGCTTCTCAAGCTTCAAACCATCTTGCATCAGATCCACAGACAGTAATTCCTCTTCCAAGTGTTTCAGTTGATCCTGGAAAGTCTCAGAACATTTTTCAGCTTTTCTGCTCCTCTCCAGAGCTTCTTGGTGCAATCTGGTCTGATTTTCCAAAGCTTCAGTCAATTTAGTTATTTGGGTTTCAAGCTGAGATACCATCTAGGAAGCAAGCAAACCAACAAAACATATGGGGTTAGGTGGGTGTGGAAATATTAGAAAGATAAGAAAGATGCATCCTTAAATTATTAAAAAGAGGGTAAAATATCTACCTTTAAAATGTGTGCATTTCAAAAGAGAAAAATCTGCTGTAACCACCAGGAGAAAATGGCAGAAGTGGTGACATGTGAGACACCCAAAAGTGAAGAGCAGAAACCATATTTAAAATGAGTCATCTGACTAAAAGGGACTAATATTTATTAAAAATTAATACAAACTAATTTAGACACAAAATTTCCAGAGATGTTAGCAAACCAGCAACACCTGGCAGTCAATGAACATTCTTTAAAATAAGCCAATAAAATCACTCGTTTATCAAGGAGCTGAGTGGAAAAAACAGGTAAATGATTTAGAAAATACATGCAACATGTAGGTGAGAATGTAGATATGGATAACCAAGTCTCAGAGGAGTTCTTCCCAACTGTTAACTGTTAAAAGAGTGTTTAACTAAAAGATTTTGCTTTAAAAAAAATTATAATCCTGTAATCTAGCCAGAGCCCAAGGCTAAAAGGATAAAATCTCATAACAAGAAACTAAACTAACAGTTACAAAAATGTTTCTAGCTCTACACTGTTAACTTTGCAACACCTACGTATAATGTAATGGATTTTCAGTTGTAAATTACTTATATGATTAAATGCTTGAAAGCATCGGATTATACTACTGCCAAACGCTGAAAGACAGTTCTAGCCAAAACATTGCTTGCTTCCCTCTTTCCCTCTCCTCTTCTTACTGTCATATAATTATTCGGTTACATAATTAATTATGTTGCATTTGTAACTCAGTGTTCAGACATTCATCTCAAACCAGTCTCTTAATTTTAAGCATCTGTTTGCTTCCTGTTAATATAATTAATAACAAGCACACAAAACTCCAATTATTTTAATGGCACAGAAAGGTTTCCAACTTAGGCTGCAATTAAATACAAACAATAGGTTGTACCCAACCCGCCTAAAAAACACTGAGAAATTGTGGCTGCTCATATAGTGGTAGAAAACAGTAAACAATAATAAAAATGCAAGAAGTCACACACATTTTATGCTTTGCTGCATCCTATATCACTCAGCAGGGAAAAAAATAGCTTTCAGTAACTTGTGCCTGCAAAGATGCTCTGCTGCCAGAGAACCCAGAGCCCCTCTGTCAGACTGCAGAGCCGCTCTGGGCACAGCCCAGCCACATGCGACTTTGACAGGCCTCGAATGTCCGTGAACAGCAGAAGGTGAGGGATACCACAGAAGGTGAGACCACAAAACTACCAAATCCTGTTTATCCTCCAGAACATTCTGGAGTTACCTTCATCCTTGGCTTAGGGACAACCATTAGCTCAGGGATTTGCTAAAGCAGAGTTGCACCCTTATTACCCACCCATGCCTGTACCAGTGACTTCAAAAAGCGACATTTTCGGTCCTGCAGTTCTGACCTCCACAATTTCCTGTGCCAATGACTCGTGCAGCTTGATCAGCCAGCCTGCAAGTAAACACCTCCTGCTTTTTGTTTTATTGCGGCTACCAGATAATTTCAACCTAAGACCTTTTATTTCTTGTGTTACGGAATACTCATTTCCAGAGGCAGCTCCTACCTTGGGGACAGCAGGGTTCATCTATATAATATAGATCCATAAAAATGTAAATAACCCTAAGTAACATTTTCCTGAACTTTATTTTTCTCTTGTGCTCTAGCTTTTACTTTTCCTTGTGCTAAGAAGAAGGTATGTACAAGCACCAGGCTGAGCCGCACAGCACACCAGAACAGAAAGAGGGCTACAGCTGTGCAGTCAGTAGGGCATTGCCCTCAACAGCCCAAAAGTCACAGAGACAGGCACAGGGATGACTTAGGATGAGTGCAAAAAAGCAGCATCTACAATGAAGTCAGAAGGTCCTTCACATCACAGTGGCAATTTTTTTTCCCCTCTTTTCAACACAACAACTAAATCTTCTCATCTTCTTAGTATTATCATGACAATCAGCTGTACTGTTCTGGCTTGGTAAGACGTTATCTTAAAGTTCCACTGTTTTATACGTACCCATATAAGCACACACATGTGCAGCTAGTACAAATGTTCTTCCCTAGCAGCTGAAAAGCATTAGAGCTGCCACATCTCTTACCATGGTGCTTACAACCTGTATTTTGCCTTATGCATAACACACACCATTCCAAGCTGAAAAGTTCATGTCTGCTGAGCCTTTCCTTGAATGGAAGCCTCTAGACACTCTCAGGGCCCTTCACAGTGTTTTTTGAAGATGCTTTTTTTGAACAAAATTATCATAGCTATGTGTGCTACCCAGAATGCAGCAACCATGGATTTATACAGTGGCATAATTATGTTTTACAGTTTTTTCTCAACTTTTTTCCTGATTTCTCACATTCTAGTTGTTTGGGGTTTTCTTGGTCAGCCCTAAGTCAGTACATATATTATTCTGCTTTTATCAATGTTTAATTTAATTTCCCAAATTATTTTCCACATAAATGTTTTGTTCAGAAGGATAGAATCAATAAATCCCTAAAACTAAAAATGTGTTTATGACATTGCCATAAATCATTAAGAAACAAGAACAGGAGATCTTAACAGGAGCAGGAGTAGAGCCTAATCAATTTTGGCACTTAAAATATTGGTATATCAATATGCAACAACAAAAACTGTTAAGATTAATATAATCTACGACCAGATCAACTGTAGGTAGTCAACAGAAACTAGACTTTATTAATTTAATTTGCTGCAACAGTTCTGCAACAAAACTTGTGAAACAGAAAGGACCTGAACCCAGAGACCTCATAACCAGAGCTGAGCTCTGTATGAACTGGAACAGTGGCTTGTCTTGGACTCCAGGTGTCCCTGAACCCTCTGGTATGTTACAAGTAATAAATGACAATACCACCCAAGAGCTGTCCAAACATATTCAGACGATATGCATCTTACTGTAACTGCTGAAATGATCATTACGACACTGATTCAAAGCAGTTTCTTAATCCTGCAATAGAATACCTATCACTGGACATTGCCAGAGTATAAGCTGATTTTTTTTTCAAATGAAATTATAATTTTTGCTGATGATAATGCTAAGGGCTGGTATATAGATTATGACTAACTCAGATGCCCTTCAGATACCAGAATGACCATAATTAGGAGACATAATCTTCAAGAGCATTTCAGATTTCACAGAAAATACAGCAGCTACAGTAAATAATTTTCTCATGAGCCTTTTAAAATCTAAACTTTTCACAACTCTGTTTGACAGATGCATGTGCAGGGGTAAACCAGACATAGCTGATCAAGCTCGAATGTAAAGATGAACGTTTTGCCAGTTCCTCTAGTGTATACACAAAACTCCCAGAGGGGCTGCAGTGATGATTTAAAAATGAACCACAAAAACCTGTTTAGAGAAGGCATCAAAACACTCAAACAGGGATGGTTCTTTTCTTTCTCTCCCAGATTCTTGCATTGTCTTTTCCTGATCCCACTAATTGAGTTTGCAAAGGCAAGTTGCTTGCAGCTATGTCCTGACAAAAATGAAACAATCTTTCTTCAGGGAAAGGAAAGACCTAATTATAATCCTCTTATTATACATTATCACATTCATTAGCACATTTTTAGTTTCCATCAGCAAGGTAGTGGGTGGCTGCTGGATTCATACCCCCAGCTGTCTGCATTGCTGCTGGGTTGCAGCCACAAAGAGGCTGTTTTGAAACAAGCTAGCTTGGGCACCAGCAACACCGCAGGCTAATTTAGCCTGCCAAGAAGTTTAATGACTCACTTTTGTGGGTCTTTTACTTAAGGCCAGTTAGTTTACTAAAAAGTCTATAAGAAATACTACCTGAATAAAAAACTGTTTTCTTGATTGACTGATAGTAAAGCATACATAGCCTAACACTGATGTTATATCCAAATCCTGGAAAGAAATTCACCCAGAGATGCAATAGGAATCTGATTGATACATATATATCAACATTTATATTCCTTAGAAATAGAAGCTTAGAAAATGGTTTGGGGTTTTTTTAATTCTGATTTACAGAAAGAAAAACTGTTCACTATAAAACAACTTTTTGATGACAAAGTCCATGTTCTGTTAGAAACAGATTCACAGGTGTATAATATTGGCATTTTTTGCTTGGTTATTTCAAAGCCTCTAATCTTCATGCAGAAATTCTGAGAGTAGATGCCAGCACTGCTTTAGTAATTATAGTTCCCTTTGGGGCCATGCAAATAATTTTTTTTCCAAACGAATCATAGCAGTAAAACATTAAAGTTTCACCACTTAACAAATTTAGCGAATAAAATGATCCACAAAACTTCATCATTCAACTACAATAACCAAATTCACCAAGCGATATTAAATTTAAAGCTAATACTGATGGTTCAGGAAACAGAGCCCCAATTAAATTTATTTTTTTTTTTTTTTAGAAAAGACTGGCATCTGAGTGGGGAGTATTGCTAGAAGTATAGAAGACAATTGCTGCATTTGCTAGCAGAAGCAGAAAGCTCTTCTAGATATACCTGTCATAGCTTCTCTACTATATAAAAATAAACAAACAAAAGCTGGCAACTGTAAGAGCAGCATCTTAATTCCAAAGCAAAGGTTTAGGCAGCAGCAGACTGGAGTTGATACGTGCCCTGTCTTAGTAAGAAAGGTTTCCTTTTAGCACATACATTTAATTTTCATAGCAATAATTCTGAATACCAAACCTGCCTCCATCCTCACACACACACACACACACACACCAAAAAAAAAAAAAAAAAAAAAAAGGGAGATGTTTTCCATTGCAAAGGTCGACAGGAAAAGTCAACAAGTCTTTCTGAGGGGGGAGAGAAGTTAGAGCATAGCACCCACATAAATGAATTTTAACACTGTTATGGAAAAATATCTGTTTTTCTGGGCATCAGTTTCTTTACCTCTATAATAAGAATAAGCACAGCTGTTTAGAAGAATAATTGATTATTGTATATTTTACAGTAGTTAGATAACAGAACGTGACTTCTCAAATCAATGCTGTTATTTGGAGAACCAGCCACATTCCTCTCAAGCATCTGGAGAAGTTTGTATCTGCAAGAAAAGATTGACTTTGAATCCTCCCCAATACTGCCAGTCTACAGGATGATCAAGTGGGCAACCTAGCATGTAAAGATAACATTAAAGAATCCGGAACAATAAGAACTAAGCAGCACGCACTAGGAATGTACCATAGTGTATCCACAGAGACTAACAGCTGCTCAGTGTAGTACACAAATGGACTTAGCCGCAACTGAATTCTATAAAAGCAGCAGGTCCCCTGAAATCATTCCCAGGAGTGAAACCTTTTTGCTCAATAGCTACCAGTCAACTTAAATGTCCATTTCTCAGCAGTTCTCAAAATAATCGGCATCTCAACAGTGTGAACTGTATGCCAAAACACCAAATAGTACAGACATACACACAGAAAATTCTCATTGGATTTCAATTTGAAAGCATGTTGCTTATAGAAACAAATACTCCATGACATACAGCAAAATTGTAAAAAGCTTCTACATTAAAAAGTTGCTGCCATGCTTCCATTTCAGTGAGTCACTTTCAAATGCAAATAATTTTCACAAAGCTTGTTTTCATTGAAATTTGACATATTAACTCTCCGGTATAGGCGAGCTGTTTTGTATTTTTTAACAAAATGTTTAATCAAAACACACTGGGATATTTTCAAGCACTATTTCCTTTCTTGGACAGAATAGGAAAACGTTTGCTAACATAAAAAACTATCAAATCAACAGGAGATGCTAGAATTTAAAATGTGGCAAGTTCTTTGGTGGCTCAATGAAAACAGCTTTTGATTTAGTGTGTGACTTTTAATTATATAATAGTCCTCACTGACAAAATTAATTTATGCCCATGTAACCAAGTGAGAAACTTCAGTGCAGTGTCAGGCTACTGACATCGGTGAGACTGCATTCTGGCTGGCCTTCCTCCTGAGCTGGTCCTTCTCTACCTGTACACGCAAACACACCTCTGCAAAACATTACCAGCCAAAACACCTTGAGCCAGAGCATTAGAATACCCAGTTGTCTTTCTATTGCCTTCCCATTGCCTTTCTCCTGAATGATGAACAGTTATGGTTTCAACAACATTTAACTGTAAACATAAAAATACTTTTTTGTTTTCAGGTGCAGGTTTTGAGGACTGGAGGGAAAGAAATTTCCTGGGGCAACTCATCAATTATGTCTGCCTTGAGAAACAAGTCAATCAGTCCTTGAAGTCACTATTGTAGCAGCAAATCCATACCTGCTCACATGTTCCACTAAATTATAGCAGCCACACCGCCACTTTGGATGTCCACTAAGTGGCACTGAAACCAAATTTCATTGTCTTGAGAGGCTTGTCCCTGTCTTTTCTTGTTAATAACATATATTATTAATTTCATTTCTGACCTCTTCCTACTTAATAAAACATAGATGTTTTTCACCTATTATCTCAAATCAATAGACAACAAAATTAAAGGTTTCTGTAATTTCAAAACCTAAGCAGAGGGAACCAACACTCTAACGAAAAAGGATCCAAATAAACGAATGCATTGGGCAAGTGCAGTAGTTGGTGACTTACTATTTCTTTACTTTCCTCCTTGCAATTTATTTCTTGGATCCTTTCCAAAATGGCCTTCTCAGAAGGTTTAACTAACGCAGATCCACTGCTGAGCAGGGTAGCAATTTGCTCTTTAAAAGCCACTAAAGAGCTCTGAGCAGTCCTGGCCTCTTCTCTGCTGCTCTTCAAGCTTCCGTCCAGCTCGCTGAAAGATTTCTTCACATTGTGCAGTTCCCGCTTTGAGGCATCCAGATCTTTCTGGTTAGTAGCCAGTTTGTCTTGGAGGCTTCTGATGTCCATCTCCAAACTCTGTCTCCCTATTATAGCGCTATCAAGATCCTAAAATACATGAAAGATTAAACTAGGCTTTAAAATTTGTTTAACCCCTCCCCTCCACACACAAAGCAGGGAATAACTGAGAAGCAGGTACTGCAGATAGAGAAGGTAGGACCCATATGGCTCATATGGGCTCAGCGTCAGGGCTTCATAGATCTCCCACTGAAACTGATGAAAGCCCAAAGTCTCCTGCAATCACAGTATAGACTAATCTCTTGCAATAGCCTGCAAGAAGTAGTACATGGATAAAATTTGCAGGTAGACAAAACCCGATTTTTTTATTGTAAAATTATTGTTATCTTATTTTTTCATTCAAATAATATGACTTAGAAAACAAATTATGAACAAGATTTAACACAAATAAAGCCAAAGTACTTCATCTCAGAGGGAAAAGGATGGCGTGGCATGGCATGGGATAGGCTATAAAAGAAAATTTCAGTTGGAAGGGACCTACAATGATCATCTAGTCCAACTTCCTGACTAATTCAGGGCTGATCAAAAGAATGTGAATTCTTTGAATATAGTGTTAAGAGCAGAATTAGAGGTGATCTCTGGGATCAACTTACCTGAATGTGCCAAAAATTCCTGAGCTTATTTATACACAGAAATGGGGAGTGAGGGGTCAAACAAAAAAGATTATGACATTAACACAGAATAAAAGATGGTGCAAATGCTCAAATAGCAATTTCACCTCAAAGAAGAAATTTTTAGATTGTGAAACACTCAGAAAAATTTTCAAAAAGGGAATTATCCAGAGCTATGTCATCTTCTGAAGAAAGCAGAATCCCTATTACCATGTAGTCAAATTTGCCTAAGGAATAGAAGTCAATGGAGAGCTATGTGTCCTTCCAAGAGCCTAGAACTGCCCCCATGTGCTGCTCAGCTGGGCTGTCAGTGTGCAGACACATGACTGGGGAAGTACTAATGGGATGGCAGTTCTGTCTAGTATCCTTGTAATTTTTTAATTTTTTTTAAAGAAATTGGTCCCTTGCATCTCTAGAAGTAATACACTTGAAGACAATGTCATCCTTGGTAGGAAGACAGGACACTACTGTAAGATAAGGCTACTTGGTGAAGAGCCCATAGGATTTACTGCTCAGAGACATCCTCAGATCCTAAGCACTTTGCCATTGTTCTCATTCAGCCCCTGACAACCGTGATCCTTTCTTTCTAAGCCCAGAGCTTTTTAAAGTTATTTTCCCTTTACCTTCAGATGAATAAAGACTCAGTTTGGAAAAAAAAAAAATAGCCAGTACATGTATAACCACATCAGTTGTATACAAAATATTGACTCAACAGGGCAGAGCAGACAGACAGAACTGCGTATCCTGATCTATGACACAAAAGCAGATGATAATAGAAAAATGAAAGAAAAATAACCAATCTAAACATAAGAAAAATACCACTTCTCTTTCAGTCAGCTTGTGAACCTCTTTCTTTTCCCCACAATACCAATACTAAGAGCACTCTCACATTCATATACAGTAATAAAATTTGCAGTGAAGCCAACTAGAAGTATAGCAAGTGTATATAAGTATGACTAAGTTTTCATTCCTCAGGGTACTATCTTATTGATTGGAACAAATGGAAAATAATATTACTTCACACAAGAGACAAAATTATGCCAGAGGATGGCATATTTACAGAGTGGCTGAATTTCTGTGGAAGTTTCAGTTGATTAGTAGAGGCTCAGTAAGTAAACCGATATGAGCTAAGATTGTGTACATTGGAGCTAAAGAACTGTTCCTGGAGCAGCTGTGAATATGGTGAACACTCAGGGGTCTCTCTTGGTTTGTATGTGCTTGCTGTGTGGTGTAGTAAGTCATTTGTATTAATGGAATACAAAACAATCAAATAGTAACCTGGTAGTATTTATGTTGATCAGCAGTGAGGATGGACAAAAAAGAAGTTTGGGAGGCACGCTTGGAAATAAAAAACAAACATAAGATAGTAAAAATACTAAAATTTTTAAATAGCTCCAAAAAGGCAAACATGAACACATAAATGAAAACAAACCAAACTAAACCAAACCCTGTCATTTTAGAAATTATTTGTTTCTATCCCTTTCTAAAGTAATTGTAGAACTCTTGGAAGCAAATGTTGGCATGATTCCTCGCCATTTTCTCTTTTTTATTCTTAACAAGTCCTATTTATAGAAAATTCCCACCTGTGCTCAGAATTACATTATGGCAATTACAGTAAAGAATAGTAATTTATTTCAATTACAGTTTACAGCAGTGTGTATTATTCCTTTCAGAAAAGCAGTGAAAAAGTTTGCCAGTACCAGGGAGCTTATCTAGTTAAAATCTTGCTTCAAATTGTGAATATCTGCAAACACAGTTGAATCAAAAGATGAAGATATAAAATAAGGAACTGCAAGCCTGTTGATGCCCAAACATTAAAAAAAAAAAAAAAAAACCCAAGCAATTTACATAATGAAAAGCTGTAAACCTAAAAATATTAAAATTCTGACCAATCCTCCTTGAAACCTCTCTTGAATTTACACTGCCTGGCTTTGGCAAGGTCAACATGTGTGCTGAACAGTATCCAGGAAATTTAGGGACCGTGACACGTAAAGGTGGTATCCCAAGTAGAAGAAAACCCCAAAGAGCCTAAGTGATCAGTGCAGACAGATAAAACAATTTCCACCACAGAAGACTGAAAGGATGGAACATCAACAGCTTGTGTTTTCTCTTTGGCTCCTCAGCATTCATGGCTGATGTCCCATGGCTCTGAACTATATGAAGGTTTCAGTATGCAATTTGTAGGGTCAAAAAGTTACCCAGCGTTGACAGACAGTAGATTTTGAAAACAGGACTAATTACGGAAATTGATGTTCAGAGAAAACAATTAGACATTAGGCGGATTTAGGCAGGGTAGATTATGTCAGTGACAAGTTGTTAGATACCAGAGATGGAGCAGTTCTACCATGGCTGTGCCCACCTGCAGACGTAGAAAGCAGAACCAAAGGTTCTTCAGCTATCCAAGACCTGAGCAAAAGGGCTCCAACAGCATAGCACTGCACTTAAAAATACACTCAGGCTGGGACACAGTCCAGCCAGGTTCACCTGGTGGCACCCTACCTGCACTAGACTAGCGAAGATGTAAGAGTACCCAGACCACTGCACAAGACACTGGCAAGCAAGGTCCCCTCATGAGTTCAATATTAGGTCAGCTGCATTCACAGAAAATGCATTCAAGCCACAACAGCTGGGGAAAATTATTTCTGTCTTTTAAGCAGAGGGAGGGGCTCCTTTTTAGGGAATGGCTAAAAGACCTGTATTTAACACTGCAGAACGAACTGAGGGAGATATGTTCACATTAAAGAGACGGACAACAGAGGAAACAAGGCATAAGATCTTTTCAGTAATAATACATATTAATACATATCCTCACTCTATTGATCTTTATATCTACACTGCATTTTTTTAAAGCTGTGATAACTCTTACTATACTGTATTCTTTCATATTTCTCAAGATTCCAACTACAATGTCCTATACATATAAAAGGTCTGGTGGCCTATTGTTTCATCTATTAATCATTTGTGTACAAATGGATACTAGTCAAATTAGTATTTCTGAGACAGTTTTAAGTGTCAGATTACATACTATAACAATTCATCTATTTCAAATTTTAATTTCTTTAGAACGTCTGAGTGAACACTACCTACTCCAAAGTGATTCAGGTAGTTAAACTTAGTTTTCCAGAACTTTGAATTACCTCTTCTAGTTCTCCCTTCCTAAAGAAAAAAAAAAATACAGTAACAAAAAAAAAACCCAAAAGCAAACAAAAAACTCACCAGTACAACTGAAGCAGATTCAGAGAAAACACCACAGGTCCACATCCCAAAAGCATTGTAGCATTTTATTATGGTTGCAAGTAAACACAAATTTAATTGCTCATTTACCTAACCATATTTTGCAAAAATTACTTTACTTTCACTTAATCCAATATATTAAAAGAGGCTGTAAAAATGGTTTTTCTCTAATTATTTTGCATGTATGACATTACAAAAGTATGCCACACCCTACTAAAAAAGCAACTATTGTGGCTTTGCAGATGAGGTTATTATATTCGGTTTTATGTCCAACACCAGCTTTTATTTTAACTTCTAAAGGAAAAAAAAGTAGCAAAGAAGGTACAAAAACCTTTTCTCTTTGTATAGAAATTTTTGGCACTAGGAAAGGCTTTGTTCCATTTTAAGTTGCTGAGCAAATTTATTTTGATTTACATGAATCTTTAAAATCTGTTAGCTTCCAATACTAAAAAGTATCCAATCACATTTTTAGCTATTTACATGTTGAAACCAAGCTCGAGTTCTTGCAAGTTTGGCAATGTTCTGTTTCAGAAGCTCTGCAAAGGTCTTCCCACAAAACACCTGCAGAAGGGAGGTGGTATGAAGGCTCCCCTGCTACTGAGCCCTCTGGTGAGCTGTGAAGCTTTAATTAACAATCTCTCAGGAAGCAACAGCATTCATTTCTGTCTTTCACTATTCCTACAGATGGAGTAGCTCCTAAAACAATTTCCCACTGGAAGGGAAACTGAATCATCATTTGCTGTTTAGGTTAAAATGGAGATGTTTCCCCATAGGCTGTACATAGACTACAGCCACCAAACCACACAGTCTGCATCACCAGCAGCCCTGCAGACAAGCTATGTGGACATTCTCCTCCTGAACCCCACTAATCATCTCAGCCATGGCTAAAGCAATGGGGAAGCTGCACCAAAGATGTTAGAGAAACTCATTCTCTCCTGATCAGTGTAAACTGTTGTAAAATTTTTCATGAAGAGGTTATCTACTAGGCCAGCCTCTATAGCTCTTCCTGAATTAGTTAGCCATCAAAATTACGACGATAGGTAAGTTATGCTATTAAAATATATTGTATCGATTGTGCTCGCTCCATGCAATTTTAAAAAATATCAAACAAAATTATTATTTTAGCCTAAACAGAAAAACTGAATAAAGATTGCTCTTATGAAATCTATTTTCATACTTAATATCAGCTTTGTACCTAACATATTCCAGGGGAAATCCCAGGCCCACCTAAATTGGTGGCAGAAGTTCCACTGACTTCTGTTGAGTCAAGATCCTACTGTGTTTACAGAACAAAAGAAAATAAATTCAAAGACACTTTTAGTAGCAGCAACATTGTCATGCTTACTTTAAAGAGACTGGTGTTTTCTCAGATTTAAGAACAATTAGAACTTTCAAATATAGTAAATTTAATCAGGAATTTATGGAAACATGAAACTGAAGATTTCCTACAGGAAAAGCAAAAAACAGAGAAATGAAACACAAGTTTTCACTTCCAATGAAAGAGAAATACAACACTGTAAGAAGGTGAAAACTCATGACGTGAAAGCTCATGAGACATCTGAGGCTCTGCCCAGGGAATTCAGACCTTTAACAGCAACAGACACACAGAGACAGTGTTCACAGCCTTACCTGGATGGTGGCAATACAGCTGTCCCATGTACAGAACTGGAGGAAATACTGATTATTTTTAGTCAAAATTCACTAAGAATTGGCAGGGCCACTTACTAAAGGCCTTTCATGAGATTTTATGTGAAACGTTCATACTGTGTCATACAGTAAGCAGCATCAGCTGTTATCATGGAGCCTTTGAATCCAGAAGTCCCAGACTGATGGAAGCTGAAAGGATGTATGGCTAAAAGTATTTCTGTATGCTTACCCACACACCAGCTACTGGCCACTCACACAGCTTAGACAACAATTATTTGGCCTGTCGTAGCAGATTCCTACATAATTGCGGCCCTTCACCAGCATCTCTCACTCTACAACCCCTGTCACAACCACAAGTCCACCTCCTCCCTTTTATTTCTTGGAGCAGCTGTGTGTTAACCAATGCCCTTGTTAATCTTTCAAAGGAAACTTTGGGCTTTTGGGCTTTCATCTACTTTTGAAAAGCAAAGTATTTAGGTTAAATTGTTTAAGAGGGTGATTAGAGAAGGATATTTGAACTTCTATATCATAATCCTTTATTGGATGTGGGGGGAAATCATGAGAAATTGTTCCAGTGATAAATGATGACAAAAAGGCTGAGGTATTTAATGCCTTCTTTGCCTCAGTCCAGTTGTTCTCCAGGTACCCAGACCCATGAGCTAGAAGACAGGGACAGGGAGCAGAACGAAGCCCCCGTAATCCAAGGGGAAATGGTCAGTGACCTGCTACAGCACTGAGACACACACAATTCCATGGGGTTGGATGGGATCCAC
>JAVJGJ010000059.1:45931019-45944252 GCA_035590215.1 Microhierax caerulescens | reverse complement strand
CTCTAGTGGTACTCTCCAGGCACATCGTGAAGCGAACCTGGGACTGGTAGAGCTAGAAATTAAGCTTTATATTTTGCTCACTTCACTCTTGAAACAGTTCCCTGGTCCCAATCACTACACAGCAACACAAACAGAATTGCTGACACAAGCGTCATGGGCAAAACAGAGCAGCCAGGACTACACTGGGAGTGACAGCACAATTTTATGCTACATAAAATTGATCATAATCCTGCAACAATAGGCGAGTATGATACTAGTATTTTGGCATTTTTCTCCAAGTGTGTTAGCCAAACAGGATAGGAGCACTTTATTCCTTTTTTATTTCTTTATTTTTTCTCCCAGAAGTAGCTTTTCAAAGAATCTTAACAATCATTATGTCAGAGACTGTCATGTTGTCTATGTTGCTAGGATATATAATATGCTTTTTGGCTTAGCTATCTCCTTATTTATTTTTGGATCATATCTAAAATCTTTGGTGGCCAACATCAGCACTCTCCAGACAGGGCTTTTTGCAAATCAGCTGGTGATAGACAAGTACACTGCAATGGATTTCTCTAAATTTTAAAATAACTTAATTATCCACTCCTAATGCACAAAGCCTGGAAGAGCTGTGTGAAATACTGAGTTGGGAAATACAGACATCTGGTAAACACTCACCTTGCTCTTAACTAGACAGTACTGAGAGAGACATGGATATTAGCCTTGTAATGGTGGGAAAAGATCCATTACAAAAGTCTACAAGGTGTCTGTTAATATAACATGACTGACACTGATTTTGGAATTTTAGAATTCAGAATATTTTCACACCAATCAATTTTTTTTGTGATCAACATTGCTATCAGTCCCCATCCCACAGACCTGAAATACTAGGAGATATGCAGAACTGACAGATTAGTGCTCTGGCACACTACGCTGACAGTATAGTTAATGATACTATCTTTTAATAAGTTTTGTGCAATTAGTATGCACATTAAAAAAAACAACAACAAAACCCCAAACAAACCCCACACAGCAATCTCCAGAAGAAAGCATAAGAAATCTCAGAGAAAGCTAACATTTCTGGAAGCTGAACAAACATTAACCAACCATGAACATGCTTCCCTCAGGATGCTACTAACTAGCAACTACACCATATTTTCTGATTACACTGCTCCTAACAGACAGCTTTACACTAAGGAAGAAATTCACTTGATACTGTTCCAGTTCCAGCCATGACACAGAAGAGGGGAAAAGAGACCAGAGTGGTGCAGCAGCATAGTCACTCACTACCACATGGCCCATGAAGCATGTCAGGTGACAGGTAGATGTCTGCAAAAGATGCCACATGATAAGGACAGACCAGGGCACTAGACCATAGTTGCAGGTACTGCTTATCACAAGTGTGCTATGAAAGACACAAGGCTTGCCTCAGTGTCAGACATGGAAATACCTGAATGAGGAAACCATACCTATCATTTCTACTGTGTTCAGACAAACAGCCCTTTCTGACCCTTTTTTGTAAACAATGAGGTTACACCAAGCTGACTCATATCGTCATTTCTCCTCTGAAGGACAAAACTTTCAAAACCCCATTTATGAGCTAACAACTCAAACCAAAACTCAAATTTCAATACCTTGCACATAGATACTGCAGTTGTGCAAGGCATTGTAACAAAATTCAGATCTGCCATAAAGTCTGTCCACCAATGTATATTTCTGTGTTGACAACTGTATCATTCTGTTACCCCGAACAAAAATTGTTTCTTATCTCACATGAATCTTACTTAAGTTTGGCATTTAACTCATGAAGCTCCTCCTTCAGTTCCCAGTTTTCCTTAGATGCCACCTGAGCTGTGAGCTCAGCCTGTTTTTTTGAAGTGGTGAGCAAACGTGCCTCTTCCTCCATCTCCTGAATTCGAGTTTGCAAAGACAGGAGGCGAGACATGTGTCTAGCGTTGTTTTCCTTGTAGCTTTCAGCTTCAGCCTTCAGCTCTTGAAAAGAGGCTTCTTTGGAGACCATTCTGGACCTGAGTTCAAGAAGCTATAGATAGAAAAGGAGAAAATTAATAAAATAAAAAAATAAAAATTTTTAAAAAAGAATAATTTTGCCCAGGCTGAAATATATGACTGCACTACATGTATAGTAATGTGACAAGAAACACTTTTTGGAACAAAAGACTCAGAGTCTTTTATCATACAAGACTGACTGGAGGGTACACAATTTTATTTTCATATAACTTGCAAAAAGCAATAAAAGAGGTTTTAAAAAACAAAATCTGCTGTTGCGTATTACGTACAACTTTTCAAGGTAATCTCTTACAGGAAGATAAATTTATGTAACAAAATCAGAATTTAGGAAAAGTCCACCTTAAGCTCTGCTGCGCGACCTTAACTCACCTCCCTTAAGCATCTGCATTACAGGACAGTTACTAACACCACTATTCCCTCTTTTGCCTGCCTCCTCCCTGCCTCTAGTTCTGGTGCACAACTCCACAGATGGTCTATAGCTGCAGGGAGTTGTAACAGCATGCTATCCTGTTGTATAAGGGTGGACCCTTTTGATGATTTGCAGCATATTTAGAGGCAAAGACATTTTTTGGAAAGTTGTGCTGTAGGCAACCTCTTCTCATCTAATGCAAATAGTTATTTTTGGTCTGATAATCCAATCAAATGTAGCTGGATTTACAGAGAAACAAGAGAGCCTTTTAAGGAAGGATGGGAGGAGGAACACCACTGCCAAATATCAAGGACCTGTTCCAGAGGTGATGCTAGAGCTTCCCAACAGTTCATGGAGTTCAGTTGTTTTTCTTTACTTTCCCCTCTCTTTTAGATCAAAATGTTGTTTTCAATTGACCTATTTCTGCTACAAGCCTCTCAAAAAGACTGAGCCTGAAGCAGACACACCAGGCACATAAAATTTCAATGTGTTTTATTTTGTTAAAAGGAAGAAGTAATTTAATGTGGCTTTTTTTGTCACAAGAAGTGTTAAGGCATGTTTCAGCTTTCCTGACAATTCCAATTATAAGCAGCAAGATGCAATCTAAAACATTTATCTCCTACCACATAAAATTAACAGGCAAATAAGTAAGCCACATGAACTGCTGTTTATGATGTGCTAGGGCTTTTAACTTGCGGCAAACATTTTAAGGCAATAAATATTTAAGACATTAAGCTGCAATTCAGGACCTCAGGAAATTCACTGCTCTGCCAGAGGCTTCCAATGCAACCAAACCCAAGATACTCAGAGAAATTCCAGGAGGCTGGTGAGCCAGCTGAATGGTGACTGCCTTGGAAAAGAGAGGTCCTGCTTCTCCTGCTCCAGTCCATGCATGCCTGTCCTTTCCCTTGCACCAGCTCTGGTATTTCTCTGACATCTCCAAAAACAATGTAACTAACACAGCTGATGAAGAATTCACTTTCTACAGTGGAGCACGAGGAAAGAGAGCTGGCCACATCCCAGAGAAAAGGCTAATGCTGAGGAGTCAGGTAGGAGGATCACTTCTGCAGCAGCAGCGTAGTCTCTGATGACCTTTCCACTGTAAGCGCTGGTTTATCAGACACTTCAGAGCTGAACACAAAACAGCAATGATTTTAAGAAAAGCAGCTCTCCCTTTTTCTAGGCTCATGGGCTTCATTTCCATACTTCACCATTTTCTTTGTGCTAGCAGAAGCACTTACATGGCTACAAGGTGAAACAAGATTGGGAAACTGATTTGGCTAAAAAAAAAAAAAAACAAACCAGAAGGAAAAGCTTTATTTTTCAATTGCATCAGTCCCCAACAAAACCATTCACCATAAAGCTACACATACATCTGTGCCAGCAGAAGGGATGGAGCAGTGTGGGGAAGGAAATGAGCAGCTGAAGGAACAATAGGATTGCTTTGCTTGGCAGCTGGACCAAGCTATGGTAGCTTAAAGGGTTCATAACCTTAAAATTACTCTGTGGTTCAACTCACCATCTGCAAAATATGATATTTTTTCCTCTGTCCATTGCTTCTGTGGTCAGTTCCAATAGCAGAAAAAGCAAGAATAATCCCATATCATGAGTTTTACAGAGCACTCAGCAGAACAAGGCTCTGACCTCAGCTGGGTCAGGGAGGTCTTTATTAACAAGAGCATGAGCAGCTGCTTTCTTGACTGTGCTTTTGCAAGCACAGTGCTGAAAGAATCTATAAATCAGTCAGTCATGCTGGCAATAAAGCCATTCAACATTTCCAGTAATAAATTCTTTCTATGAGAACATGAGATTCTGGCTTTTTAAAATTGAAATTTAAAGTACCAATCCTGTATAGCCATTAAATGTAGGGGAACTCAGCAGTAATTTCAGGATCAACTGGTCAAATTCAGGCTCAGCCGATGGACACTTATCCCTGTATTTCTGGCCATATACCGTATTAACAATTCATTCTCTTATAATATTACATGTTCTTGCTCTTTCCCATATTCAGCTATCCACAATTAAATAAATCTTATTTCATTGATAGAGCCTTTTTTAATGTTTATGTGCTATGCAAGTATATCACAAAGCACTTTACAATGTGCAAAAGACATAAACTTTTGTAAAATGTACATGTGTTTAAACAACTAGTTGGATGAACATTCACAAGTTCCTATCAAATTTTATGTATCTATGTATATTTATGAATATACACCCCCAAATCTACATATGTAAATAAGTGTAAGCATTTCATATCTCCTAAATACAAATTCAACTCAATTTTAATACTGATCACTGCCTGCATTGCTGAATTGGATCAAATCAACCTCAGCCAGTCATATGTTAAAAAAAATAATTAATTAATTACATGTGAAAATACAGAAACTAAAAATTATCCTCTCTCCTGAGAAGTACCATCTGCACAGCAGAAACAGAAGAAAAGGATGTGTGCACGCTCTTCAGCCTCTCTAGTTACAATCAATTTCATTAGTTCCCACGCAACTTCACTGGTGATAAAAGCAAAGCAAATGTGGGGAGCTGTAACTTGGATAGTGGAGAAATGGGTGAGGATGGGCTGCTATATCTTAACTCATCAGCAACAACAGGAGGACATCTATCAGAACTTTTAGAGAACCACAATTTAGAAATATCAACTTTCAGGTTTAATTTAAAATGATGGCATTTAGATGATGATGATAAAAAGCTAGACTGCTTCAAATCTTTCAAATATTAACTCAGAATAAGTCCTTGAACACAGAAACAAGCTGAAAAAAGTGTGCATGGAAATTCTAAGAATATTACATGAAACAGAAGTTTTGTATCAAAAGCCAGAAGTTTTGGACTTTCTGCAAGCTGTCTGTTCTCTGTATAAAGTGACTATAGAGAATCTTCAGGTTTGGAGAAGGATTTGGAAGTATTTTTAAATATACCTCTGACTGAGCACAATCATACTTCACTGAAAGTGCTGCAAGTTCACTTTGAGCAGTTTCAGCTGCAGCTCGATACTGATTCATCTGCTCTCTGGTGACAGGAATATTCAAAAGAACATGATCATATGATTCCTGGGAAGACAGCATGAAAAAAACACACATTAGACAACACATTTTTTGAACATTTTTGCTTTAGTGCTTTTTTGTTTGATTAAGCTGCTCAAGGGAATTCATTCTACAACATGTTATTCCCAGAGTAACTGACCCTTACTAAAAAACAGGCTGAACAGTCACTTTTCTATCAGTCATCACTTTCATCTGCAAGTTCAGTCACCAACACCGATGCTAACATATGTAGGCACGTAAGATATTCCACCTCAACAATCCCATGGCATCCCACTGTTTTCAGCTCAGAGTATTTCCAGCAATTTCTATGTATTTAGCAACATTAAAAAGGTCCCTCTTCTACAAATTTATCCAGTCACTCCTTCAGCCCATCTGAACTTTAACCCAAAGGGAATCCTCAGTGTCTCATGCAAACAACCACTTTGGTTTCTAGAATTCAGTTGCATTGCATGCCCCCTCATTTTTCTTCTGGAAGAAATGGGGAGGAAAGAAGCAATTGGTATCAATCTTCTCTGTGCCACTCATAATTTTGCTGTTTCTATCATGTCACCCTCCATGGTCTCTCTACCAAGTTGAAGAGTCCAAGACCATTCAGACGCTCCCTCTTGCTCCTCAAAGTCACTTTTTGGCTTGCCCATTTGCACTTTTATTTCTAACCAGCTAAGGCTAAAGGTCCTTTCAAACTTCTTCACTCGGACATAACTTCAGCTTTCTGAATGATGTTTTCTCATGCCCAGCTTATAACTTTCACCCTTTTTCAAGCCCTTCTGATAGAGGGCAAGCACTGGTTCTGTACTTCTAGCATAACCTCCTTCACACCACTTGTACAACTCTTTTAGCTGTGCCTTTTAGACTAGAGTAAGCTTTCTCATTTTTGTGTGCTTCTGCTCTTCTACAGTAAAGCAGAAATGTGTTGGATTATTGGTCTTTGTTACTTAAATATTTCAATATGAAAAGTCAGACCTAAGGTCTTGATAGGAGTTTCATTAGACAGAACTTTTTTTCAGTTGATAGTGACTACAAAATCATGAAATTGAACATCTTCAGAACAGAACTTTGTTTAAATGACGCTGGGAGCACACATGCCAGAAGACAGAACATGAGATTTTTTTGTTCCATCAGCTCCCACACAGGACTGAAACGAAACTGCAATCCTAGTGCTTTAGATATGCATTGCAATGTGCAAATCTCCCCCCAGCTAATGACTGCTGTTAAAACAAGATATTCCAAAGGAGACAGAGACAACACTTCATGCTTTTTACATCAGCCTTGGTTTCCAGGCTGAAATAAATTACAAGTTCAGCTCCTATCCATGCTACATAGAAAAAAATCAACAGCTTTCTAAATAGGTGAACAGCTAGTAAAGTAAGACTTCACCAAGAAACATACACAGAAATTCCTGGGGAATAAGGCAAAAATTACTAGTCTGGACTGTAGCAGAAGATAAATTACCTCAGATTAATTTCTGTAATACTGTCAACTCTTTTCTTTCTTCAGTGAGCTACTACACACTGGATTAGACCTATCAAGTTTAATCACATTCATCTCCCTCAAAGACGCTCAGCTGTGCTCTGTCAGGAAGGAGTTGCCCCTCTCATCAAACCAGACTGATATGTGTAGCACAGCTCAGGGCCACATACAACATAGCACACAATCTCCAAGATAAAAAGGGCTGCTAATTTTCTCAAAACTTTATCACCATTCTGAGGGAGTGAGGGAAGGCATGTGCCATCTCTTTGCTACTTTGTCTTCCTTTTTGCTTCACTTCACTTTTTTTCACCTTGTACAACTGGGTGAAATTCTTTGATGTAGAGAGGGTTTTTTTCGTTCTGTAATACAGCAGGGCTCCAAAGCCATGGATGGAGCTTGAAACTTTAACACTGTGTATCTTATTTATGTATGTTATTATATTTATATTACTGTATTGATATGTTTTCTTTTAGTTCTCTAAAAAAACACAACCACTTATGACTCACAGAAAGAAAGAATATATCTCAAAACTGATGAAATAAAAACATTTCTAAGCATCACTGAAGAAAGGAGCCCCGTTCAGCAGCAATAATGAACATAAGAAAACCCTTTACAGCTGGAACTTCTGAAACCTACATTTATCACACAAATCTAGATTTAAAATTGACTACTATCTTTACTTTACTACTTTCAAGAGACAGATACACATCCAGAACAACTTAAAAGACATTTAAATGAAGCCAGGTGCAAAAGTCAATGGGAATTACCATACTACTCATTTACAGTCTTAGATTTACAGAAACAGACCTCTGCATCCTCCAGTGCCTTAGTAAACACTAAACACAAAGCTCATCATATATGGTGACACCATATAGTTGGTATGATTATCATACTTCCAGCAGGGAACATGCATGCTTTAATATTTAAGTAAATATTTCCCTTTGTTTTTCCAGCAGCCATTCACAAATCTAAGCATTAATCATACTATAACAATAAAATTAATTTGGGGTGACAACTATCAGGGTAAAATTTGTAATGCAGGTGTAGCACTTATGTATCTCTGGAAAAAATCAGTTTTGTAATGTTTCATGAGTACTATGTAGTTTATACTGATTACTGTTAAGAAAATAGAATTAATAAAGTGTTATAAGAGGCAGCAGACAGGAGAAGCCTTAATATATTATCACTTGATCAGCACTAAATAATCTAGGGTTTGGGTGTTTCTCCCATTCATGTTAACTTTTTCAATGTTAACTTTTTCAATCTCTTTCCACTTACCTGCAAGAAAATAAGTTTTCATTTCACTTCAAATGCTAAACAGAGCCTAAACCTATATTTACAATACTTAAGACTAATATCTACTTGAAACTTTGGCTTTATTAGCAATAAGTGTTCTTTAGAAGATCAACAACATAAGGTCATTATTGTGGGGATTTTGTTGTTTTGATTTTTTACCAAATAACTCCTTTCACCTCCCTGGAATCTGTCCTGTAGTTGGCAAACCACCTGATTCAGAAAAAACAGCACTTCAACAACATTCAGTAGTTTTATACTTCACCAGGTACTTTGACGTTGGCCAACCACTCAATCACTCCCATTCTGCTTTTGTCAGCTTTTCCTCTGTTCCCTGCTACATTTCTTATTGCAACCCTGGCAAATGCTGCTACCACTGCCACCCCATCCCAAAACTTATATTTTAAAAAAGTCTCTTATTTAAACAGAAAGCCCTCAATAAGTATTTAAGTAAGCACTGAGCACCACCCTGAGTAACTTGCCGATGCATTGCCTCTTGCCCATAGTAGATGGACGCTACTCAGGGCAAGGATTTCTTCCTGTTTCCAAAGCTCCTAAGCACATTGGGGTTAGCATACCAAAAACAATGATTCACAAACCTTTGTTGACTCCATTCTTCTTTTGTTTCTAGAGAACAAACAGGGAGAGAAGGGAAGAGAGGTTGAAAATTAAATAGATTTGCAATATGATAACACATGACATTAATTTTCCACAGACCTGCTTCACTAAACTGTGTCAGGTTACCTCAGCAAAGTGAGGCATTAAAGCAGAACACTATGGGAAAGTTTTTCTAGTTGCCTAGGAGCATTGATGGCCTCCACAGCATTCAAAAGCACATCTAACTAAAACACACATCTTTGACTTCTCTAGGTTACATTCACTGGTTCAGCTGCACAGTCACGCTTTGTGCAGCGATCACTTCCTTTTGCCGCTGCTTTTCATGTCCTCCAAGTTTTTATTTCATGTCTCTTTTTATCCTGCATCTCTTTTACACTGATAATTATTTTTTAAAAAATCTAAGCAATAAGCACATGATCCATTTTAACTGAACTACAACTTTTTTTCTCTTCAGATGTCAAGATAACTAGTGGGCCCTTTTTACGTACCTCTTTATATGGGACTTAAGTACACTAGTTGAACTCAGAGGGCTATTCAATAATTTCTACAAATCCCAGTGTCATAACAGTTCATATTCTGAAAACAAACAAAATGAGATGCCATGAATCTGTAATATTTCTTCCTAAGACAAATTAAGATTCATGGCTGTATACATGCATAAAACTTGTTCTAATTTTTGAAAATATGATGCATCAACACAATTTGTTATTATTATTTGCTGCAGCCAGAATGAAGATAACATCCAACATGAAGTACTGAGAAGAACGTGCAGTTGAAAAATTTCCAAGCAGAATTTCTCCCTCTAAGAAATCACAAGCAAACGTTAGTCCCCAAATTTGTTATCGGACCTATGGTAGGCTAAGATGCCCTTCAGGGATCAAAAGGAATTCTTTGTTTATGGGCTAAAATGCTGAAAAAAGGAGCTTACCCATTACATTTTGATTGTAACTATTCTAACTACAGCTAGAAACTTAGTATTAAGTTTGTCGCCATGTGTAACCTAACTAGCTTAATTTTCTGATTAAACAATCAAAACATGTTCTAACAAGGCTATGTTCAAAACTGTCTTGTATCAACTGATTTAAAAATAAAAGAAAATTCTATTTCAGCATGCTGGGAATATTTTTTATTTTATTTTATTTTACAAAATAATCTATCGTAGTATAAAGACAGACAAGTTTTAGCATATATCTCTTCATAAAATTTGAAGGATTAAAAGAAAATTGTATGTAATTTACATGAAAATCAGGCACTGGGCAGTTTTTAGAGAATTCATTTCTGAGTGAAATGGAGAGAAGGCAGGTAGGTAGCACTTGGCAATTGCAGATTTTTCTTAGTAGCGCCAGCCAGCCAGCACGCATGTCACTTCAAATTAGCCACAGCAGCTACACACAATGAGCGTGAGAAGGGTGAGCCACTATTACACAGCGAGTCAGATTTCATTAACACATGTAAAAACAGACTAAAATGAATCAGAGTCACTTAGGTGAAAAAACACTGTTTACAAATTAACCACCTTCTATGTACATTTTGGGTAAAGTTGACTTCTTTCTAGATAATGCTTTGCCTAATTTTCCTAACAGAGATCTCAAAATATTTGTATTGTTAATGCTTTATTAACACAAATCAAACTTTGCTAGTAACATTTCAAAGCTACATCTGTTCTGTCAGTTTCTCTTTCACATTATGAAATGCCAAAATACCCAATTACTTTTGCTCACTTCCTGCTCAGTGAAGTCCTCTTCCCCCTCTCTGATTTCTGCCTGTAACTAGGCCCAACTTATTGCTCGCAGTTTGTGTGTGCAGTTCTGAAAAAATCTTTATTTGTTGTTGTTACATGCCTGAGGAGGTTTTATGTATTAGTAGTGTACTGTTCCAGAAACAGATAAAACTAAGTGCTCCCAACAGCTCAAATAAATTACCAGAGATTTTCTAAATTCCTTTCAGAAGGGTACTGCTTTGCTCTGCCCTCCTCCCTTTGCAGTAATCCTTTACAGGTATTATTGAAAGATAAAAATCACTCTCTGGTATTGTTCATCTACTGAAGAGGCCAATTTCAAGCTTGACTAATGGGCTTAAAAGCAAGTTTCATGACTATCAAAATTTTAGTCTTACCCTCTACTACTACAAGCAGCAGTTCAAGTGTTTTCATCTTTCATTTTCCTCTCTGTTAGGATGAGGTGAATTTGCATCTAAACATAATAAATGCATTTAATGTGATGAAAGACAACAGTTATTTTAAAGAAATTACAGAGACACATCACCTACCACTTGTATTACTTAACGTGTTTTTTGTTTACCTCATTCTTTGCCTATATGGCTACATTAAAGAATTTGGATCTCCCCTGACACTTTATCTCACAGCTTTTTCAAAATGAGTAACAAAAAGGAGCTGGTGTGTTTAATATCAAAATAATAAAAAAGGGTAACTGCTAAGGCAAAATTTGGGAGAAAACTGTGACAAAATTAAGCAGTTATGCAGGGATTTTTGCAAACCACTTGCTGTTCTACTGTTTTTACATTATCGGTGCTGAATAGAGTTAACTTTTTTTAGGGAATAGCTGAAGTGAAAGAGTTAAAAAACAGAGCACCACGCAATGCCAACACTCAGTTTTCCTACAATGCCTTCTATACTTCACTACAGTCAATGAAAGGCAAATAGTTCAGATACATTTAAGTGTGTTGGTATATACACAATTAAGACTGATCTGTGCTATAGTGTGTTTTGCTAATTATAACCCACAATTCATAAATACACAGTAACTAATGTCACAAAAGTAACATTGATAAACTATTTGACTTCAGGTTGGGTAGGCTGTGGAGCAAATTACTGTCAACTCTGTAACTAAGCAGCACTAACAATAACTTTGTAATTGGGTCCAAACTGTTCAATTTAATATGAAGGCAGCTGATTTTGCCATGACAAACTACAAAAATTCTGTATGATTTGTCTTAGAACAATGTAGCACAATTAAAAAACTGATGTTCGACTGTTATGGATATACTTAGCTATTCATGCACTGATAAATTGTCTATCCTTTGAAATATGAAACTGTTACAAGTTTTCTACTATATCTTTAGTACAAAAGTTTGATCCTTCTAGGCAATATCCTCAAGCATCTCCTGTAAATTCACATCAAAGCCAGCAAACCTGTTTCAAAGGAAGAAGAAAAGCAAAGAAGAAATTCTTAGATAACTATAAATTCCTACTGCATGAAAGATACTCCCTTCTGCAACACTTAATAAAGGAAAACTTTCGCCCTTGAAATTGTGAAGATAAGCTGTAACGATCAGCCGAAGCCTACTGAGCTACAACCGAGTCTACCGCCAGGTACAGCTCTGCGGCTGCAGAAGTTGTTTTTTCTAAAAAAAAAAAAAGCGAAATTAAATTTAAAATTGAAACGATAACTTGGAAGGCGGCTTTCCAGCCAGCCTCAGCCTCAGTCAACTCCCACGGATCAGCCGGCAGAAAGCTGTTGGGAGGTCGAGGGGGAGGGAGGTGGACATTTTCCCAAAGCCCGGGCTTCGTTCTCTGATAGGGAACTGCAAAAAACACCCCAGACACACCGAAACCCTCTTCCACCCCGCCTGCCCTCCCCGCCGCAGGAGAAGGGGCCGCAGGAGGTGCTGGTCCTGAGCCGCCCCCCCCTGGCCCGCTCCTCCCCCGCCTACTGCACCAGCAGCTCCGACCTGACGGAGCCCGAGGGGGGCCGGGGGGCTCTGGGGGTGGGCAAGAGCGTCTCCATGCTGGACCTTCAAGACGGCCGCGTTGACAGCGTCCCAAGTTTGCCCGCCGAGCTGCTCGCCGCTGGTGGTCCAGCCCCGGGGGGGGCCGGGGGGGGGCTGCGTCCCGGCCGCCTCTCGCAGGGCAGCGCCTCCAGCTTGGCCCCCCCTCGTTTGGGGGTCCCCGAACCTGGGGGGCCGCAGTTGCGGGTCCCTCTTTCCTTCCAGAACCCTCTTTTTCATTTGGCGGCCGATGGACCTTTACGAGGACCCGAGCCGGGGGGTGAGGGACCCTTCGCCCCCCCCCTGCACGGGTACAGCAAGAGCGAGGCGCGGGCGGCGCCCCCCCCCCCAAACCACATCACCCACAGCCACAGCTACAGCGATGAGTTTGCCCGGCCGGGGGGCGACTTCGGCCGGCGGCAGCTGTCCCTGCAGGACAGCCTGGCCCCCCCCCAAAGCACCATCGGGGGTCCCCCACCCCCCACCCCGCGGGGGGCTCGGGCGGGGAAAGGTGGAGGGGCAGGGCAGGGGGGCTTAGGGGTGCCCCCCAAACCCCGACCGGCCAGTGGGAACCTGCTGGCGTCCCCCGAACCGGCTTACGGACCCCCCCGCTCCCGGCAGCCCTCCCTGGCCAAGGAGGCGTCGGTGGCCAGA
>JAVJGJ010000059.1:45913610-45930919 GCA_035590215.1 Microhierax caerulescens | reverse complement strand
CCGTCCCCCTGGCAACGCGGAGCGGGCGGTGCCCTCATCCGCCCGGGCGGGCCGGCCGCGGGGCGTCCAGCGGGGGGCGGCAGCGGGGCCTCCGGCCAGGGAGGGCGGCGGGCAGCGCTGGTTGCCCGGAGGGGAGCAGGCTTTGCAAAGCGAAGCCCACAGGAACGTTTTTCCCACACCAGACAGGCGTAACACAACAAAATTCCACACACCTGAGGAAAACTACCTCAAAACGTCCCTCAAAAAAGTCAGAACAGCGGCCGGCAGAGCAGAAATGCGCACAGCAGCGCACGCCCGCTCGGGCCGCGCTTCCCCCTCCCCTCCCGCAGCCCGCGAAACAGCCGGCCGTGGTCACCGGAACGGGGCCGCGGCCTCCTCGCCGCCCTTCCAGACAACGCGGATAAACACGGGGAGAGAGGAACCGCAGCTGGCAGAAAAAGGACATTAAACCTTCAGGTGTACCGGTGCTGCACACTGCTTTGCAGGCCCGGTGAGAGCTGCTCAGCCATCTGCCCCGGTGCCGCCCGGGACAGTGCCACAAGTCAGAAAGCACCTCATATTTCTGGGAACACTGACTTATTCATGTTTTCCAGAGAAGAAAACGGAAAAGCTGGGGCTAGTACCGATTCTGGGAAGCAGGGGAGGGGAGGGGAGGGGAGGGGAGAGGGGGGATGTGTCCTGTCTGTGTGCCTGATGCCATTTCACTGCTGCCGCCAAGGGCAGGGGAGACCCCTGCCCAAGCCGAGGGGTGCCGGTGTGGCTCATCACCCTACTTCAAATGCTACATTGCTTAACACACAGAGCTAGACTATGCCATCCCTCGGCTGAAATCTGCCAGTCAACTCACACAGGAGGAAAAAAAAAATAGCTTCATGCGAGGAAGCCGGGCTGGCAGAGACAGGGCAGCAGGGCCGGCAGGAGCCACCGGCCTCCCCTCAGCAAGCACCTGGGGAACAGCACAGTTGCCACCAGTGCATGAGGTGATGGCAGCTACCTGGTGGTGTGTTTCCAGTTCATCCTCACAGGCAAAGGGTGAGCTAACAGCAACACAGGATGGCATGGGGGTATACAAATGTATTACAAAAACTGGGGGGGGACACTTGCTCCTTGCTGTGCAGGACTGTCTCACATGAACACTCTCTCTTAGTGTTGCTGTGGTAGAGTGAAACCAGTAAGGTGTTTCTGAATCAAAATTATCCAGTGCTGCCAGAGCAGACGGGGTGCAGAGAAGGTAGCTGTGAGCAGTGTGAGACATCCCCTGAACCCAGCGACTGCTGCCTGGGGGGACGGACCCTCGTTCTGCAGTGCTGAACTCTCAAAGGAGCCAGGCAAGAAACAGCCAGAGAAGAGCCGGGACCTTGGCCAGAGGAGAACTGTGCACCCAGGCTGTCTCCGTACGGCTCAAAAATACCCAGAGAATCCCTAGTCCCAGTTAAATTGCATTCAGTTAACAAGCCAAAGTTTATCCCAAAGTGGTATAAATTTCAATTTACACAAAGCCTTAATAGTTTTATGAGTATAATTTCCTGATCTCTCCCCCCCCCCCATCCTTCTATGCCTCCAACTGTTCTACTATGTGAGGTACCTAAAAATGCTGCTGCCTAGGGAGCCCAATCAAAAGTTTTTATTAATTTCAGATGTGGTGGATCAAAGCTGCTACCACCGCATGGTGCAAAATGTCAATCCAGCGTAAACTCATTCTACAATTCAAATAATATTAACAATATTAAATACTTTTGACAGGTTAAATTTGCAGTGGTGGTCTTACATAAAGCCAACCTAAATCTGGCATAAGTTTTAATGTTCTCTGTAAATCTGAGCAAAAATAACATCCTATATTTGTCCAGCATATGACTACAGCTTAATCTGTCCCACTAATGGAGTAGCATGCAGACGCAGGATTAAATGATTGTGAAACTTTGTCCTAACTTGCTCAGTTGAGTGCACTTCCCCATCACTAGTCCTGCAGTGCCACAGCTGGTTCAAGAGTTATACTTCAACCACTTCTATGCCCTTGGCGATTTTTTTTCTTAATAAAAAGAAAACTGAAATAAATAACTTTAGAGCCCCACTTACGTGATATACAGATGCGCAGACATTGTAAGAGACTGACCTGATGTAGCAGAGAGGTCCCTACACCACCACTATTTCCTCAAGAAAGAATTCACAAAGGCCTCAGAGCCAAACCCATTCTTAAGAATAGAATTCTTAACTCCTTAATGAGATCTTACTTTTATTATTTGAATTGCTTTTAAATATTTTCGATAAATCAAAAGCACTACAAAAAATGCATCTTTTGGCACTGTATTTTAAAACCAATTTAAAAAAAAACAAGTGCAATCACAGTGTTTAAGCATGCAGACATATACCTTTTTAACATTTTTTTTCCACGTTCTTAACAAATCTCAAGCAAATCTAACAGAGGTTAAGTCAGAATGATGCTGAATTTCCTGCAAATATTGTGAAACACAGACAGCCAAGCACAGAATGAACACTGAGATGCCCCAATTGTGTGCAAAGCCTGCAGTACAGTTCTGTGTATTATTACAACCTGTACTGAAGTTCATTTGTTGGTTTGGGTTTTTTGGTTTTTTTTTTCCAAATGGCCCATCAGAAAATGAGGCAAACTACCACAGGTATTTCTGTTCAGGTACCCATGGTACAGAATCCAGGGGAAAATAAACTTTTGCTTCATTAATTCTAGTGTTCACAGATCTTGTAATTTAAATACATCATAATAATTGATTAAAAGACTGAATAAAAACATTTAATATTAGCTTTGAAAAAAAAAATTATTTTTTTACTAACACTATCAATAAAGCTTTGTTATTAACCTTAATCCATTGACATCAACACAATATTGAGAAGGTGAAATATTTGTGTTTTATCATGCACACAAATTTGAAATTATTTCCTGAACGCATATACACATTTCAGACACGTATTACCTAAAAGCAGCTATAGCTGAGAAAGAAAAGAATTGTACACTAGCAACATTAAAAAAAGATGAAATGTATTTCTCCAAAAAAGAATCAGGGGAAATTCAGTCCACAGGATTTCATTATCTACAAATTTAGCTAGAATAACTAAACCAGCCACATTTTCACATATTCTTTGCATGGCCATGACTTGCCAAGGTTCACATTTGCTTGCCTTCCAGGAAGTATCAACTCCAAAAGCACAGAATGTCCCAATACCAAGCTGTGCTCCTCCTCCACCCCATCAAATCACTAGTATCACATCATGTAGTAAAGAAAGTTTTCTTGAAGTGTGCCTTATTCTCAGCTTACCTACTTCAAAAATAACAAGGAAGTCAAGACAGGACTTACTCTCATTTCTTTTTTGCCAGCTGACACAGAAATCTGGCTCCTGACCAGCGACAGACGATTTGATGCAGAGGTTCTAAACATACGGCTGAAAATACAACTTCAGTCAACAAAGGGAGGTAACTGCCTTCCTGTAGGTAACTTCGTAACACATTTACAGACTTCAAGGTGGGAAAGGTATTAATCCAAGTGTATTATCAGGAAAAAAAATAGGCTCATAAGTGAAAGTGGAGAGACAGTACCATGAACTTATCAAGATGTGTAAGTTGTATGTGTGTAAATTGTGTCTGATACCAGTTACTACTGTAAATCTAGTGGACAAGCTTAAGTCTGAGTCCAGCAGTTCCTCTGCCTAACCAACATGGGAGTCCCTTTTTTCCCCTGAAACCTCGAGTTTAACGCTGTCCTCACCCTAAGTCAATTTGCACAGCTCAGCTAAACCGATGGAGACATCTTGTGGGGTCAGTAAATCTTCTGATAGAGATAAGCCAGCTGGTTTTACAACCCTGGAATCCCCCACTGGGACAAAGAGGGGTAGTAAAAATGCAATATGCCTGCATATGGTGGAACTAATCAGACTTGGGAAAGAAATGAGATTTTAACACAGAACCTGTTTAGGCATGATTCCTCCACTACAGGTCTTGATGCCAAAACGGCACAGAGTAACTGCTCAGAGACGAATTTTGTCTTTAAGCAGCAAAGGTATTTATTTCGTACAACGTTGGGGAGCTAGCCGATTCGCACAGGACAAACTAGCTCCAAAGTTTTCAGTTAGGTATTTTATACAGTTTTCGTGAGAGGTTACACAACATCTTTACATACATACATACATATATATATATATATATAATATACATAAGGTATATTTTGACACCCAATCATTCCATTCACAATAGGTGGGATCTAGGTGGAGTAGACCTTTCAATTTTCTTTGTTCAATGATTTCCTGACTTGACGTCTTCTTATCTCCTTCAGGTGCATTCAGAGTACATTCCTTTAACATGGTCAGTGGAACCTTTTCTAATTATTCAGAGTACATTCCTTTCTCAACACAAACAGAGCATTACCCAGAGCATTGTACCAAACTCATCCTGACTAATCTTTTTTTTTTCTTTTTTTTAAGACCTCGTTTCAGTCTGAGCAAGTCATTTCCCATCTGTCAGGGAAAAAGAAGTAATTTATGGAGAGGTTTCCCACAAGATCTCCTATGCAGCAAACGAACAGTTTAGTCTGCCCATGAGCAGATATTTAATATCTTTGGACGACAAAACAGTAATCAAACATTTTTATGATAGCATTGCTAGATGCCTTCTTATCTTGTAAGGGCAGAATAACCATGGACTAAAAACAAAAAGTTCAATTCTGAAACAGAAGGCAAACAGCAATAATGAAAATGCTAAGCTTCATGGTATAACAAACACTGTACTTACACTTTCCAAATAATATATTCTCAAGTTTTAGAAATTACAGTCAAACGTTTTTACTTGTAAATTCAAGTGTTATATCCAAAACAAAAGCTATGTTTTAGTGAGGGAGAAACAAGGCGAGTGCTAAGGTAACATGCATATAAGCAAATATTTGGTTAAAAATTATTTATGCACAGACATACCTCTGTGTGGAGACAAAGGAGAGGACACTTTGCACAGCTGCTTTCCAGCTCAGAACATCAGCAGTAAGTGCACAACATTAAAAGAAAGCAAAGGCAAAAAAATCGGTTGAATGATACTTGCAGCTATTGAAACACAAGTATGGTAATAAAAAAAAAATATCCAGACAATTTATGAGAAATTACTTTCTTTGAAAATCTAAGAGTTCCTTCTTTGAAAGCTGCTGGTGACAATATTAGATAGTTTTCAGTTTGGGGAAGTTAAACCAGATATAAAGGCTTTGAAAGTCTAAACTCCATTAATGCAGTTATTTTGGAAATTCTCTGTATGTGGAACTTAGGTTTCCATGTATGTATGGAAACTCCCTGATTTGCGCTGGGCAACTTGCTCCTGCTAACGCTCCATCTGGATCTAAGAATCCAGAAAAGTAGCAGCAAAGCTTCTAAGGACCAAATCTAATGCCCCTGATGCAGTCAAAGCTGCATATCCAACACATCCCAAAGGCATTCCAGTATAGCTCTAGTTCAGGACTGCTTCAAATCAAGAACATGGCCGATTACATAGAAATAGGGATACTTTTTAATTCATGTAAAGATACTAGAGCGCTCACAGCAAGTTGTAGGCCCTTCTCTGCCTGGAGGAATTTGAACTTTATCCATCTCCTAATTCCCTAACCTTAGGCCATGGGGACACATACTCCCTGGGTTGAAACAGGGCCATTAGGCACGTAACACAAGAGTCACTGGACAGGAGGAGCAGGTGAAGGGATCCTTCAGCTAGCTAGGAGGGAGGCAGTCCTGGACTCTAAGCCTTTTTCCAGAATTGTTTTGTATTTTACATAGACCCTAGACCACAATAATAATTATAGATGTATATAAGCCATCTAGGAGTAGAACCCAGTACATTTCCTGATCTATGACAACCAATTTTCTTGGGAAGTAGCAGATAGCCTATTTCAGGCCATGAATAGCTGTTAGAAACCAGGTCTTGTTTTCCTGAACAACCTTTCTATACACACCGCTGAAGGAAAGCATGGATTCACCAGTTTGCAGGTCCTTTGCTGCTGTGTTATTTTAATACACACAAGCATTTTAAAGATTGAGCCTTGCTCAGCTATTTCAAGGGAACTCCGTGTGATTACCTCTAGCCCAGTACTCACTATGTTAACAGGTAATGGGGCAGAAACCCTTTCTCCGCAGGTACCTGCCTAACTTCAGGGGTGAGATGCTCCTGCACCCGGTGTCGGGGTTAAGCAGCACTGCACTGACACAGGGTTTCTGTACAGCCATTTCCATACAGCGAACAGGAGGCCTGGACACCTTCCGCCTCCCACCATCCGTTTGCCCAGGGATCAGGCACTGTATCTCCACATTTGGTAACAGCCAAGTCCTCCTTTAAAATTAATCACTGAATGAAATACTACAATTGTAGGCAAAACTCAAGTGCGAAATGCACATGGAAAGATGCACCTAATGGTATCACCACACCCTTTACCAATTATAGTCACTTAGAAAGCATCAGCTTTACCATGATAGTACCAGAGTAATCAGTTAGCTAACATGAAGAAAGCAAACAAAAAAGCCCGTAATATATACCTTGATATATCTTACCTTATTCTGCTCAGCTCTTCATCTTTTACTTCATTAAAGGCTTGGAAGAAGTAAATGGAATACTAAGAAAGATAAAAGAAATTCCTACAAACTTGAAAATTTTTGTTCACAAGAAGTTTGAAAGACTATGATTATTTAGCTTACTGAAAAGTGATAAACCAAAAGCAGCCTACAAGCACTATTTTTAGTCGTTGTATAAGATCATAATGTGACATTTTATATTTACCAGTGTAAACAAAGCCAAATGAGGCAAACCTCAAAAAGCAGTTTGAATTAAAAACCTTTTCACAACGTATCTGCGGAATTCACAATTGTAAAGCTGAGACAGAATGTGGATTAATTTATCCATATAAATCTATTTAAGCTGCCTCCCAGGTATGATAAAAATAGAAATATATCTGTATCAGCCACAATAAAAATTCATTGGAATTTTGAAAACCTGTTCTACAAAAAAAATCACACCAAAAAGAAAAACTTAAAGAAAAAAAAAACACAAACAAAAAAGAAAACATGGTATAGGAAATTTTTTCCCACATGCTTTCTGCAACTACCATAATGGAAAGAAATAAAAGGACCATTTTAAACAAGCACATTTTCAGTTTTATTTTAAAATAGGTGATTTTGAACTGACATTAAATAAAAATAATCCCAAACTTATGTTCCATAACGCTGAGTAAACAGAAGGCTAGTAAGCAAACTGTTTAATGAAAAATACTAACAGTTCCGTAGAAAATTCCATTGTAGACATGATTTCAGGGTTTTTAGATTAAAAATATTTCATGTGATAATTATCATACAATAGCATGAACGTTTCTCCTATGCTGACTGAGAGAGTACAGGAGATAAAGACGCTTCACATGGACCTAGTAGTTAAGTAGTTCAACCATGAATGGAGGTGCACTATGAACTTTAAAGAAACTATTTCAACAATAGTTAGGGCTCATGGGACATCAGTAAGGTGTGTAAAAAAAAGTGATTTGGAAATATTTTAGTTACAGCAAGCGTAACACTAAAATATTTCCATTTTTGTTGACAACACATGGAGCACCTATCAGTTTGGGAAGTGATCCTGGTAATGACACCATCAGCTGCACCAACCTTAAGTAATTACCAGATACATTGTTAAAGACTCAATGCTTAAAGGTCTTGAAGTTTGGACAAGAATATTGGTAAAGTAACAAGGTAGAAAATTCCTTAATACTGCTCCAATCTTGATGAGGAGGAACATTTTATGATACCCATCTCCTGCACCTACAGCTTTCAAAATCTCATTAGGTAAGTATAGTTTACAGATTTTTGTATAACATCTGTTTCAGAGAAAACAACTTCAGGAACCAAGACCTGAATAATTTTAAGTTGGCTTTCCCAGCCCCCAAAATATTATAACAATGTTTGACTTTTGCACAAAATTACATATTTTATTTCAATATTCTTGCAACTGTTTCCAGTCATACAATCAACTTACTTTCCACATCAATTTATTTTAAGAAGCCTTATATACATACAGAATTATCAGATATATCTTCTCTAATGAATTATCAAGTATTCAGACAGATGTGTATAGTGGCTTTCACTGTGCCTGTGACATTACTTTTCCTCCTGTTTCATCACAAATCAAAATCATTGCTATCAAAAACTGATTTACAAGTAGAGTTGCTCAAAAGGTAGAACAAAAAAACATAAGTCAAAAGACATTGGTCTGTTGTGGTCCTCAGAATTACTCAAAATGCCCATGTTTTTGCTACAAATACTCAAATGGCATATGAAATGAAAAAAAATCTCAAGAATTTGGGTACACAAACGAGAAGCTCCCGAGTTATGCTGTGTAAGTGTTTTGGGTAATCAATTGTAACACAGATGTACAGAAGCAACTTTCTAGAATACTCAAGAAGAAAAGAAGTTGTCATATAGCATGTGCTATTGTTATAACATATGCTTTATGTTGTATAACAGCAAATTCCACATAAATGCAGTAGGCACATGCTGCCATTTTATGAAGCTATATTCCACAAGTAATTGAGTATCTACAAAAGCATCTCCTACTAAACTGCAGCGAACCCAACAGCAGAGCACAGTGCCTCATTGGAATATGTCTTCACTACTTCTTTGTGGCATGGGAGAACATAACACTGGCATTACAGCACCATTTATTTTTAAAGAATCAATCCAAATTTTGCAAAAACATAGCCAACCCAAGAAACAGAAAAATATGCTGCCCATTCAGTTCTGTAGCACTTGCAATTACAGCTGTAGAAGTCAAACAAGTATTTGGAAGTTATGGCTGTGCTTTCGGTATATTACCACATAAACCACTCTTTGTGAGGGGCAAAAGATCAAAAGTGGTCACTTAACAAACTGGAGAACAGAACTAAATATATTTTCTTTTTTTTTTCAACATGACATTACATCTTACATTAGCATTCAAATGCTGATCAAAGTTAAACTATGTCTCACAGTACTCATGAAATCACCACCCTACTTCCTCACAAACATTAATGCAACAATCTCCAATAACATGATTCAGTAATACTGAGTGATTACTGCTGCACCTCCTGCGTGACTTAGCATTTTGTAGGATTCTATTTATCATAACTTCAGAATATTCCTTTGCACTGATCTGCACTGTGAATTCCCAGAAATAACAGCTCGAAAGCAACCCAGGCAGAGACACACATTAACAGCCAGTGAAAAATGAAACCAAGTTTCTCAGTATGTGTAAAGATTGTGTAAAAGACAAATCTACTCTTCAAGGGTGGCCTCAACAGTGAAATAATCCTTTCTCTTCTTGGCCATTACAATTTTCTCTTCTTGGCATCTCTCCAGCAAATTAAGCCAGCGCACAGCAAAAATCTTACAACCTGTCCACAGGCAATGCAGATTTCTTCCTGTAATCATTTTGACTCTCTGAACAAGGCGGGAAATTTACATTGCACGTGTTCCACAACTTCCATCCCTCTGCTCTTGACCCAAAGTTGCTTCAAAGTGCATTAGAAACAAGTTAACAGCATTTTCACAGATGAGAAACTGAGGCTCCAGTGCCCAGATTCACAGAAATCCCCCTGAGCTCTCTCCAGTCAGAGACCCTCAACAGTCTGACCTTCAGCTCTTGACTGGATTTCTAACTTACACAGTTTAATCAGGTTTCTAAAGATGAGCATGAATTCATCCTTTAGGAGTACTAAGCCAGAGATACAACAGATATAAGAACACTAAACCCAGGTCTCAAAAGTAAAACCCTACCTACAATATCACATTGCCTCCTGAAATTCCTAGCAACCTGATTTTTGAATACTTGACTTTGCAACTTTGAAATATTAATATACTTTCAGATGTAAGAAAAAGAACATAACCAAAAATAACCAAAGTCATCAGCAGCTGGAACTTATTTATCCACTGTACAGATCTTTATTGTATGAACACAAGGAGCAGCAGCTGATTCTCTCCACTTTAGCAGACATGTTTTGCCAGTGATTTCACTGACCAGAAGAGGAATCCAGCTTCATTTTCAAAGCCTGAAATAGGTATCAAATACTTCCCCCTTTCCTTCTTCTTTTGGCTTCTTTAGGCCTGTCAAAGCTTATTCTTGTCTTAGGTTAACCATAAATGCAAAAGTCTTTCTAAATCCACTTTCTACCACACAGTCATTCCAGCTCCCTTGCTGTAGCACCACTTCCAGAACGTATTCAAATAGGGCCACTTCTGTGTTCTCCTTTTCACTGTGTAAGACATATGTGAGACAGAAGTTTCCCTGCTGTCTACTCTTGTTCTCTACAACATAGCCACCTTGGCTACCAGCTGCATTTTAGCAGCTCTAGACAAGGACATAACCCAGTCAGACTCCATGCTGTCGTCTTCTGACAAACCTGTGGTTATCACTGGCACTACATCAGTCCCCTATCAGAGGTCTTATTTCAAACCACAGAAGTACTTTAAGACTTGACAGAATCAATTTCAGTTTTTCCTTTATAAATGGATAATGCGTTACCACTTTCATTTCATGTCACTCTGAAAAACCACTAAACTAAACCTAAATTTTCCCCAAAATTCTGAAGAATTTTTGGTAGAAGAGAAGAAATGGGCATCTAACAGCTTCAATTGGCAGCAACCTGTATGGTGTATACTTCTCTAGCATATACTTCTCAGTGCAACTGGGGTTGTATTTCCCCCATGCAAATGATGGCATCCTTCTTTACAAAAAAAACAAAATACTTTTGACAAATAGAGAATTATCACAACAGAAAGAGGCAGTAGCACTTGAACCACAAACACTGCAGAGAGGCCACCTCTAATTCAAATCTGTATTAAATCTAAAATCTAATCAATATAACCAGTTAGGTTGGTTGGTTGGTTTGTCTGGTGGGGGTTTTGTGTGCTTTTTTTTTTTTTTGGTAGAGGTTCTTAGATAAACAATATCTTCGATATTCTCAACATGAGATTGTCCTTTTTGCCATTTATCTTCCCACCAGGTGGTGGGACAACTCTCCTCCTACAGGCAACTGGCTAGCAACATCTACTTGCATTTTAAAATTAAAATTTAATTTTGAAATTTGAAATTAGTATTTACAAGGCATTACCCAAAAACTTTTCTCTCAACATACCGTCAACTATATAAAAAACATCAAAAGTTATCTGTCCATGGAGACATGAAGCAAGCAAAAACCAAATTATGTAACAAAATCTTGGTAGAAGTCAACTTCAATTTTCAATAATTTTAAAATATGATCCTACAATGAGTTCCAAAAAACCTATCTAGAATTGATTTCTGCATTCTCTAAAATATTAACTTTCATGCAATACATGGCATATGGAGCACAAATTATCCTGAAATAAGTAAATACATGCTAATGTAGGACTGAGGAACTGGTTTCTGAAGCAGATTTTTCACTTGTTAGCCATGAACTCTCATACCCACTGATGAAGAAAAAAAATATTATGGACAGCTAAATGTTTATCTTAAACATTTGCTGACATAGGACATTAGGAAAACAAAATATATTGAAATGCAGACTGATTTATGTATACAAAGACAGTTTGTAAACTTTTGTACAGCAAAGCCTTTTGTTGAACAAAACCAACAAATCGTTTCAGAGGAAAAAGTGCAAACAAAAAAGAATCTTTGCTGAAGTGAAGCACAGAACAGAGAAAGTAGTTAAAATTCAGACGGAATCTCTTTCAGAGTATTAGGAACCATTTAGAGAGCAGCATCGAACTGAACTACCCCATATTTTCCACTTACCATCCATTCAGGTTCAGAAGCCTGAATTTGTTCACCCTGTCCAGGTTTTAGGCCAACCTGAGTGTCAGATTTTAGTGTTCTCAAACTACAGAGAGGTGCAGGATGAAACTTGTTCAAGGCTTGACAAAACGGAACAGTATATTCCCATTTTCTGTCTCCTGTTAATTTTCTATAGTTTAAATCACCTTTGAAAAGAAGCAAGTTTGACTTCTGTAGATCAGCATACAAGTCAGGAGCAACTTCAGCCATACTGGAAAAGTCATGTGGCAAAGTCCAAAACATGTGATCATGGTAAACCCAAACTCCCTTTTTCAAATTCCCCTCCCAGTTTATCCCACATCTAGACATCCACATATGATTAGCTGACTGCAGTTGTTTAACAGTCCAGTTAAAATCATGCTTTGTGGTATCTGACACATACCATGGAATACTTTTTCCATGAAAATGAACTTCATCAGCTAGCTTTGATGATAACAGGAAGTCAGCCAACACAAGATCACTTACAAGTTCAAATCCAGCATTATCCAGGATTATGTCAACTCTAACATTACTTTTTCCTGTATTTCTTTTTTTGGTGTTTACAAGCAGTGACCAAAGTTTTTCCATATCATTCACTAAGATGTAAGGTATCATGTTTTCCAGGGACTGTAAAGGACTAGATTTCTGAGATCTGCCTTCACCAGCTGAAAAAGAAAGGTCACACTTATTGCCCCACAATGACACCTAGAAGGAGGAAAAAAAAAAACAAAACCATTTGCTAAGTTTCACTGTAGTTACATTTTAAACTTCACATACACTAAAGATCTTGTTTCTTCATTTTTATTTTAGAGATGTGCAGGCACTAATTCCACATTTCCCTCCAAGCTTTAATAAAATTCAACTTCTTGCGCAGAAATCTTTTTTGTGGAAGAAACCAAACAATGTTGTATATTTATGCACGCATCAGAAAAATGCACCAGAATTGGCAAAGGTGGGAGATTTAGATCAGCATAAATACACTGATCACAAAGCTTAAAACACAAATACTCTCCATACTGTAATTCCAGAAAATATCAGTGGGAACACGAAGAAAGAAGTAATAAAAGCATGTTTATTTTTTTATTACATGCAGTCAAGTAAGAACTTTTATTTTAGGTACACACTGATGGGGTCTTTATAAAAATTCATCAAACACTTGGTATGCATTGTTGCTAACTAAGGGACTTTTTTGTAATCATGATATTTTGTATTCTACCCAAAGGCATTATTTTTCATTACATTATAAAAGTTTATTATATTGTATACGTATATATATATATATATATATATATGTATGTATTATAAAAGTTTAAAAGCTTTTAAACTACTTTTGGCCCAGACTGAATTCTAACATTTTTTTCCAAAGTCTAAAAATTTTCTGAGCATCAATAAAATGAACAGGTTTGCAATTTAATAATTAAATAACAAAAAGGCTACCTGGAACTTGTCTTAAAATGTTTTAGAGATACTGGTTTTGAAGGAGAATAAGCTGGTTTTTCAAATACAAAATGATGACCAGCGGTATAATGAAAATGTCACATTTAATACAAGTAACCAAAATCTGAGTATTTCCAGAGTAGCAGCAATATAGTATGGCTGTCAGAATTTCTTCATATTTTTACATACAAAAGGCCTATATTTTAATTTCCAGGTGAAGTTCAGGTTCTTTATAACCTCAAGTTTTTGTTACATAGGAGAGATGTTTTAAATTCATATGTTAAGCACTACTAGTTTACCTGCAACAGTTTAAAAAGTTCCTCCTGAAGTTGCTTTTCATCTAGATCCTTGATGTTTTTAAGAAGTTCCTGAAAGTAAGTGCATAAGGCAATAACAGCCTCTTGGGATTCAAAGAAATTTTGAGCTTTTCCTTCCTTAAATACATCAAAGTTGTCGATAGGCGGGCTAAATGTAGAAGGAGAACAAATATATTAACACATTTGCCACATTTTCCATGACAGCACACCAAATGCACCTCAAAATGCAAGCTCAAAGCTCAACTTTTTTAGGCTGTACTAGAGGCCCTAAGTTAAGGTTTTCAACTTCTAATTTGTCATACTAGACTTTCACACATCTCAGTAACGGCCTGATACCATATCTCACTGGAACAGACAGTATATGATACATCTTTATATTTCTAGCAATATATTCTGAAAGTGAACAAGTGTTCAGTTGGAACAATTCTGGGGACTGCACACACAGTAACAATTTTGAACTCCAGTCTTCAGACTCAGAGAATTAAAACTGTAACATACAAGTGAACTAACGTAGTGAATTGCTGGCCCAATTTTAAGCGCATTTGTGCATGATGAAGGTTATCTTCCATACCAAAATCTCTTACAGTGATATGAAGTTATTCTTAAGGAAGTTTTTAAGTAGGATTTCAGAAAATTAACATGACAAAGATGACAAAACAATTCAGTTCTTGTAATATGTCAAAAATAGACTCATCTATTATGAAACATATTTGAATGTACACCTTTTGACAAATGATTGAACTTTAAGCATATGCTTAAGAGCAGCTAAACAATGGAGGTCAAGAAACTTAAAGCCTACTAACCAAAAGTATCTGCTGAGTTTTTCAAGCACAACCCAGCAGATCCATCTCATATTTGAACTTCTTTCTACAAGAGTTCAAATTATGCCACAGAACAGTAGAAACAGAGTCCCATTACTGTGTTTACTTGCACCTCTGTAATACTAAGGGCAAATCCAGCACGTATGGAGCTTTCAATTATTTTGGCAGGAGCAGGAACTTAAGCTGATCATTCCTACCCCATTACATTGTACTGGCACCCCTCCATAGTACCAGCACAAGTTTTTTTCCTGCCAAGTTATTTTTAACCAGGATCAGCTCTCAAAGTTTGATGCAACATATGGTCTGCAAACACTGCTGTAACTAAGAAGATGGTGTAGAATGAACAACGGGTCTGATTAAGCTGAGTCTACTGCTTTAAAAAACCATTCTCAAATGGTAACTTCAGATTTCAAGCAGGAAAACAAGTCAGAATGCCCAGCAGATTACTGGCCCTTGCACTCTTGTGTTTTAGACTAACATACGTCTTAAGAGATAATTCCAGACTAACAAACCTATTAGAAATGCTAAATAACTTTCTTATCAGAATGCACACTAGTCTGCAAGAAGGTCAAGCTATACAGTCAAGCTTAAGAGCTTTCATGTAGACCAAGCTGAAACCAAAGAATTAAAAAACCTAATAAGCTTCAAATTTTGCTGCATGGAAGAAGAAAAAGTGTTAATTTTAAATCTCAGATGAGAGATTTCCCATAAAAATGGGAAAGAATAATTTTTTGCAGAGCAATATAACAAGCAAGTAAATACTCACTTTTGTGCTACTGCTGCATGAATTCTTCGATACAGGTAACACTCTACATATAACCAAGGGGACTGAAACCAGCTCGGTTCTCCATTTCCATTTGATAAATTTCGTTGGTAGTCTAAGTAGTGGTTCCACAGCGCAGCGTCAGGCAGCTCGTCTTCTAAAGGGGTCACTGGTTTGTCTGTTTGCAGTTCATTCCGCAGTTTGGAGAGGAAAGATATAGCTCTTTTCTCTGCCTCAACGCCCTTCTGAAATAAGTGGAGAACAAAAGTTCCTACTCTGAACATTTATTCCTGTAGAGACACAGATCAATTTTTTGTGAAAGATGTAAGTGATAAGTTTTAATTGCCAAATATGAGTCTCCAACAAATCAGAGCTTAAATCCACAAAACACATTTTGGTAAATGAAGCTTGTTTTACACCTAATGTCCTAAAATGAATCACGCATGAGACTTCTTATTATATTGGACTTTTTACTTATTAGAGGGGAGAAGAGTACCAAAACATTCCCATGTTCAGAAGATGCTACAGTCTATTGAACACTGTACCAACACAAAAACCTGAGACAGTGAAGCAGTTGCAGAACAGGGAGATCAGAAAAAGGTGAGTTAAAAAATTAATGAAAAACAGATATGAGATGATAAAAAAAAAAACCACAACAGAAAAAAGATTAAAACAGACAAATAACGATTGCAGTAAGAAACCAGTGAAAACAAGGCACAGAAAGGGTCTCAAGGGTTGGGGTGGGGATCTCAGGCAAGAGATGTTACTCTTACCTCACCATGTTCTTCAAAAAATTCATTTTTATGTCGATGCAGAGTATCAATAACTCTCGTAAGGATCTGGGGCAGTCTGTCTTTAATCGTAAAATATGCAAAGGATCTAAAAAGGAGAGGATCAAAATTTTATTATTGAGAGGAAATGATGAAATATCTTCCATTTTTTTAAATAAATGCAAGGTCTTTGTGCTGGTTTTGGCTTGGACAGAGTTAGTTTTCTTCATTGTAGCTAGTATGAGGCTATGTTTTGGATTTGTGCTGAAAACTGTTGATAACACAGGGATGTTTTTGTTATTGCTGAGCAGGGCTCACACAGAGCCAAGGCCTTTTCTGCTTTGCACAGCACCTTGCCAGCAAATAGGCTGGGAGTGTACATAAAGCTGGGAGGGGACACAGCTGGGACAGCTGACTCCAACTGACCAAAGGAATATTCCATACTATATGGCATCATACTCAACACATAAAGCTGGGGCAAAGGTTAGCTGGGGGACGCCACTGCTCAGGAACTGGCTGGGCATCAGTCAGTTGGTGGTAAAGCACTTTCATCACTTGTTTTTCTTGGGGTTTATTCCTCACTCTATTTTCTTTTTCATGACAATTTATTACTAGTAGTATTTTATTTCGATTATTACACTGTTCTTATCTCAACCCATGAGTTTTCTTCACTATGACCCTTTCAATTCTCTCTCTCCCCCCCAGTCCCACTGGGGGTGGGGGCAGTGAGCAAGCAGCTGTGCCATGCTTAGTTGCTGGCTGGGGTTAAACCACCACAGTCTTAAAAGTCTTAAAAGTTTATGTGCTAAAACAGTGGACACCAATACAAAAAACAAACAAAATCTCAAATTGGTCAGGTTCTTCAGTGTGCTTTTGAAGACAGAAATAAACGGCAGCCTTTTCAGAGAGGAAAGGGCTAAATGACTGGCCCTGCCAAAAGAGTGAAAATTGCAGTTAATTCTGGGCTAAAACACATTCTCTGACTGTGCAGTTACCCACGTGTAAAGTCAAGGAAATTTAGAATTAATGAGGTTTGTTCAAAGTTTAAGCATGTTTTGTACCGACAAGAAAATCCACGCTACTTGCTCTCCACTATATACTTGATTTACGTTTTCCACCAACACTGTTTATAGGAGAGAAGGCCAACAAGCAAAACGCGAGCACCCCACAGCGAGCTCCAACCGGTGGGAGGGGTGACTTTATTGGGAGACCACTACCCCGCGAGTCCCCGCGTCGGAACCGGACCGGTACCGCTACTGCACAGGGAACACAGAGGAGCCTGGCCCTATCCCTGTCCCCCCGTGCGGCCCGCTCGGGCCAGGGACAACGGCAGCGCCCCGCGGGGGCGCGGCGAAGCAGCACCCGCCCCAGGAAGCGCGGCCGGCGGCACCGCTGCGCCCACAG
>JAVJGJ010000059.1:45882684-45913052 GCA_035590215.1 Microhierax caerulescens | reverse complement strand
GGGGCCTCGGGGAGGGGCGGGACGGCGGCGCGGCTGCCCTTGGCGGGTTCCCGCCGCCGGTGGGAGCTCGTGCTGGGCCAGGGGGTGGCGTGGCCCCTGCCGGCGCCCCCCGGAGCGGCGGAGGGCGACGGCGCGGACGCCTGCGGGCTGGGCCCTCCACAGCGCCCGCAGGGGCCCGTGGGTGATTTGGGGCGGCCTCGCCCGCCCCACCCGCGGGTTCCGATCCTGCCGCGGGTGGGAGGGCCCCGCGGGCACGGCCGCAGGGCGAGCGAGGGGAGCCGGTTTTGGGGCTGAGGAGAAGCCCTGCCCGCAGGAGGGAGGGCGGTGGGTTCCTGCCCCGTCCACTCCCTCGCCCCCGGAATGCCCCTGCCAGGGCCGAGGCCGGACGGCTGCCGGGCCGCTCCCCTGCCTACCTCGCCCCGTCCTCGGGTACTGCGGCGCCGCAGCCGGCCGGCCGCTCCGCTGAGGAGGGCTCGGCGGTGGCGCAGCAGCGGCGGAAGCCGAACGTTACTGAACAGGGGGGCTGGGCCCCCCGCGCGGTGACGCTCGGCCTGACGGGTGGTGTCTCCCCGCGCCCGCTAGGGGCGCCCGGGAGCCGCACGGCGCGGCGGAGCCCGAGCGCCTCGGCCGACGCTTGGGGCAGGGGCGGGGCCGGCCTCGGTCTTCCTGCGGAGGCGGGACGCTTTTTCCTCCCGATTGGCTGCCTGGCCGCCTGCTTCCCGCCTCCTCGGCTGGCAGCCAATGGGAACGGGGCCGCTCCCTTTCCCCCGCGCATACCGCTGGGGGCGGTGAGGGGCCCGCTGCCGCCGGGTGGGGGCAGGGACAGGGACAGGGACAGGGACAGGGACGGAGCCGAGCGTGCCGGCGGCGAGGCTCTGGAGAGCAGCGCCCGGCTGGCGGCGGCAGATGAGGCCTGGGCGTCTCGCCGCTGCAGGGCCCGCAGCACCTGGCGGGGCTGGGCTGGGCCTGTCTGTCCGCCCGCCGTGGAGCGGGCCCGGCTTATTCGTCCATCTTGCTGGCTCTGCCGCAGTAAGCTTGGGCTCCCGGCTGGAAAGGCAACGGGCGTGGATAAAGCGTGCCTTGTATTAAAGAGACGTTAGAAAATCAAATGCAGATTTGTGGCTACTGCTCGGAGATGGCGCCTGCAGCCCTGTGGTAGTGCTTTGTCCCGTTTGTTTCCTGGCTTGCTCGGTTCTGCACTTGCTGGCTGGGTGCCTCTGCTGCTGCAAATGTGGCGTTGGGGCTCCTCGATGGAATCCGTGCCGTAAGATCACTGCGGCCTTGTAACTAGCCTGGGCCGTCGAAAAATAGCCCCTGGATGGCTGTGATTTGACACAAGGTTTTGTTGACTAGGAACGTACAGATCTACCTGGCGTTTGTCAGTCTCCTTCTGCTAGTTACCCTGCACCACCAGAGACTTAGCACCTTGTCCTCGCTTTCCACCACCTTCAGTTGTATTTGCCGAGTTTTCCAGCTCTCTGGATTATCCAGGTGTAACAGGCCCTTTAAAAACAGTGCCTTGTCCCGGGCAGAATCTTTTGGGTTGCTTTTTAAATACAGGACAAGTTTAAAATAAAGTAACAGTTTATTTTACTAAGTATGCAAATAAGAGGCTTACTAAATTGGCAAAAAACTACAAGTGAAAAGCATATAAAATTATGACCAGTATTAATTATTTATTCTGTGATAGCCTAAAGGTGGTTTATGTCTTTTCCTTTTTTTTTTTTCTTTTTTTTTTTTTTTTTAGAATTATATCGTTCACCAGAGTTAGTGTACTACCCTTCCATTAAGTTACGTCAGGGTGAGATTTGGGTTTTTTTCAAGTTACATGTATATTGTGCTAGCATCTAGGTACCCTTGTCAGGATGGAGGGCTTGTCCCAGTCAGCACACAATGATTTGTTCTCAAGGAAATGAACTATTACGTTAGGTAGTGTATGGGTAGTATTGAAGATCTTTCTTTACACAGTTTTGAAAAATAATCTGAAACTGGCAGTTTTTTCAAACTACGCAACTTAATGACTTTTTTTATTAATAACTTGCTGAAGATGGATTTTATGTCACACGGGAAATGTTCTCGGCTAATAAAAGCGGGTGGGGGCAGGGACTTGACACTGTGATTTTTCAGCAAGTGAAACACAGCCACTGAGGTGTTCCGTCTGCTGCCTGTGAATACTAAGTTTATTTGATCAGCTCATATGTAGTGTAAATATAATAAACTTAACTCTTAGTCTGGAATAACAGAGTAAGGACACTGTCATGTTTTTGTCAGCATGGGTAGATTTGCAAGCCAGGTCTCTGTTGCACCAATAGATACTAACAGGATCAAGACCGTAACCTGATTGTCTCGGCTCTCACTCTAGTCGAGACACATGAACGGAGCTGGATCCGTGCTTGGCTGTTTATGATATGGCACTATAAACTGATGTTGATCAGTGTGTGTGTTCCATAGGTGACATTCCCATATAACCACACAGTAATCTAATTGTTGGTTTTGTTACATATAAACTAATGATTCACAGAGTCTGATGTCCTCTTTAAGGTGTGTGCTTGCTCATGAGCAATTTTGTCGGCAGGGTTACTGAGAGTGCAGACAGCTACACAGACTGAGCAACAGAAAGACGCCTGTTTATATATTGATGTAGCAACCAATTCTATTTTTTCACCGTGTGTTGTAAGCACGCAGCTCAATACTGTGTATTGATTTTAATTAGACTGTTTCCACAGCATTGAAAAAAAGCTCTTTAATCCCACCAATATGCATGTGCTTAGGAGTACTAACACATGCAAAAGGAGTATGGCTGAGCTTTTAGATAAGGGAAAAATAATGCTATTTTTCATTTTTTCCAAAGGGTTGATGGGTGATTTTGTTTGTTTTAAATACAGTTCTGAGGGAAGCTATGAGACTGAAACTTCTGCACTTTCCAACTAGATTTTTCCACATTTTAACAACAATATGCCAATGCCAAAGCTTTAAGAAAACTGGACATCTGCTATTGAAGCTGAATAATGAAGTTGATGGAACAGCTCACAGAACAGCAAAGTCTTGGAATGTGTATGCTGTGAAAAGCACTTCCCCTTATTTGACAAGTCGATGTGTGCAAGTCAAGAATTGGCAATTACTCCAAGGAAATGGATCGGCTTTGGGAAAAAATGTTTATTATCGGAGTGGGGAGATTTTTTTTCCATCCTGGAAACGTTTTGGTGTGGCCATAACGGAAAACTACAAGCTCAATGCAGAGCATATTAAAAAGTTTAGCAACGTATCATCAAGATTTTACTCAGTTGTATCAGCTGGTAAAATTATTCCAAAACACAGTAACCAGCCAGTTAAGAGGCCACCAAAGGCACCAAGGACCAAGCAGCCATCCAGAACTAACCAGCCACTGCCATCAGACATGGAGGTAAAGTATAAAATTTATAGTCTGTATAACATTAAGGGAACTTTATCAATTTTATCTAGAATCACATTTGGGTTTAGAGTAACATTTTAGTAAAACAAACATGTTTATTTGGTGATGGAGGATTTAATTATTTACCCTAGTGTTGGAATGCTGCAGACAAAAACAAGCTTGGTAGAAACCAGTGTGTCTGGTATTTTCAAGATAAAATAGAGATTTATTGTCAATGTGTAAACAAAACTGGGGGGAAGATAAGTAGTTATTAAAGTGGAAAGATGAAATCCTTGAAAAATAATTTTTAATCAGTGCTGTCACAGTGCTTCTCACATTTAATATTAATAAACAAAGTCTAGCTTTCAGAGTAATTTAAGTTGCCCTAGGTGTCCTTGCTTGTCCAATTTACCCAGTTTTAAGGCTTCACTCAAACAGAAATGAAGATGAAAGTAAATAGTTTGAAGTTCACATTCAGATTAAGTTTCAGATGGGAAACAGAGGTGCAGATGTAGCCAGTGTTACTTTAGGAAGATGAGTCCATGTGTAGAAATAGCACCTTGATCTCCAGACTCCTAGGTATACAGAGTATCTGCAGCAACAAACTGTTTTGGATAAAATGAGGTACAAGTAAGTGGAACAGTGCATATTTGTGGCTGTTTCTCCTTAAGATAGTTGTTTGCAGGCCTCGATACCCAAGATCGTTTGAATACAAGATCTCCAAGGAAAATCCTGGTGTAAGAAGTGTTGCTGTTGGCCTCAAGCTGCAAAAACAGCTGAGTTCCAGGGTATTGTTAATAAAATAGTATTATAGATGAGACTGAAACAAGTATTGTGCTTTCAGAAATAGTTTCCACATTGCACAATGTCTTATTGCATGATGTACTGAATGTGAGCGCAGAAACTGAAGTTTTAATGCTTGCCTTCTCATTATCTAAGCTTCTGTTTAATATTTTGTATGATGACCAAGGATATGCTTTAATGTAACATAAAGACTTCATTATAGATAGTTTAGTTTCCACTTGTATTTTCCCATTGCTTTGAAAAAAGAAAGTGAATAATATTAGTCCTTAAACACGATGTAACGTTTCAAGTTTGTTATTCATGCTATGACATTTATATTCAGAAGTTTCCTCTTTTTGTTGTTGGGTGAATTGAAGTGACAATTTTCTCAGATTCTTGAGGCTTTTAAGTGGCAGCATAGAATGCAAGTAGTTTCTTTGTTTGACATTTTCATATATATGTATGCAAGTAATATGCACTTCTATTTTTACTTTCTTCCATTGTGAAGAAACGGAGAAAATACTTGCTGATATACTGAAATAAAAATATACTTTCTGGGGAAGCTTCCACACAGCAAAATGCTGTGCCAGAAATCACATACATTCAGACATAACAGAAACATATTTCTGAATAAATCCCTTATGGTTTTGTCAGATATATAGTCCTGTCTGCAGGGGTACAGACAGACTGTCACCTTGACTGCAGGCTGACAGTATTTTGGAATAAACATATTTTTTTACCTGTTTGTGTGCTTCACTATAGATATGTATAGATAAATAACTTACAGATGTGGCTGATTTCTGCAAGATGACTAATAGAAGTAGCACAAATGGAGGGTACTTGAGGGTTTTTTTTTTCACCACACCGTCAGTTTTCTCTAAATCCTGGTGTCACAAAAAAGCTGCTCTTGCCTTCCTGCGCATGTGTGGAGGCAGCCAAAAACCCTGCAGTAACGAAGGGCTTATTGCCAGGGCAGGTACCCGGGGCAGGCTGCTGCTTCTCCTCCTTGCCGCTCTGCCCCTCGGAAGACTAGCTCCTAGACCTACTCTGAAGGTTCTCAGTTAAATGAACCCCGAGGATCTCTGGTGTTTTCTGTCTGGGAGGGCCTGACAGCTGACACCTTTCTTTTGCAGAACAGTCTGTGAATGAGGTCTTCTCACTCCTGGTCTTCTTGTGTTTACAGACAGAGTGCTGAGCCCCAGCAGTGATAAATGGTGGCAAGACCAGTTTTTCAGGATAGGTGGAGTAGTTACTTGAAAGCAGTTAACTGGTTTAGTCAGTCTGACAGTGAGTACCACTACTCAGCTTAGTTAAAATCATAAGGTCTGATGGCATGAAAAGCCTCAGAGCTAATTTTTAATGCTACAGACATATAGTATAGAAAAAGCTTGAAATTCAAGTAAATATGTAGTATTTATGACACAATAAAGACTAATTGCTGTGGTGATATGAGGATTTACACTCATACTACAGATTTTCTTCCTATAAAATTAGGTATGCTTAAAGTGGAAGGGGTGAGCTAAGGAGAATGATGGTTCCATGAGCCTGTACTACAGTTGTTGGGAGTGTGATGGTATGGAAAAGGAGTTCTTAAGGTACTTGGGATAGCTACTCCTAAGGATAGCTGTTACGGTGCTCTGAATAGAATCTCAGTGAAGCCCCAGCTGTAGGCAAAGAAGAGGAGGGTGGTGAGTTTCTTTCTAGCACCAGTACAGATCTTGTATTCTGTTTTTTTGAAGCGTGCAGGTGAAAGCCTGCCATTAAGGTTAATCAGCCAGTTAACAGGTCTATTTTAGGATTAGCTGAATCACTTGTTACAATATAGACTTCCTGGCTCTATCTTCTCCAACTATCATGGAAACTTAGGTATCTAGCATGCCTGTGGGCACATCTATTTTAGATATCTTAACCTCAAATTATACCCAATTCCATTGTTCCCCATCAGATGAGATTTTACTAATACAAGTAAAACAGTACAGTGTAAAAAAAAAAAAAAACAAAAAACCAACCCAACTCAGACAAACTAGTGCATATCCAAAATGCTATTTCAAGCATGTAGTCTTAGCAGAAAACCTCTGGTTCTAACTCAATGTCATCTTTACACTGAAACTAAAATTGCAGCTGTTAAGTCAGAAAGTCTGTCCTTTAGTGCACCTGCTTTGGAGTGAACAATAGCCAACAGCACAAGTAATAACCTATGGGAAGCATAGAGCAAGATAGATATTTTCAGATTGTACACTAGCTAGAAGATAAGAGTTTGCACCCTTAATTCTTGACAGAAGGGTTTCAAGGCAGGACTTCTAATAACCAGAGCTGTCTGGGAGAATCTGAAATACATAATTTGCATTGCAGTTTAGAGATTGAAAATGGATTTATACAGATGAAATTGTGAAATGCAACTTTGTTCAAAGGTACTGCAGCGAGGGAACTGGAAACAGTTCTGTTCCACTGTTAACTCAGCCTCATAGTATAGTCATGGAAATAGGCCTATAAAATTGCTCACTGAATATTGTAATTTTAAAACATTTTCTGTTAGTGATTACTGGATTAAGATGATGTGTAAGCAAAGCTCTGGAAGTGGTAACAGAATATTAACATTAAAAAATAAGTTTAAATGTGTGGTTGTGAATGTGATGACTGGTAACATCAACCAAGGAGTAGAACACCTTTTTAAGCCTTGCTGTTTGATACTGCAGGAGTGCTGTGAGAATGCAGTTTGGATTTTAAGTTGAAGTGTATAAATGCTTGCAGATGAGTACTGTTCTTTTGTTCATTTGTTGTTAGTTACATCCCCATTTGTATTAGTTACAAAAAGCTGGGAAGTGACTGATCTACAATGAGACACATTGCTTTCTGGATATCTTCCACTACATTGTACTGAAAAACATCATCATGGGACATACACAGTATCAGAACAAAGAAATCCACTTAAAATTAGTTGAATTTGTAGATCGGTTTATTGTGATTTGTTTAATTAATCAAGAAAATCTTTGCAAGGATAACTTCTGATTTCTTTGCCATGCATGAGTTAGTCTTGTTGCAAGTTAGCATCATTTTTCCAGTTACTTGTTTGAATATGGCATTTTAAGTTATTTAATGTGGAATATTGGGGCAAACTGTCTGTTGTTCAACTGTGGTGTCAGCTGAGACCATGTTGTTAGTGCAAGATTCAGCTAAAGGGGGGGACATTGTAGATCTGCAACACCTACAACAGGCCCAGAAGATTCGTGACTTTGTGCTGCAGTGTGGCAGCAGCCTAGTACCTTGGGAGTTACCTGGGCAGTGAGCTTTGTGCATGGAAGAACATAATGATTGCAGTTGGAGCTTCAGCTTGATAAACAAGCTATGATAGTTGAAATCCCATTTGTCTGTAAAATTAAAGCTGATTTTGGGGGTATCTTGTTTTTTATTTCAGTGGTCAGCCAAGTATGTCGTAAGCTGTAGGATGGGACAGGAGTAGCAAGTGTAGCTCTACTGTTAAAGCATTTGGTTGGCACTCAGGGAAGAAAGGTTCACTTTGTGGCTCTGAAACAAAGTTTTTGGTGTGACTTGTTCATGTCGCCTGGTTTGATCTCTGTAATTTGCTTTGCCACTTAACAGGGAGCAAGTAATCTCACTAGTATTTGTGCACTAGGTGGACAGCATGGCAATGATACTGTGGAAAAGAATTAATAAATGAAAAATGTCACTCACATGATAAATTAGAGGCAAACAGTTGTCTTACGAACATCTTGCTTCAGCCTTGCCCTAACTCAAATCTTTATTCCTTTGGCACAGAATCTGATGCAGTGCACAGCCTTTGCAACAGCAGATGAATATCATCTTGGTAATCTGTGTCATGACCTGACTTCACATGGATATGTTGAAATAACAAGTTTGCCTAGAGGTAGATTTTTGAAACATATTAAAAGTAATATTATACCTTGGGAAATTAAATATGGGCGAGGATATAATTTTTATAACTGTGTATCCTTATTCTGCTAATACCATAGAATATATCATACTGCCTATAAAAATTTTGCTTTGCCTAAAAATTCCATTTGCCTAAAAAAACCCATATAACTAAACCTTACAGAATAGCAGTATAACAAGCACTTGCTGTTAACATTATGATAATTTTTCCCAAAATTAGTGTTACACTAGAGTTATTGAAAAATTAGATGCATGCAGGAAAATAAATTTGGAAATTTTTCTGATACAAAGAATTTCTATGGAAATTTGCTAACTGAAAAGATTTTGAAAGTTTTCTTTATTTTAATTAATCTTCCAGTAACGTGACACCTAGTGCTTCAGCTATCAAAAAATTTTTGTAATTTGAAGTTGCATCTTCTTTCCATACCCACAGTTCTATTAATGTAAATCACTGAGGGTTGGAGGGGAAGGCATGCGAGAGAGAATCTTGCTGACTAAGTGAAATGGAAAAGATATACACATAAATGCTTAGTTCCAGTAAAGAGACTGCAGTTGATAATTTGTTTGGGTTTTGCTTGGTTTGTTGTTGTGTTTTGTTTTTTTTTTACTGAGTCAAATATACCCTAGCAATTGTTGAATGCTCCACTTAGCAAGGCTTCAGCAAAATAATTGGTTCTGGTTTCCATACAGAGTATCCCTGAAGACTTGGTAAAGTATGGCTTGGAACTAGTTGAAGTATATATACTACAAGAGAAAAACAAATGGCGCTTTTTATAGCTTAAGGAACCTTATGCCCTAGAACAGCTGTGATTTTTAAATGTTGGCAGTAGAATCTTTTTTTTTTTTTTTTTTTTAATAAACAGATTATATGAAACCAAGAGAATGACAGGTAGTGTTTATGGGCATTTCAGTAGAGGCTATCAAATATCTGGCTGTCTCTCAAACACTTAATAATCCAAGTGTAAGAATACTCTAGTGGGTCTCTTTCAAACACAAGATTTACCAACAATCGTCTTGCTCAGAACGCTGAACATGGAAAAAAGACAAGGTGCTTTAGCGTATAGGCTTCATGTTCCTTTGTAGTTTCTTTGTATTACAACCAGCATTGGTTTCACAGCTTTGGGTTAGAAACTTTGTACAGTCCCTAGTATGATGTGAATTACTGTAAGGCAAATGTTGCTGTTGCTGGTATTTTACCCTGGGAGTGTGAGTTTTGACAGTTTTTTCATTTCTTCATGGTGTGTTTTTTGACTTCTCACAATAGGTACTCTTATTTATCAAAAGTTTGGAGGAAGTAATGGTGAAAGGATGTTGGATTATGCCAGCAGGTCTGATGTGTTGTGGTAGTTGGCTTGTGCATGTAGCACTGGTTGGTTAGCAACTCAAACACTGAATCTTGGAAAACCAAAAAATATTAGCATACAGAAGTCTAAATTAGCAATTATTGTGTGGATTTGTTGCTTTGTAGTGTTCTTCTTCAGCGTTATTCTTGTTTTCAACCTCTTTAAAAACATTTTGGAGACAGATCCTGTTCCTCCACTTAGAATGGACCAAAATAGACCAAATTCTCTTCAATTGTGTTTCGTCTTGAGTGGATAAATAGATAAGGGTGATATTTGAAAAGGCAAATGAGAAAAAGCAGGCAAATCCATGGTGAACTCAAACTTCACACCCAAAACTTGCTCTATTGATTCATCAAATAATGTGTTTCATCAAATGATGTGTTTCTGAACTGGAACAGCAAGTGGAAGTCTAAAGAGTTCATGCAGACCAAGTGTGTGGTCTCAATTCAGGTATTAGCAAAAGTGTGCAATGTTCAGGCATCTTTGGCTGCGGCCTCAGTCTACCTGGCCTGTATGGCTTGAGCAGTAAAGCAGAGGGTGAAATTTGTACAGGGGCTGAATTTGATGCCGTGTCACTTGCCTTGTGATCTTTCTGCAAAGGGGTTGAACTTTTCAAGGCTTAGGTGTTAGGCCCTGCAAATTCCTGTTTGCGGAGTCTCACTTAATAATAGAAGGTAGGGAGTTTTGCTGGTCTACCTTCCACTAGTTCTGCAACAAAATGAGTAATGCTGGAAAGTAATATTTTATTTTTTTTTTTTTTTTTGCCAAAGCCACATCAGGACTTATAAAACTTTGTCTATATTAGCAAGTGGAACAGTGGAGCAGACCTGTAGGAAAAACCCCCAAACCCTGTTTTGAAAACCCAGTATGCACATTTTCTAAGTTTTGGGACATTCTCCCTACCTTAGCACAAGTCTGGTCCTTTGTAGTAAATGTATGTAACAAATGTAACAATGAAAAAAAACCCACAAAAACTCATGACTGGAGTACCACAGGTGCATTTTTTGAGCTCCTCTTTCATTTTAATTTAATGAAAAAAAAAATCCAGGTTGTGTACTCCTAACACATCAGAAGTGTGGTAAATGAGGGTGGCTGGAAGATTTGTTTCAAAAGCTTGCTTCCGATCTGAACGAAAATGCAGGTGTACCCTCTCCTGTCTTGGGGATGTGCTCTTTCATATTTCTGTGAAAGCAAAGTCAGCACAACTTGGGTGTAGATTAGTCCCTTACTGTATAGAAAAAGAGCTCTGGGCAAGGAGATTTGATTGGTAATATCACTGCACCTGTGGGCAACTTCCACAGTCCACTCAGGTTGCACATCCACTGCTGTGTTCTGTTCCAGGTTATTTACTGTGCCCTGCATCAGTTTTCTCTTAAGTCTTTTTTTTTTTCTTCAAAACTCACATTTCATTAATGAAAGATTGCAGTGAAGTTCAGCATAGCAGCTGAGTCTGTCTAGAGCGTCACACTTCAGAGGAACAGTGTACTTTCATATTGTAGTTGTTTCCTTGAAAACATTTCCATCAGAAAAATAAAATATGGGACTGACTGACATGTTAGCATGTAACTGTTAAACTCAAATTTTATGCTTAGAGCTATCGTGTTTAAAAGTTTGACTAAGTCAGTTTTTTCATGTATTTTAAACTAGATGCTGCAAATGTTTTGGTGGTTGGTACTGAGAACTCTGCAAAAGCTGATGATTCTGGAATTATTTTTTTTTTCAGGTAAGCTATAAATCATGCCCAAAGTGTCATTTTGTTAACAGCAATGGTGTGAAAGAAGTAGTGCAGTTTGCTAGATATTTACATCTTATTACATCATGAAACTCAAGGAATAACTGTCCAATCAGAATGATTGGGGGTGGGGTGGGGTGGGGTGGGTATCAGAATTATTTAAACAGTTAAAAAATAACTTACCTCATGTTGTTGTTTTTTTTAATTATTGTTAAAAAACCATAGTTTTTGCAAAGATAGTATTCAGTTTCATGATTCAGAATGACAAAAATTGCCACTGTACAGTTTGACTATTTCATTGAAATACATTTAAACCAGTATAATTACACATCAGTTTTTCCTTGAATTCACAGGGAAGGGGCTGTTGTGTTTTGGAATGTGGAAGAGAAGAGTGTAAGTAAAGCAAAACTGTCAAAACTTTGTAAGCAGGTGTTTTATCAGTCCCACAAAGCTCAGCATGATTGGGCTTTGTTTGGGAGCTTGGATCATTCTGTGAAAGAAAGGGACTGATTCCTCTCCGAAGGAGTGCAGGTGCTTGCCTGCTGCTGCCCTTGAGTCTACAGGTTGCTGATATATCAGCTTTGAAACTTGAATTTCTGCAGAAAATGAGCAAATATTATGTGTAACATTTTCTACTTAAGGCCAAGAATTTGAAACCTTAATCTAGAGACTGACAATAAGAAAATTATTGCAGCTCTACATCTGGAGTAAGCAGATCAGAAAAATCAACCTGTGAATGGTTGTTTGAAAGGCACTAGTATAACAGAAAATGTATTAGGAAAAAAGGATCATTCTGTTCTAGTCCATTCAAGTCTAAACTATTCAAAACCTATGTTTGCATAACTTTGCAAGAGGCAAGATTTGTAAGCAACTTTTTAATGCTTTGTGTTTCTAGCAGCTAGCAATTTTCCTGAAGGAAGATTTATATTGATTGGTTTAATTGCTAAAATATGTTGATATTGAAATGACATACCTGTTATGATAGTTGGGTGCTCTTTGCTGACCAAGAGGGATATGCCACAGGCATATCTTTTTTATGAATATATTTTTAGTTATTTAACACTTTTTGTAATATATTTTTATTACTGTGGTTAAATAAAACCTGAATCCAGATACAAAGAGAAAAAGTATTAATCTTATCGGTAGACAGAATATGTGAAATTAAATGGTTTATTGAATAGATAATACTAAGGTTCACAGGAGTTCACGGGAGGATTTTCATTGAAGTAAATGAAAACACAGAACATTTGTTTCCAGATGTGAACAATTTCTGGATTCAAGTTTGCTTTTTCTGTTTCAGACCTGAAATGTTCCTCATTTCCTGTCTGTTTTGGGGCAGGTCAGTATGACAGCTGGCCTACAAAAAGACACTAGTTCTCCCTTCAAACCTTGCCTGTAGCACACTTGGGATGCTATGGCCGTAACTACAGTACTGATCCGCAGGTATTACTGAAGACTAGCTGACTAACTCCTGATTTTTGTGAGTTGGGCACCTCTACCCACTGGAGTACTCTGAAAAAATCTTGCTTTGTTGTACACGCTTAAGCACCTTTGAAAACTTGATACGACATTTACCCTGTCAGTGCTAGTAAATTTAGTTGGTCCCTTGCTAGCTTTATCTATAAAAGCAGAGGAAAACTGCTGTTTTCTGCTCATTGGAATCATAGTCAAAGTTTTAACTTCCAAATTACTTTCTCAAACAGAGAAGGTGTCATGCACATGTTTTAATGAACTGAAGCAAAAAAAGAAAATCAAACTGTAGAACAGAAACTGAAAGTAATTCAGTAAAACAAAACGTAGAGAATCGCTGTGAGCGGACAAACTTGCTTTTTAAAAGTACTCCAGAATGACTATTAGGAGAAGAAAAACTATTTTAAACTAACAGATACTTAACAGAAGAAGTAATAACTACAGACTGATCACGAATAGAAATTTAAAATGTAAAATACTGTTTTAAAATATCTGAGTAGGGAGGTTGTACAGCAACAGCTTCCTCACCAAAAATAACACGGGCAAAAAGCAAAACTAGCTTTGAGGTAGAGTTTCATCTGTTTCTTAAAAGGAAATTGTGTGACGTGATTGCCTGTAATAGTGAGAGTTTGTATTTAGTGAATCCAGAACATCTCTTCCCATTAAATGTGCAGTGTGACAGGTAGTCCCTTCTGTAAAATTAAGCTGGGCCTAGAAGAAACTCAGGTCAGTGGAAGCCTTTGTATTACTCTAACTAGATAAAAGAAAGCTGCCACTGAAATACAATTTCTTGTTATCCAGAGCAATGGGAGAACTTTGGAAGTACGCATATTACAAGACACATGAATTTCACGTAATCGATTACGGTCTGTAAAGCTTTGTTAAATCTTGCTCTGTACTGGACCTGGGAAGCCTGAGCTGGTTGTAGTTCTGGAAGGGAGTGTTAGTCTATTAACAGTACAATTACTACTGTATTAGTAATTATGACTTCACAAAGCCAGCTAGAGCACCTCAGTTCAACTGAACACACTCTTGAAGTTTGGCATGCTGCATTATGGATTGGCTATTAACTCTGGCATTGTCTTAGTGGCGTTTGCATTGCTGAGCTGTCCCTGGACACAGCAGAGCTGGTTGGCCAAGCTGACTGGTCTGAACAGCAGACCCTTCCTTGCTTAAAAAATCAAACCGATTTTTCATACCCTTTTTTATCACAAGACTTAAAATATGTGGCAAGTACTAGTCACACTAATATTAAACGCAGGATTATGAAACAAGCAGTTGCAGCTGTAAGGTTGGGGGGCGGGGTTTAGTGAAAAATGTTAACATGTCTTACATAGCTAGTATAACCAAATTTCTTGAAAGCAAGTAAGAAAGCTAGCACTGCAAAGAAAATCATTCTTGCAGGTGATCCAACAGATACTTCTTTAGAGTATTTAACTGGAGAATATGCTTCATGAACAATTTACTAGCATACGGGTTTGCACTAAAAGGTTAACCGTTATGTATTGTTTTGAAGATAGTGTTTTACATATGACTTAGTAGAAGATTTACCTCTTTTCAGAAGTGTATTGTGGTAGTGAGGGTTTTTTTTGATTGTTGTGTAACTAAATGCCTTTACAAACCTGTAGGTGAGTGTTTGTGGGGTTTTATTTTTAGTTCAGAATTTGAGCTAATTGCAGAATGATTTTTATGAGGGGAGCCTGGTAGCACGTAGAAAAAAAACAAGGATGAGGGATCCTAAGACAGATGTCAGAGGAGAAAGTTTTTGCGAAGGAAAAGAGCTCTTTCTTCCTGCATCAGGTTTTAGTGTGCTTAAGAATAAAATGACAATGAGATTACTTCTCCAAGTAAAATTGCACATTTAACTGTTTACAGGGTTGATTGTGGGCAGCTGAAAGCATTTTTACATAATTCTACAGCAGTAAAGGATTTCTGTAAAACAACCCAACCTCTGGTAGCTGAAACCAAACTATTGATTTTATCAGCAAACTGGTAATTTCGGCAGAGACAGCCACCTGATGTACTTATCCTAAAGATTCATTCCCACACTCAGATATCTGCCAAAATCTTGTACAGCTCGTTGTTAAATGACATGTTAGTCTTTACAGATTCCGTGTTCATAGCCACAAATTCTTCCACACAGCTGCAGATAGCTGCAGAAGTAAACTGTTAATTATCATTTTTTTCTTTAGCAAACCGATTAATTGTTATTTAAATAACTTCAGCATGATGAGTTATCATCAACCTGTTATACACGAGATCTTTGTAGAGTGATAGTATAGTGCGTGGTAACTGTTCCTGTGCATGCAATGGTCTTTTTTTCATAGATGAAGAATATCATGCAAGTGCTAGAACAGCATGAAATCCAGCCGTACGAAGTTGCACTAGTCTACTGGGAGAATGAAGAGATGAACTATAGAATAGGAGAGTAAGTATCTTCAGGCAGTCTTTATATAAAAGCTAATAGACACCTAAGACAAATTCAAGTGAAAGCATCTAGTAAGAATATACTTGTTCTTACTCTTCCCCCCGCCCCCCCAATGACTAAAATAAGGAAAGGAGAAAACAATATGTCGAAATTGACAAATTTTGCTGTACTGCTAAACTTGCATTTATGCAGTGGCCTTTGTGACTTGGTTATATAGTAGATTTTGTAAATTACAAAGCTCCCTGCCCATATACCTGAACATTTTACAGCAGTCCCAAACAGAAACTATGTACCTTAAAAAAAAACCCAAAACAAATAAGCATTATTGAGACAAGTCTGATTTTAAAGAGGACTCTCTGTGTAAGCTTTCCTCAGTGCCCTCTATGTCCATATAAAGGATGTAACTCAGCACATCACTTCACTTCCTAGGAAAATCATAGCTTGAATACTGTGGAACAATAAACCTGGCAAGTTGTCTTGCCTTGTAGAATAGTGTTTTTTCATCATGAGGAGCAAATGATCTGTATGGAAATATTTCTCAATGTAAGTGATTATATAAATTATCTGTCACTTCCCAACAGCACCAAGAAACAACTCCTAGACAGGACACACTAACACTAGGAGCTGAGCTAATGAGGTTGATCTTATTTAAGGTAACCTGATATGAGGACAGGTTTTTCTTCCTGGCCATTTGAAAACTGCATGTACTATCTAATTGTCTAATTTGTGATTCCTGACATATTCCACTGTGTTAATACAATCTTCATAGTGAGATTGACATGATAAATTGAATGACTCTCAAGCCTCCTTGTCTTTTCCTGGCCTGCTATGCAAATTAAAGGTTTCGGGGAAAGTAACGTCATAGCAAGGAGGGATCGATGTTCATAAAAGTGGCAGAAGAAAAGGCAAACAAACAGAAAGATAATACAAGAGCTTGAGAGCAAGAGAGTGGCCAGCATCCTGCTTACTCTAAATTAACTGTGTTTTTATAGTCATGCTGTAGTTCCCATCATAGCTTGCTGCAGTTGCATTTAAACCTAGAAAATTTGGTCATGATACTAGACTGAGTAACTAATTTTCAGTGATTTATTTTGGTTACAGTCAGGTTGAATGTGAGTAAAACGCAAGGATGGGGATGACATCCATATAGATATGGCATACTTTATTTATATAAACAAACAACCTTTCTTGCATTGTTGATTGTTCTTTAAGTGTTCCTTTGGTGGTGGCTTAGTCAATGAAGATGTTTCAATCCTATTTTAACAGAGGTCAGTCAAAGCTTCATAAAGGAGAAATCTTACTAAATTCTGAGCTGGATAGCGATGAAGTTGTTCTGCAGAAATTTGCCTTTTCAAATGCCCTTTGCCTTTCTGGTAAGTTAATATTGTTTGTAGTATCAGCCTATGCTACAGATTTTGTGAAATGTCATTGTAAGTGGGACCTGTACAGTGACAGATTGGAGAAGACTCAGTGTCTGGTTTAGGCAAACTGCAAAGATTGATTGTGATTCAGTGGGAAGATTCATTTTTCATTTTTACCTTGTTTTCTATAAATTGGAATTACTTCATTCAATGGAAATCACCTTAAAAGATGAACAAAGCACATTAAGAAACATATTTTGCAGAAGATACTCATTCTGCTGAACATCCTGTTCCCCACGCTTGAGAACTATTCTAGGACAGCAATGAGCATAAAGTCCAGTATTTGAAACCTGTCAGTAATCTTAGGTAATTAATCCTGACATCATCTCCTCTAACAGAAAAAGCTAGATGTCAGCTGAAGAAGTAATGTAGAGCAGTGATTCCCAGCTGGGGAGGTGTACTGGTATCAAAGGTGTGGTGGACCAGAGCCACAGATAGGGTTTTCCAGGCTTACTAGCCATGGCAGGAGTCAGCAGGAGGCACTGGGAAGAACCCAGGCTCAGCAGCACTGCTGCTGCTTGAGGAAATACCCTCGCTGCTGCTTCAGACCGCAAATGAGGTAGAAAAGGACAGTACAGTCTAGCAGCAGTAAGGCTGTCTTTGAAAAGACCTTTAAAGGACATTAGTTCTGTCTACCCCTACTGCTTTTAGGGTAAACTACAGGATTCTTGCAGTGTTTGGGGAAGTGCATCTTTAAACAGAAGTGACATCAAGAAGCAGAATGCGTGTTTTTGAAGTGATACACCACTTGATCAAGGAGTACAGTGTAACTAAATGGTTCTTGACTGTCAAAGGAAGAGCTACTGAGAAAAAACCTTTTGTTCTCTATAGCTTTCCTATTCATGAAGCCATTGCATGGAAGAGTAGTGCCACATAACTGAGCAAGTGATTTATTCCCAGGATATAACTGGTACCAGTTTATGTTAGTGTGAAACATGCACAACATGAAGGAAGACAGTTCAATAATGTTCAATAAAAATAAAGGATGCAAGTATAGTTGAAGTCAAATTCGTGACACAGCAGAAAACAGCCTCTGTCAAATAATCGGTATAGCTGAAATGCCTATTGGCTTTTTCTCAGGGGCTAAATTAAATGTCAATTAAGTCACTGATTTGAATTAGGCCTCTCTGTTCAAAAGATGAGTGTGCAAAATGCTTGGCATTGGATTTGCTATCAGTGTCCTGACTAGATGATACTATTGATTACTACCACAATAGAGTTCGTTTTGACAATTAAATCTTTCCTGATTAATTTTTCTGAGTGAATAGGGTTAACGTTTGATCTGTTGCTACTTCATTCTTGTCTGGGAATCTGTGGACTAAAGAACAAAGGCCTGAGTTGTATCATCTTCCTGTAGAAACATCTTTCCAGGCTCAAGCTGAGGCATAGCAGAATTTATGTTGCCATGGCCTGTGCTGAACAGCTTCCATAGATGTTAACATCTTCAGTGAACAGTATATTCAACTAAAAACAAAATGGGAGATTGCTTAGGTTTGAAATGAACTTCAACAAGTACAGGTGGTGGTATCTATGCAAACCAACTTGGTTTGAGCATGCTGTGTCAAACACTGGACAAATGGAGAGTGAGGGTTCTGGGGGACACTAGAAATGCAGCAGAGACTCTTGAGTGGCACCACGTGAAGTGAGCGTGATGGCTTATTATCGCCAGCCTCCTTGGAACTCACTTTGCAGGAGCTTTGAACATACAGTAGAGCACTTAACAAACATGTAACTTGGGAGCTGCAGCAAAAACTCTCCAGGATCTGATCGTTTGGAGAGGAGCTGCACTGCGTGCAGCGCTGTGTCAGTGCCCAACCCGGATTTGTCTGTACATGTACAGGCATTGATTGTATAATACTAATGGCAGCTTGCTGCAGATAATGTTCGTACGTACCAACATGTCTTGAAGCAGCCTGTCAGTAGATTCAAAGTTACTTGAAAGCATATCTGCATCTCACAGTGTTCTGCTTTTGTCACCTCTGTTGCAGTAAAGCTGGCTATTTGGGAATCATTGTTGGATAACTTCGTGGAATCTATCCAGTCAATTCCTGAGGTGAGGTCTTGTTTGTAGCTCTCCTCCCCTTTTCTGATGTGCTTTGTAAAAGATCAGTCCAGGTACAGCTGAGGATATGGAAAAAGCAACTGAATGCTTAATGCATTTGATGGTGAAGCCATCAATGTAGAGAAGCTCAGAACACCTGCACAGTGGTGGGACAAGAAATCATCAGTCTTTAAAGGGTTGGGAGTGGGGATCTGCTGGAATAATGTTTCCCATGTTGTGCCACTGTCATCTGCTACTGTTGAATGTGTATGTGTAACAGAACAAGCAGCATTTAAAAACCTGGCCAAACACAATGTCTGGCGGCTTGTGCTGACATTAATGTGCTTTAACTTGCATATAAGAGTTCTGAGTGACTTAAAAAAAGCTTTTCCTGGGACTTAATTCAAGTACAAAGCCCATATGATGTCACATATAAAATTAGATTAATAGGGTACAAAAGAGAAAACATAATTGTTATTATTTTTTTATTTGTTGTAAGGAAAGAGGCTGTAAAACGGCTAAGTAGTGGCAAGGTGAAAGAGCACTGTCATGGCTTAAAAATAACAATAGTAGGAAGAAAAAACAAATAATATCTCATTCAGGAAAATATTCATAGAAAATACCCCAGGATTTTGTATAGGTACTGATGATGTACTCAATGATTTAAAAAAACCTGTTTGAACAGTTGCATGGTGATATTCTTACAAAGCTAGATAAGTAAGGCTCTAAGCAAATAAAACTCCAATGTTATTGTGATATACATTCAGATTTTTTATTATGATATGCATCCAGATTTTAACTCATATACATATATCAGGCTGTAAAACTCCAGACTTCGTAACTAATGGTACATGCTACTTGATCCAACAATAAAAAACTTGTTACTTTGCAGATACTAAAGTCACGAAGGAAGGTAAAACTGTCTCATGCAGATGTAATGCAGAAAATCGGAGAACTCTTTGCGTTAAGGTAACTTTCCTGTTACACCCAACACACTGTATTACACAGAACTTAAAAATTAAGTTGTGCATTATCAAAAGACCGGAATACACACTAAACACGGTGAGGTGGGTGAGGATTCCTTCAACCTTCTGTGGGCTGGAGACTCTGTGTGCTGTTCATGGTGGTCAGAGGACCCACTGGCTCACCACTCACACTATGGTGTCTTAACTATAGAAGGACATTAAGCAGCATATTGTGAATGCCCAAATTCCGCACCCTTTTCCATCCCTAGGTCCAGGAACACATCTTATTGCCAGTAATTACAGTAGATACTGGAGTATGCAAAGGATACCAGGAGGAAGGACAGGGGTAGGCAGAGCTGTTAAGTACAGACTGGAGTTACTAAAACTTTTCTGTGAGTTCTGTTCTTCCCTTAACTTACTCAGAAACCACTGCTACATTGTAAAAATGTAATGGGTTTTTTTCCTCTCTCAAGTGAAATTTGGCCATTGAGAATACAGAGCATTACAAACGTTTTAAAAAAACTCAAAAACCAATGAAGAAAGAGGTAAATTTAAAAAGTGATAACTGTTTTAAACACTGGATTTTATATACTTACTTGAAGGACTGTTCGGTAATGAACAATTATGTTCTATGTGTCCAAAGATTTATGTGAGCAGTAGGTTGAGAGTGGGAGATTTTAGCTCTTAGCCTTTATAATGTTGAGACTCTAGCCTGGTTCTGGAAGGTGTGCTGTTCTCACATACCCAGCATGCAGTACCAGTCACACTTGGGAGTTCTGAGGTACAATCAAGTTGTTAAGGAGCTCCCCAGCAACTTTCATTTGGGTACCACTTCAGCTTCAGTGAGCTACTAGTATAGTCAAGGACTAACTGCAGAAGCCAAGGAAGGTGAGAAGTTGAGGAGGCAACGCTGCCACAGGTAAAAGTCATTTATGCTCAAAAGTGTTACACAGTACAGTATTCTTATAAAAGTTTCAGATGTGACCAATTTTAAACAATCACTACTATTGTATTTTTATGATGAAAGGAGATTCTTTTCATACTTTACTTAAAATTACAGGAAACTTTTTCTGGGTTTTTTAACTGCTATGTAAATATTTGCTCCTATATTCACCAAAAGGAAGTTTGAATTACTGTAGTACCCGTTCTTTTTAGACACCGTATAAATCTGAGTTCAGACCTGCTAATAACTCCTGATTTCTACTGGGATAGAGAAAAATTGGAAGAGCTCTATGACAAGACTTGTCAGTTCCTCAACATTAATCGCAGAGTTAAGGTAGGTGTCTTACTGTTGGGAGAATTTTCCACTCAGATCAGCTGTCTTTGGCTCAGCACAGTTACAGACTGCTCCAGGAATGACTGTTTGAATTGTAGAAACTGAATAAAGAATAATAGGATCCTATATACTATCCCCTTTTCCACATGTTTGTAACCCACTCACATCTTTTACCCAGTTCAGGTTAACAGCGCTGCCTCATATGAATGGATTGTGTATTTCCTGAGCCACTAAATTAGGCTTTAAGTAGTTGTAAGAAGAGGAGATATAATTCTTCTTCTGAAACGTGTGCAAGAAAACAAGTCAAAAAAACAGATGTGAAGCAGTCTTCTTACTGACATGATCATTCAGGTCAGTTCATTGAAGGATGACATGATGCTTACTGCTGAACCAGAGTAAGAAGCACTAAAACTACCTCTTCTGGTGGTACAGCAACTGTAAATAGTTACTTTCAAGGCATTCCAATAAGCTGCATCCTTTGCTTGTGCCTGTTTCCATGAGTAGATACCAGCCAGAAGCAGTTTGATACCTGCAGATGCATACCTACATTTCTGTTATCTTTGTGACCCTATTGAAATAACAGTCTCATTTATATTGAAATTTCTGTTGCTTGTGCATGTTGCCTTACAGGACTTTCTGTTCTGTCCTTTCGCAGAAAGGTGTCAACACCTTTCTGGTTCTGCTCAGTGAAGCCCTTCTGTGGATTGTGTTCCTTTATTTAGTGGTCTTATTCCTCTTACAGAATCCAGATTTGCCATACATTTGGAATGTCTTGCAGGTAATGAATGAAAAGCTTCAGCACTGCATGGACCTGACAGATCTAATGCGAAATCACCTGAATGAAAAGCACGCTCTGCGCCTCGAGTGGATGATAGTCATTCTTATCACCATAGAGGTTGGTAGTGGTGGGTTTTTTCCCCACTATCACACTGAAAATGTAGTAACAGGTGCAATTTATATGCTTCACAATTTGAGAATTAGGATTATTTTATTAATGTAATGTACTGTGTAAGGGGATTAGTCTTCAGTTCTATGCAAGTAACTTTAGAATTGCAGCTATAGTTATTTTTCAGATGACGTTTACAGTATAAGCTGTTCTAAGGATTACTAAATCAAATAAAAATTCATATCAATGTGTTTGCCATTCCACAGGTTCTGTTTGAACTTGCAAGGGTTGTTTTCTGATGACAGAAGAAACTCAAGACTGACAAAACCTGAAAATTCTTGTCTATCAGATGCTTCTGGAAAACAGTGGAATTGTGTCCCTTGATAAATATGTATATCTTCTTATTCAAATTAAAAAAAAATAAATCAGTCTGTGAACATGATTACCAGCTGCTGTACTAGTGATTTTAGAGAAGTCTTAATCTACAGATTTGCTAGTGTAAAGCTTGAGATACTCATGATGCATTTGTAGGGGAGGTTTTCTAGTGAGTAGGCCCGTATGTGTGCAGGACTGATGCAGGGAGAGATGTAGCTTTGTCTTCATAATGAGTGAAGACAGAAGGATGAATCCTGTGCGAAGGACGCTACTGCCTTGTCCCCTTGACAGTTAAAAAGATGCCAAGTACTTTGCTACTTCATACACTTCAGAGCGATGATGAAGATTCTGCTTGTTCTCCCCAGCTCTTCTTGGATAGCTGTGACGCTGTCCCAAGCTTGGAAACAGCATTATTACTTGTTCTGAAGTTACCTGGTGTGACTTTAATATACCTGGCAGGTATACTTAATGTCACACAGAAGGTGTTTACATACTTGTATGGGAATACATTATAGAAGGTATTTATATGAAAGGGTAACTAGTTGGACTTTATCTGAGGTCACATGAAGCTGCAGGAGAATGATAAACTGAAGTAAGGTTCACAAAATTTCTCTATTCTACCTTGTATTACCTGAGTAATATAAGTAAAAAAACTTTTTTTTTTTTTTTTATAAATCTACTCCTAGCCTACATAAGTCTGTAGCTTGCTATCTTTAGAATGTTAGCACTTGCTCCTGTGAGGGGATCTTCTTCCCCAGCAGCTTCTCTCACTAAATGTGTTTTCAGGAACTACTACACAACTGCTGTCTTACCACCTTTTTCAGACTCTGGTTGGTCCAGTGTCTTGCTTCAAAAACACAACCTAAGAATTTTGTTAAAAGCTCCTGAAGTCTCATTAACAAGCCACAGTGACTGAATTCAGGCTAGAAGTGCAGCTGTGTTTCCTGTAGCTTACTGTTCTCTCTTCACCTGAAAACAGTATTTCTGAGTGTGGTATTAGACTCCTGTTGAATACATCAGACACACGTGATGGGAAAGACGATAAAATGAGGGAGAGCTAGCCAAAACATCCAACTACTAAGTCATCCCTTTGCCCTACGTTGTGTTACTAGTGCCATGGGAGCCTCTTAAGAAGCAACAGCTCTTCTTAAAGAGTAGGCTTTCTCCTCAGAATCAGAACGGGTTGTACCTGGAGATCTTGGTTCTGGAAAAGCTCAACTACTGCTTCTCTGAACTGCCGAGAAGGTCTGAACCACCCGCTCCACTCAGGAAAGTGCCATCAGCAGAACAGCTGGGTGACAGAATCTCACAGTATGCTGCAGAGCAGCTCCTCGGCACTGATCTGACTTACACAGGGTTATTAGAGAAATAGTACGTTAGATCCTTTATGCAGCAGAAGAAAGTTGCCAAGCAGCACTTAATTCCAGTGACAAAGAATTAGGTTACATTTTAATTGTAATTTTTCTAGCAAACATTTTTCACCCCTTTAGACAAACAGGCTTTCCCTAACCACATCTGAGTGTAATACCTATGCTCAAGAACGTAAATTCTCATTCATCTCACATTTAATGTTTCAGTATTTCAGCTAGATCGCTAAAATGTAAATTTGCAGGCCAACTGCATCTGTCAGGAAAAGTGGTTTTAACAAAGTCGTTTGAGGACTCCTAGATGCTCTTTAAAAGCATAAAATATCTAGGTTTGATTATTTCAAGTGTTCTGTCCTGGGACTGTATTTAAGAGTTACCAAGTCAAACACCTAAACCAAGAGAAGCACAGTTACTTCTGAAAGCTTAAATCAGATTATATCCACACATAAAATAGTAGCTATAAAGTCACACACTCTTCCCGCCAAGCCCCCAGCTCCATTTACTGTGCTGAGTAGCTACTCAGTTTTGCAGCTGCAGTTAAGCCTTAACTGTGCATTAAAACTTTGTATCCATTTTTTTTTCACACACTACCCATTGGCACCTGCATCAAAGTATGAGCAACTAACCCTACAATCTTACAAAGGGAGAATACTCTCACGATGTTCAACAGGAGAACCGATACCACGATGGGAAGTTGAGTGCATCAGGAACCCAACTGTAGCTTTCACAGCACATTGTACGCGGCGAGCAGAGCCCTCCTGCAGCCAGACAGCACCTGGGAACCCCCTTCCCCCACCTGCAATCTTTGTTCTGCTTCAAGCTGGAGATACCAGGGGGACCCTGTGCAGCTGTGCACGTGGCCTGACCCGGAGGAAGCTTTATGGCAGAGGCAAGATGAGATTCCAGCTCCAGAAGGAACACAAAACTGCCGCAGCTCTGAGAACGTATCTTTCATCTGCCTCGGCCACTATGCACCTTCATAGCATAACCAGAGCAGAATTCTGGTATATCCAGAACTCTACAATTTTAACCTTTTTACCAAAATTAAGACTGAATGGCAAAATTCTGTTCATATGGAACCTTGTTAGACCATCCTTTATAAGGATTCCAACTCTGCAGACTGCTTTATCTGTGCTTTTTTTCCATCAGATGAGATAAAGGACAACTTCCAGACAATTTTCTTTGGCAGATCTGCTAGAAAGCTGTTGTAAGAGCAGCTATTTGTAAAACGACAAAGTGCTGGGAGTTGGGACTCCAGACTTCCCGTCCCATTTCTGTGGGGTAACAGCTCTGGTGGCAGCAGCACCAGCCCCTGCTCCCAACTGCCGCTCAGCACATCAGCCCTGCTCTGGACGCGCATACATGGCACCTCCCTACAGCTCTCTGCAAAACTAACTTATGTTCAGTCCAGGCAGCACATCTGACGTTCTGTGAGAAGGATGAATTCTCGCCAACATCAAGCGCCTGTCTGAAACAAATAGACAAGAAAACTAAAATACCTAAGAGCTTCTTCTTCCCCATCCCCCCTTAGTCCTAGGAAGAGAACAAACTTCAAAGTTTCGTAAGGTGGGGAAAAAGCAGATAGATAGTTTGTGCCCACTTATGTGAGTTTATTTACTGATAGCTAAGTAACAAAGTTGCCTTGTAAAGGACTGTACTGGACATTACAAGACACAAATGGATGTTCTTGGCACCGATAATGGCTGTAGCAAACCTTTTCCAATTTCTGGACCCTTCACATGTAGACAAATTTAGAAATTGCAAAGGGCACTGGTGTACTGGTCACTTTCCCTAGACCGTCAAGATACTGTCCAAGGAAAGTCTACAGGCTGGAAACTACTGATCGGTGATGTACTACCTTCCTTCACCAGATGGCATTTAACAACTGCCAAGAGTCTCATTATGCTTTTCTGCAGACTGGTTTGTGACACTAGCATGACAACTACCAAAAAAGAAATACAGAGTCTGAGGTAGCCAAATGCAGTAAGTGATACACATGGGGTTTAAAAACCAAAACCGCTGCCCAAAACATTTGTTGGCAAGGGCTGGGGGGGAGCAGGGGAAGAAAGCCTAACTAATTGTCTTACCTATCTAGGAGGGGGAGGAAAGTGTCTTGAAATGTATATAGCCCCAGCTGAGAAAAGGATTTTTAAGAGACTGTAACTCTTTACAATCAGCAGGAAAGCAAAGAAAATATCTCCTTCAGCCTTAGGAAATTAGTTTGCTGTAGCTATACACCGTATGAGGTAACTTGTTTCTACTGATCCCTCAGGTGCCTGCTAGTGACATTCTTCTTGACATCACCTGTGTGCTCTCTACTACACATAAAACACAAGTGGCTGAATCTCAGAAAACGAAGCAATTCCAACAATCTGGGCTCCTCCAAGGTTTTTAACAGAGTAACAGCTGGACAGACCTAGTCACACTGGAGAAACAGAACAAAAAATCCCCTCTCCTTGCACACGTAGCATGACAACCACCCACATTTCTGATTCTTTAAAAAAACCTTATTAAATTTAAAACAAGGACAAGCATTTTTTTCCTTCACTCTATTTTCAGCTGGTGAAGGTGTCTCAGCCACAGCTAGTATCACCATTTCTCTGTTAGTGTTCATTGACTCGCCCATTTATGTCAGTCTTCAAGCCCCAGCCACTCAGGAAATAAGTTTTCCAAACCGATGAAATATGACTAGTGAAGGAGGCAACTGCCAGGTACTGTTGCCCCCCGAATACTTTTTAACACTTCCCTAACTAAGCTGACAAACTCTCTATTTATTCACAGCTGTTTATTAAGTATCTCCTAAGCATAAAGTCACCATTTAGATGACATTACACAGTAATGTGAATGCAGTATCAACACTGTTTCCCTTAGCACTTCTTTCTCTACAGGACACCCCACCTTCATGGGCTTTAAGAACTCAGTACAGCTGCACTTTGAAAACTTCTTCCTAAGGAAAACAAAACATGCCAAGTACATATATTACTGTAAATTTATAGCCATACTCCACTAAAAGTGTCACTCCAACCAAGGTCGTGTAGTCATTTTTGAACTTTCCCAGTTAAAAGCGGGCAGGGCCCATGTAACTGGCTAAGCTGGGGCTAAGGCAAAGGCAGAAAGTAGAGGGCTAATCTGCACTGCAGAAGCTGTGTCAGTTCCATTACGCTAATAATTCCTGATGGAGATGAAACTCCTAACCAGGAAAATTCTCTACATACAGTTAAACCATCTCCTTAGATGACATAAATTGTACTAACAAAGGGATATATTCCCCTCCCCCGCCCCAGTCTAAACTGCTGCTGCTCATTAGCTGTTCTGATAAAGGCTTGTTCATTAGGTGTAGAAGCAATTCCTAAATAATGTATTGATACCAGAAAAACAGCTTAGCCTACAAAATGTCAAAGATCTATTTCTTCATTTTTTTCACCTTACACAGCCTACACAAGAAGTGGCTTACACACCGCAGTTCTCCTTCAGCTCTAGGACAACCAGACCTACTTGCAACAAAAATGCAAAAGCTCATATCTGCTTGGGGGCTGACCACTCACATCATGAATGTACCTCAACAGCCCCGCCATGGCAAGGAAGCCAGGGTAAGAAAAAGCAGAGCCACTCCACAACTGCTGCTGTACCCATGTGTCAGGTTTTTTTCTGGAGAATCACTTTTATGTGCTTCCTACTTCCAATGCTATGTGAAAAATGAGTGAGTTTTGGACCATGTGTGAAACATTCTAACAGGGAGGGAGGATATAGCCCTGGATGAAAAGGTCAGAGACTATCAGAGGTACAATATTTGCTCATCTAGTGAGGAGCTGCTGCAGCTGTCACGCTTCCCACTGAGCCTTCTCACCAACATAAATCAGAAGTGGAAGTGTAAGAAATGGCAGCTGTGCTAATAAAACAGATTTACAGCAGTGATATAAACTCACATTTTACTACAGTTGTGTACCAGCATGGAAGTGGTGCTCCACACCTTCAGGGAAGGTTTCTCGCCCGTTGTCTGGGACATACAAGTCCCAGATCCCCACAGCTTCGGCAGAGCCAGCAATGGTCCCACGGGAGTTGGTCAGCAGTGCCGCAGACAGCGTGAGTGAAGAGTGAAGAGCTCTTCGGAATGAGGAATCTGCTCTTTTATTTTTCAAAAATGCTGAGAAATCTAAAAACCTAGTCAAAATCTTAGCAGTCTGAGCCTGAGTAACATCACTAGAGCTGTGAAGGTTTTGATTATAATGATTAAAAAAATCCGCTATTCCACTCCAGATTTCAACTGAACTCTACCAAAGAGACACATTTACAGCACCTGGGTCTGGATCAAGTTCCTCCCACTGCTCAAATGAATTTTTATGCAGATTAGCAGACACTTTCGTCATCCTATTAACACTTAAATCATCATCAGAATGCTCATTTACAATGTAAAATACAATCCTACCAGACAACATTCTAACTTTAATCTGGGTATGTGCAAACAAAAGCAAACCCAAGAACTTAGGGACTGATCCTATCATCAACAGCAACAGAACTAAGAATGCTCTCAGGTGTGTAGCAACTGTCTGAATCAGTCTGAAGAGTCTTTTCAAAAAAAGTCAGAAAACTAGGAAGGACATCCTAAGCAAGTACCTCGAGAAACTTGGGGGGGGGAATCAGAACATAAAAATCACAAGCACAATACCACTTAATGAGACAAGGACAAATTTTAATTACAATTTCAGCTGCACGGATTGTAACTGTTAGAAAAAAACCCACCCAAACTCAAAAAGATGAGACGGAAGTAAAATTTTAGATTCACATCTTAAGTTGGGTGTCCAAAATGCAACAGAAGAACTGCTTATCACTCCCTGTGACACAGATGGCATGTCTCAGGTGTAAGCCAGCACCAAAGGCGTGAAGTTCAGCAGTATTAATCTGGACACAGAAACCTTTCTACAGATTCCAGTGGGCCTTGAATCAGACTGGATACTTTTAAATTAAGAACTGCATTATTGCTGGATTAAGTACAGGGATCCAAGTAACCAAGTTAATTCTTCTCCAGTTTCAGAGATAGCACAGAGGAGAATCCCACATGAATACCGACACAGAAGTACTCAGGTGCAACGTAGAAGAGGAAAAAACAGGCCACAAAGCCTACCGGGTATCTGCCAGAAACACACTTTATTTTCCTAAATAGCCTATTCAATTTAATTAAAAATTATAACATTTTCACTACCTTCCATAAGATTAAGACAAAGCATCTACTATTAAGCAACTTGAGTTCAAATGTCCACCTACTCTCCTTACTGTGTATTTAGTTTACAGAGCTGAAATGCAAGGGAAACGTACATGGGAAAATATGCCAAGGAGACTGGTTAAATACACTCTACAAACTTTTGCCATGCGCTCACATAACAGAACTCAGAGAGCCATTAAAAACACATCCTTTGTAGGGAGCACATCACAGGTACTCAAGGCGGGTCCTGAAGATGCAGTTCTCTTCAGCTACTTTATTCAAAATACTGCAACAGCAGCAAGCAGACTATCAGCTTTCAGCTCCGCTAAAATTAAAAATAAGTTGTTGGATTTTAAGTTGTTTTTTCTAGGACTGAACTAGTTAGTTTTCCAGTGCAGCTTAACTTGGATAAATAAATACTCATGAGCTATATAAAGCAAACAGTCTCAAACTGTGTCCATCAAGACTTCCAATAGAAGCAGACGGCAGAGTGAGACTCAGATAAAACGGGTCTAGTCCGTGATCAATTTAGATCCTGTAAAAATAACAATAGCCTGGAATGACTGCAATCATCTGTTCATCTACAAACCAGACAAGATACAAGACTCCTCCTCCCTCTATGGCCACACCTGCTGTCAAGACACTAAATTAAGAGTTTGGTAACACATCTTACTGGAAACATCACCCCAGCCACAGCCAGCCCCCTAAAAGCTTGCTTAGTGAAGTACCTTGAAAAAGGTAATAATGACAGGGACCTAACTCAAACTGTTGACACTGTAGCATACGCTGTTCCTAACAGACAACACAAAGTACACTTTAGGATAGCAGGCACAGGCCCCTGGGGCCGGGGGTGCAAAGGATCCCACGTATCTTCCCACAAGGTTTTTGACAACAATTCAGTTTCTCTCTGAATACGGTTTTGTCCACACCACTGCTCCAGTTAGCAGATGTCATCTTACAATAAGGTGCAGATCTGGCCATGCCTGGACCAATTCTCTGACTCTAAGAAATCAGCTCAAGCCCCAGTGCAGGGCTCACCCGTCCGTTTCTTTAGGGACTTGCCGGCCTCTTGCAGAAGACTGCCTCCCTGCTCCACACCAACAACCCACAGTTCATAACTTCTGCAAGACCGACAACTTTTTCACGTATTGGGGGTGTCCATTGGTGCATTTATTTATGCAGTTTTATGAGCCCCCATGAATTCTTACAGCGCCTTAGATTTGGATAAAACGAGGCCTTGCCACAGCTGCCTTCCCTCTGCGCGCCCCACGGCTGGATCCGCCGTTGGGCAAAGCTGCAGATGGGATCTTTATGGAGGGCGGCTACGCCCCCCCCTTACAAACCCGAGCTCAGATGGCCCGTCCACCTGAACAGCCAAAACAGCAAACCCAACCTTTCCACTTTTGTACCCTGAATCACTCCTTTTGACAAGTGAACTTGTCACCTCCCATCCAACAGTTCCACCGCAGCGCAGCCAGGTTGGTTTCACAAAGAACCCCCGAAGCCCCACGCCAGCAGGGCCGGCGCCGCCGCCTCCCCGTGCCGCCACCGAATGCAGCCCTGACCGTAAGTGACACCCGGAGCCAAGCCGGGGGGACACGGACGAGGCCACCGCTCACAAAGTTCGTGCCGGAGAGCCCAGGACGCCGCGTCCCACACACAGTCCCCGGCTCCCCCCGTCACCGGGGCCCTGGCGGCTCCGCGGGAACTGGGGACGCACCTGCGGGCACCCCAGGCCCACCGCCCCCCCGCCTCGCCCAGCCGCCCAGCGCCGCCGG
>JAVJGJ010000059.1:45836488-45853662 GCA_035590215.1 Microhierax caerulescens | reverse complement strand
TATGTGCAGCCTTGAAGAGAGGCAAGCACCTGCCATAACAAGAGCATTTGTACACTAAAAGTTGATTTTAAAATAAATTACTATACAGGTAGGATAGTGAGCTATTGTTCAACTTGATGGGCATCAGTTTCACAAAGTGCGATCTGTAACCTTCACTTTAGAAATCAGAGCTGAAATTACTGACTTGTACCCCGTGTTTGATTTTAATGTAAACAACAAAAGAGAGAACCAACTCCTGTTGGGGACAGACATCCCAGGACTCTGAGTCTTGAGGCTTCTTTCCATCTTTAAATCACCCTGCTCATTCTAGTCTACAGCTGTTGTCAGTCCCATCCACCTTACATGAAGGTTTTTAAGATCTCAGCACCCCAAAGGTCTCATCAGCTTTTTGCAACTCAAGGCAGAATTCATCACTAAGCCCTTACCCTCCTTCCTACTCCCTGCCCAGCCAAGGCAAGGAATTGATAGGAGCAGGGAGGATTTCAGAAAATGCCGTGGTGGGAAAGAGGTTCAGGCAAGGGTTGGGAAAGGAGGAAGCCTGTATGCAGGAAGAACGTTAGATGGTACAGGTGTGGGGAAAGGCCTGGGGTTGGATGGGGCAGTGACCAGAAATGAGCAGACCCTGGAATGAGAGCGATGTGATTTGAGGGTTGTGGTACATAAGCAAGATGACAGGGAAATGTCAGAACCCTCCAGACAGAAAAAAGTCTGGAGGGTTCTTAGAAACTAGGGAGGACTGCCAGTAGAAGCGATCGGTGGATCTGACAGGGTTCTCCTTTTGTCTTTAGAAATATCATAGTTCTACATTAAAATCAGAACTGGGTTTAGGATATACATATAAATATTCAAAGCAACACAGCCAAGTTTTTGAGAGATTTTACAAGGGAAAAAACCTGGAACAATAAATAGGAAACTACATGTTATCAATTTCCGCTCCAATGGTGTCAATTTCCTCTCCAGGCTACTCTACAAAATTCATTTAAGGGTATGCCTAAATAGTACAGAAGTATCATAGCTCTACTTTAAAATCAGAACTGGGTTTAAGACATACATATAAATATTCAACACATTACAGTCCAGTCCTGAGACCTGAAGTCTGGAACAACAGAAGGGTATTTTCAATCTCCTTTCAAGATACACTGCAGAAGTAATTTCTCACTAAATCAGGCCTGCACAAATACAACCAAAGGATGGATAGAGATACCTGAATAAACTGAAAGGCAGCAATCTCAAGCATCTTGCTCAAGAATTTGTGCATGATCCAGTTCCTGCTGTTTGATAAAGACACATCTGCTACTCAGCCAGAAGTCTCGTGTTCTCATCAGTCAGATGAGTTCTCACCACCCCCTCACACACAAGTCGAGCAGCATCTATGGCCACTCGTAGGTCAAATCAAGGCAGCTACGGAAGATGTGGGGGGTAAGGGAGACTGCAGAAAGAAGGGAGGGGGATTCAGGGATGCGTGAAGGAATTCAAGAAGATGGGACAGACAGAACACGTGTTAAGTGAGGGGACAGTAATAACTGTGGCACAAAGTTTAGTGATCTCAGTTGTGCATCTCCAGTCTAAATGGTATGTTTCCAACAGAGACAAATGACCTTTGAATGGAACACAAGTGTGGCTACAGTCAACATTAAAGGCATTGCTTTTTTAATAGAAATTACGAAGAAGGTGAGGTCTTCAAAGGAGCAGATGTTAACATCTGAGAATAAAGGGTAGTGAATAAAGCTCCTGGTTCTGTCGCAGGATTGTCAGTTGTTCTCTAGGACTGGCATCTCTCCAAATGCCACATGGATGCTTAGCACATCTGAAAGAAAGACAACAGTAAAAAAGCCTTCTTAATGACAACTTAATCTCTCAAGAATGTCTTGTTTTCCTAAGCAGTTCTCAGACTGAAGCAAGATCAGTAAATCCTAGGGAAAGACTGTATCTATCATCCCTGATTCAGATTTCACTGAAGTGCAAAAGAGCTTTAGTACACGAGGCACTCCAGGTTTACCATGGAAGGCACACTCACATCCCTTAGGATTTTAAAAAGGGCTTTGTTAAAGAGGAAGCATGTTTGTGGATTAAATCCCATATATTAAATGTGCCATATAAGTGTGCATCTAGGAAAACTGGAAACCACATTTTCCACCTGACAGAAATATCATCCTAAACTACGGGCCAAGCCAAAGGCCATTAAAGTGAGGGTAGCTGTACAGAAAAGAAACAAGGTGTTGTGTGGCCAAACAGAGGCAGTAGAATGAGAAGGGGAGGTGGAAGAATCTGTGGCCTGTTGGTTAAACTGGGGAGCAGTTGCTTTTCACCCAAATTTTAAAAAACCACCCAACATAAAAAAGAGAGACAACAGTTTTAGAGACCAACACTATTTTGGAAAAAGAAATTGCTGGCTAAAAATGCTACTTACATTCAAGGTGTCAGTAGCCACTGAGTTCTGACTTTGTGGACTACCACAAGGTGTTCCTTCTTGGCAACTATCACCCTCCCATGTCTGTAGTTTCCCATCTTCCACTGGCGAGTGATGCTGTTCTTCCTTACTTTCTCTGCATGTTTTCTGGCCTGTACGTTGGTCTGGAAGTTCCATAATCTGCCCAACCTCTTTTTCCCTTAATTTTGGTGGGTGTATATCTAGTGGGTCTTTGGTGGAATCTTCTGAAGTACTTAGTTTTGGTGCTGATTTCTGAAGCGTCACACTTTCCCTTGAAACATCTTCAGGGCAAGTTTCAATTGTTAAAGAATTCTGAGTTTTTCCATCTTTCAGCATCTCTGAAGTTAACATGTCTTTTGTTTTTTCTACAGTTGCATGAATTTCTGCAGACTCTGTTAAGGTAGCAGTTTTCACTACTCCTGATTGCTGGAGCTCTTCTTCTTTACTTCTTATCTCTTCCTCTTTTACTGGAAGTTGATGATCCACTTCCACACATTCCAGAAGTTCAGGCATATTTGTTTCTGATGGGCTTTTCCCTATGGATTTAATGCACTGCTCTGACTCAAAGGCAGCTGACTCTTCCGTTTCTGCAAGTTTGTGAACAGCTGTCTGGATGGCAGTCAATACAATCCTTGTACTCTGGGACTCTATAGTCACAGACTGAACAACATCCTCAAATTCCGTGTGAGTGAGAGACAGACCGTCACTTAGAGGAATGCCATTTTGTTCAGGTTGCCCTGTACTCTGGGGCCTCTCTTGCTCCTCTGATATTCCATTCATGGAAGCAGGAGTTACCTGAGGCTCAGGTGCTTCTGCACTACCGAGCTCTGCAGTCCTGCAGCCTGAATAGTCAACAGTAGTAACTGGGACCCCTTCAGAAGCCATCTGCTCTGGTGTGGCTGCTGAGGGCTGTACAGTGTCGGCTGTTGTGTCAGGCATTACAGTTTCTGCCACGACATGCTCTTCAACTGCTGCAGCTGCTACTGGCACAAGCACTTTCAGAGCCTCCAACCTTTCAGCTTGTAGGAAGGCTGTGTCAGAGACTTTCTCTTGCATGCTCAAAACTTCTTGCTGGACAGCAGTTGAACATTCATCACCTCCCACAACTTCCCATTTTCCAGATTCAAATGCTTCTTTGGCTCTTTCCATGGATTGCTCATTTTTGTTATCTTCTTTTTGAAAGTCTTGACAGTTCGAGGTTTCCACAAGTTCTTCTTTTTCCACAGTCTCTTCTTCAGCTAAGCTGCTTGGTATTTCACATTTCTTAGGACTCAGGTCAGTGAGGACAGTGCTTCCATTTTCAGTGATAGCTGAGCATATCGATGCCAAATTAGATACACTGTCCGCTTCGATATGCATGGGAGCCTTGGTGACGGTGGTATCGCTCTCTAAGTGTGTTTCAGTTTTGAGCATAGCATCTTCCATTTTGCCACCTCTGGTTTCATCACTCTGGGAGGGGGTTTCAGTTGTTTCTTCTCCATGTTGTGGCTCTAAGGTGGGCACAGCATCTTTTGCTGTAATGTGCCTGCCAGTCCCCTCCCGCCCACTCTGCTCAGCATCTACAGCTGCTTCTGAGCCAACTGCTTCTGAAGGAAGGGCAGAGGCTTCTACCTCATTCTGTAGTGGAACTTCAGTAACAGTGACTTCTGTGCTCTTCACTTCATGGGGCACAGCATCACCTTCCTCTTCCCTTCTCTGGGCAGGTTCCCTGCAAGGAACTCCTTCAGCAGAAGCTTGCTTTTCTGAGTCCAAGTCAGGAATTTCACCTTGTCTTTCAGGTTTAAGAGGGACCGCAGTGACAACGGGTTCTGTGCACTCTGGTCCCACAGTGAGTGTTTTGCCCTCTCCTTCAAGTTGCAAAGGCTTTTCAGCTGTAAGACCCAACAAAGAGGTTTCATCCTCTGTCTTGTCCCGTACCTGCAGAGAATTGCAACAGACCTGTGAAAAAGGGTACAAGCAAGGAGTGACCAGGAATGTTCTGGGTGAAAAACCACCCGAAGGAATGACCACAAGGAGGAGGGCTATGGGAAGAGCATGAGGTGATGACACTGAGATTAGTGGGTGACCAAGACCCCAGCTTGTCTCAGGACACACAGCTCGTTAAACAAAGGGCAGCCTAAGACAGCCAACAACACTTGAAACAAAGACTAAGCCACGAAGATGGCGGGGAGGTAGAAGGTAGGAACACAGTAACTCCTGCACCTTTAAAGCTGGAGATAGTAGTGTCATTTCATTTCCTCCCTTTGCAGAGGTACTTCAGCTAAAATTGTATCTCTGCCTATGAGTGAAGATACCATCCACTATGTATGGTACCATATGGATCACATATGTATCTCAGGTGTTCATTTAGTATCTTCAGTCACATTGTGCTGTGCAGGAGCCCTAACAGCAATTGTTTCAGCATCTTGGGATCCAGGCACATCATCTCCCACCCTATTTCTGTAGGAATCACCTTCACCACACTCTGCACACAAGCCTCAGTGGCTGCTGCTTCTGGACATCTGTGTGAGTGTATCTCACTGGAAATGAACTTCGGTTGCCTCTAGCTGCACAAGGAAAGTCCTTGACAGTAATATTGCCACAACCTGGTTCTAAATTAGGTATTATATCTAACACTTGCTGGTTTTTTTCTTTGACAAATCAGTCTTTGTGTTATACATAATACTTACTGCAGTCTGTACTTCTGGAGTACATTCATCTCTTGTCTCCTCTACTGTCAGCTCTGCTACAGGCAGTTTCTCTTCTTCTGAAGGCTCCTGCTTTGCAAACAGCTCTTCCTTGGGAGCGACTGTTTTGATGCTTTGAAACACTCCGTCATGTGATGAAGATTCCTCTGTTGTCCTCTGCCCTTCAGATATTTCTTCATGGTCTTCTACAGCTGCTTCTTCACATGCCTGCTGCTGGTTTTCATCTCTCAATACATCTACATTTTCATATCCTTTGCTTTCTTTCATTGCAATGGATACTTCACTTCTCTCTGAACCTTCGTGTAGAATCAGCATTCTCTGAATGCTCTCTGCACTTCCCTGGGGCTGGAGGCCATCCTCCTTGTATTCTCCTTTTTCCAAGGACTGTTCAAGCAAAACAGTTTCCTGGCCTACAATGTTGCCATCTTTAGCATCATCTTTCACTTCCAACTCAGTTCCTTGTACTGTTGTCGTTGCTGTCATGGTTCTTTCACTAACCAGCTGTGCTACATCTGCTGACTTTACTCTTTCAGCAACTTCATGAAGAACTTTTTGTGTCCGTTTGTCCAATTCTTTCAAATTTTGTTCAGTGGCCTCTACTTCTTGTACAGGTGTGACTTCCTCTGTAGTATCTGGGGTTTCTAACAGCTGTGAAACAGCAGAAACCATCTCAGTTGTCTCCTCAGCAAGGGACACTTCCATTGTTTCTTCAGTGCAAGAAGCTTCTGCTGTCTCCAGAGCTGTCACTGCTTCTGAGGTTAGCTCTAGCTCACTTGCTGTGGTGTCATCACTTATATCCTTTCTTGCCTCTGGCACTGTCTTAGCAACTACCACTGCTTCTTCCACAATAATATCCGATTCAAATGTTTTCTCAGTTTCTTTCTCTTCCTCTTCTTTTGCCTGCTCAATGCACTCTGTCAGAGCAGCAGATATCCAGGATGGTGACCTTTCTTCAATACTGGTAACTGCCCTTTCCCCTTCCACAACAGTAACAGTAACTGCATGTACCAGCCCTTCATGTGCTTGCTCAGTTCTTAGGGTCTCCTCCAATTTTTCTGTTCCCTCTTTCTCTGAGATTTGTTCTCTCATTGCTTCAGCATCTTTCACCTGCTGGGCTTCAATTTTCTCCTGCTCTGCTGCTTCGTATTCAGATAAAGGAACAACAGCTGGAATATCTGAATCTTCTTCAGTTGTTTCTGCCATGTCTTCTCTTGTTTGTTTAAGATGAGTTGGTTCTGGCTTTCCATCTGACTTTTTCTTCCTACGCCCAGGCATTAATTTTCTAAATGGAACCCATGATTCATCTTTTCCAGGCTCACCATCCGATGTTGAGTGCTCCAGGCTAGGTCCCACAACAGAGTCTTCAGTTCTCTCTTCCATTCTGGTTTTGGACCTCCTTCTTGGAGTGACTAGCCTTTTAAATGATTCCCATGTTGAAATACCTTCACCTTCAGATGGGCTTCCAGCCTGTTCTGGGGAAGAATTCCCTTGTCCTTGATCACTTTCCTGAGAGCTAGTAAGAATTGCATCTGTTGCTGTTTCTTTGCTCTGTACGGACTCTTCTATCTTTTGGCTTTCTTGACCAAGCTTATGTTCAGTTTCTTCATCAGATGATGATGATTTCCTGGCTCTTTTCTTTGAAGAACCTACACATATAAAAGCTTCCCAGGACACAGAGGTATCAACCTTCCTTTTGGGCTCTTCTGTGATTTTCTCTGGTTTCTGGTCCACCCCATTTTCTTTTAATTCTCCCTGATTTTCATCAACAATGTTTTCGGTTGCAGACACTGCAACACTCTTTGTCTTATCAATGTCTTCTTCTTTATCGCTTTCAGAAGGTCTTCTGACACGTTTCTTGGGAGTCACCATCTTTTTAAATGATGCCCAGGGTGTAACACTTTCTCTTTTTCGCTCCATATCTGAAATTGCAGCATCTTCATTTTCAGTGACCTGCACTCCATCTACAGACTTTTCCAAAGAAGGAATTTCATTCATCTCCTCAGGAGAAGAAGCAGAACTCTCCCCCTTCTGTTCTTCTGGGCTATCTGGGGAATCTGATAAGTGCTGAATTGGTTCACCCTGTTCCCCCAACTTAGATTCTTCTCTTTTGCCTTTATGCTTCTTTCCAGACAGTTTTTTTAATCCGGTACCCGTGAAGAGTTTCTTTAAAGGGCTGCCTTGTAGTTTAGTTTTTTCCTGAGAAGAGAGCAGTTCAGCTTCATTTATGATCGCTTCCGGAGACCTCTTTCCAGCTGCCTCTTCAGGAGTTATTTCTGCAGTTATTTCATCTGGTTTGATAGTATCGGTTGTAACTATGCCAGTTTTTCCCTGTGGTCTTTCATCAGTGGGTTGAATGGACTGTTGATCATCCTCTATGTCAACTGAATGTTCAGAAGCAGAAAAGGACTTCAATCCAGGAGCACCCAGAGTCAGTTTTGTCTCATCTGCTTTGCTTTCTTTCTTCTCTGTGGCTCTATCCAGAGCGTCTCCTTGTGTGATGTCATCTGTTGTGGGTGACATTTTCAATTCTGTTTCCTCTGTTTTTTCATCAAATGTTTCTTTCCCCAGTGGAGCAGGTTCCTTTCCTTCTCTTCCTTCAGACTTTTTAAGCTGTTCGCTAGAAATTTCAACTGCCAAAGATCCTGCTTTGAGTTTCTCTTCAGAGGATATTTCAGCTCTGTCATCTATTTCACACTTTTCCATTGACTCCAGTTTTTCTACCACAGGCAGGACTTCTGAGGATGTTTTCAGTTCTCCGTTTACACTGTCAGTGGCAACGGGTACCACTGACCTTGGTTTTGGTGGTTTCTCTGTCACCTCACTTTCTTTCTCTCCTTCTTCAGCTTTTCCTTCCTTTTTACCAAGATCTTCTGGGACTTCCATAAGTTTCCTTTCTTGATCATCCTCTTCAGTTTTTTTCTCTATAGCATCTTCTTTAACAACTGCTACTGCTACATCCTCTTTTTGTCCCTGCTCACCATGCCTGATTAGCACTTCCTTCTCACTTGCTTCGACTCCTGTGGCTGCCACAGTCTTTTTTGACTCTTGCTTTTCCACTTCAGCTTGCTCCTCATGCGGTTCAATAGTTACTGCTGTCACATTCCTCTCTTCACCGTGCTTCTCGAACTCAGGTTTCCCCTCCTTTTCACTAGTTTCAGTTGTTAATGTTGGTCCCTCTTTTTCTTGCTCCTCTTCTTTCGTAGGAGACTGTAGTTCATCTTCTTTAGGCTTCCTAAAACTCTTCTTTTTTCTAAATCCAGTCCAACCCTGAGTAAAAAATTTTCTTAATGGCGATGCAGTATCAGTGACTAAGGCAGCTGACTGAGAACAAACCTCATTCACCCCTGATGTTTTAGGAGATTCATCTTCTGTTTTTTCATTTTTCAGTGTGTCTTTGGTGTTGTCTTCTGCAGAGTGCGCATCCACAGGCATCACTGTTTCTTCTGAGCTGACTTCTTTTTGATCATCAGCTTCTTCAGGGACTTGTGTTTCCTTTTTTACAGTAAGCAGTTGAACTGGTTCTGATTTTCCTGTCTTTTCCTTCTTCACTGTAAATCTGAACCCAACAAATTTAAAAACCTTTTTAAACCCCAGATCATAAGACTGTGGCTCAGATGTGTGGTCTTCTGCATCTTCTTCCAAAGATGGCAACTGTTTAACTGTATGAGCATCCTCTTTCTCACCGTCTACACCATCCTTGGTGCTTGAGTCAGATGGACTTGTCTCCATAGTTTCAGTGTCTTCCTTCAAAGTTACACTAGAATGTTCTGTTTGTCCAACTGTTTAAACAACAAAACAAAAAACTCAGTTAGTTTCCTTCTCAATTTAATGCTATATTATACCTTTATATAAACAATCTTCTTTTGTTTTTTACCAAATTTCCCTAAACATATTTGTTCTATTATCTGTGTGCCTCTTCTATGTGCTACTACTAACTTTTTTTAAGAACTGGTTTTTGTTCTAAGATTACTATAATTCCTTTCCTTCCTTGTATCACTGTATGAGTCTTTCCAAAGTTTATTTCCCATCATTACTCACAGAATATACAGTACAATATATGTAATTATTCCTGAAGCAAGGCTCAGTACCCTTTCCACACAGGGAGAGACCTCTGAGAGAAAAGGAAACAAAGAATAAAAAACTGTGTTGACCTAAAATGATTACAAGAAAAGAAAAGCTCGTTTTACAGCTTTGTCTCAAAAAAATAGTAAGATTTGGAAATGCCCAAGGGAAATTACCCAGTTTCTGAAAACCTGTAACTCCTAAAACAGTTACATTACAACATACTTGTTTTAAAGATCATGAATCTTGGAATTCTCTCATACATCACATTACCACTAATGCCACACAGAAACCTCATCTACAGCAACTCCAGCTCGCTTAAAATAAATGAGGTTGTTACTACACAAACAGGTAAAATCATACCCTCCGCTGCTCACAAGTCTGTGTTTGTCTCTTTCTTGAGCATCATTTGAGTTTTTCCTCAGGACACTGACAACTACCATCTCAGTCCTGGTGACACAATTTAAGTATTGTCACTCCCTCTGGCCATGAGCTGCCTAAGTTCCAGGCTGGGGTTTAAATTAACCCCCCTGAAATGCAGCAGTTAAGAAACCAGCACACATCCATCTTAAAGCACAAAATCACAAGCACCCTATGGCCCAAGTAAGTAACTTTGCAACGAAAAGGTGGAAAGGAGCCAGGATACCAAGCCTCTTAAGTTATGCCATTCAAACACAAAAAACGAGCAGGTAAAACTGCTGTTGCCTATAAGGAGAATTTTAGTAATAGTAGTAACTGTGTGATGAACAGCACAACATGTGAAGATAAAAACTATAGCATCTTCAAGATACCAAAAGATTCTTGGGCTTTGACACTGCCAGGATTTCAGTTTAACATTGTTCCTGAGCCTTGGCTTTGTGGAACAGTTGAAGTGCGGGGCCATGAGGGAGCACACTCCTCTCTGACCAAATGTTAGAATGCTAAGATGACAAAATAAAAGAAAGAATAATTAATGTTAAACAGCAACATCCTGGGAGGAGGCATGGCCTCTTTCTTTTAAGTTGTACATACGTTACTTCAATGCCTAAAGGCATGCAGGAGACAACTTTCAAAAGTACAAATGCATCATGAATTCCCCAAAGTGATTTAGTTTTTATTTGTTCCATCTTTAAGTTGGATCTAACTCTGCATTTGGCCTCGCTTTGTGCAGGGGCTGGACCACCTGCTCTCTAGAGGTTCCTCCCAGCCTAGATGCTTCCTCGATTCTGCTTGCCTACATCCCCTGTGAGAACTGCTTCTTCATAAGCACATAGACAACGTGGTCTAGGTAAGGCTGAAACAAAACTAAATCTACAAGTATTCTGGCTTCTAATAGCTATATGGAGGGCAAATTATGTTTATATTCACCAGCAGCAGCTTACTGGCTGTTGTTTCTCAGTTGACATATGGAAACCTTTTGGTTTTCCTTTATCTAACAGTTTAAAATTATTTACTTCAGTTGTTACCTCCTAATTCACTTAAAAGCCTGACCTCTGGTAACATCCTAACTCCCTGAGCACTTTAAAAACGTTCAAACTGAGTAATGTGTGATGAAACAGGGTAAGAACAAATGAACATTTTCCTGAAGAAGCCAGGATTATTATTCCATCGGTAATATACCTCTTGCAAACACCAGAACACTCCACAAGCAGAAATAACTCGCTGTGAGGACACTTTGGACTGTGGCAGGGTAGGGAAACTAAATGAGGATGTAAGCACAGCTAGAAGCAGCAATAACACATCTGAACTCACTTTTCATTTTAAGATGGTTACCGAAGAAAAACCAATGTGATTATTTTACTAATATTTTTGGACACTAATGAATCAAACATTATGTAGTTGTATGCTGAGACTATACAAGGATAAAGCCAAGGGACTGGGTTTGTATCTGTGTTAATTTATTCCCAGGTCCAGAAATAAATTCCTTGTCATTTCCATCAAATTATATAATTTAACAGAAAGGTTACCATGGCTTAATGGGGAATTCATCAAGCGAGAGGCATTTCTTCAAATACTAAGGTACATATTTTATAGTTATTTAGTAACAAGTACTTTGATATATTCTTCAGTTTGTCTAGGCTAGAAGTAATTTTTCTGGCTGAACCAGGTATGAAATTAAACACTGATCATTTAATGTTAAATAAAAATTTGTTCATGAGCCAAGCCTCTTAACACCTCTGGTGGAAACGAGGTCTATAGCCTCCGTTCTGTTCTCCCTCAGTCCTGCACTAAGGTCAGTGTGCTTACCCTCAGACACATGGAAATCTCTATCTCCACCCGACATGGCTTAGATAAAGGCAGAACAAAAACCGGGGCTGCGTGCCAGTGGGGAATGCTGGGTCTAAGTGGGAAAGACCAGAAGCAGGAAGGCAGTAGGAGCGGAGAAGTCAAGAGACACTCGTGACTCCCAGCAGGCAGCTAGAGACACAGCTCTCCAAGGGTTCCCCGTTCCTCTTGCAAACGCTCCCTGGGAATGCATGCCTACCGCTTTGAAAACCTTGATGTTTCAAAAATATTATTAAGAGTTTATAGCTGCAGTTGAGGCTGCATTTCTTTTTTGTCTTTATTCCTAGAATACAAACTTATGTGTTCAAGAGGAGTTTCAAGGTTTTACAGGTAAACAGGATTACTGAAAGAGGGGAATGATATAGAATGCGAGTGAATGAGGTATGAGGTATTCCATTTCCAAAGTGAGAGATAAGATACACGACTACAGTGTATAAAGGCATCTCTTCATATTCATGATCGGCAATTAAAGGATTTTTGCTTATTCCATTTATAAAATGTGTTCATAACACCCTAAGATAAAGACTATTCTCTGTAAAACACTTTGCAGGTGAAAAGAGCCGAATAGCTATTACAAAATCTGCAGGTATGGTGTATGCATTAAGATAGGAAATACAATCATAAAAACAGAGAACACAGAGTTTAGAGACATAGTGATAAGCTTTCAAACCTGTCAGATCAGGCTGACAGTAATTAGGTCCTCCTAGTGAGCCCAGCAAACATGCTACCTTGCAATACTTCATTAAATAAACTGCAAAAGGAAGAACTAACAGAAGTATCGCCTGACTGCACACGTATTTTTAATACCAGTCTGAAAAGCTGCAACTGTGCTACACACCTCACACTTCCATCGCTCCCTCACAGCACACAGTGGATATATGTAGACTGCAGTCAATATATATCCAAGTCATACTTTCACAAGATACACCCCAAAACGCATTTTTTATATCCAGTGAGGCATTAGAGAAACAGAAGACCCAAGAAATCAATTGTACATGCTGAACTTTAAATTTAGCAGTCAGATTCTTTAATGATGTTTATTAATTTATTAATTATATTCTTGGTGTCTAAACATTGTTAGTGCACTTCTCAATGCAAAGCAAACCATGAGTTACTCCACTTGGAAAGGTTTGGACGTAATTTACACAAGATATTGTTGTTCAGAGTACTGTAATATGTCATTACCACAGGTATTTTGGCAAGACAACTAGCACATTCTGAATGAATTCATTGAATTTGAAAGCATCTTTAAGAAACACAGGAGATTCATCAAAATACCTACCAGGAAAAAAAATAATCTAGTAAAATGTTGTTACGAAGACGATTTCTTTCGGTCTATCTTGAGCAGGGCTGCACTTGACCAGCTACGTGCTAGTCAACGAAAATAATACAATAAAAATATATCCAGAGGCAGCAATAAAAATCAAAGGCGATATCGTAAAATTGATCCACTTTGCTATTTAAATCCACTGTGGCTAAGAATGAACGCTGAAATTCTATTGTAACTTCTTACACACCAGTCAACATTTTTAACTGAATCAAGGTGCTGCTTCTGTTTTAATAACAGCAAGTGTTTTATTTTATTCTGAAAGAAACATATGAAATTGACAGTCCCAGGGAATGAAAAGTGCTTGATTTCACAATTTCATAGGTAGTTTACTCTATGGTAAGAATTTATTTCTGTTTTATCAGAAGTATATGGATCAGATGTTGGAAAATTAGTATTTTCAGAATGACTGAATTTCTGTCTCATCTTATTAAAAATTAAATTAATAAATAACTCTTCTCTTTCAGTAGCCTGATAGACACTGTTGGCAGTGCAACTTAACTGCTCCGACCATCTCATCTGTCTCTGGAAGTGAAAATGTGTTTCTCCCCTTGCAGTTGCCAGAGAGTTTAAAAAAAAAAAAAAAAAAAAAAGGGAAAGAAAAAGCACTCCGACTGCAAGAGTTAAATCCACAGCACTTCATGTGCTTGCAGTCAACCATGTCAACATCTGGAGCTGGTTGACTTTTCCCCCCAAGGATTTGCAGCACAGCGCTGGATTTTTTCCATGAATTCCCTACATTCTCAATCTCTCAGATGGATGTCACACACACCCAGCGCCCGCCTCACAAACTCCACTGGCCACCAAAAGGCTCCAGAGGACTTTGTGCTGTTTTCATTTATTCAGTGTTTAAGTATTTAGGGCCAAATTGTACTTTCAGTCACATACACAATACTCTCCATAGGTTTGCATGGGCGTAAGCAAACACTGAAGCCATAAGGCTGAAGGGGTATTTTACAATCATTTGCCTCCATTGTGTCTAGATTTGCTATGAATACGACTTTTAAATAAAAGAAACATCTACTGCTCTAAAACTCACTCAGAAAGCAATGAAAAAAAATAATTTGAACCAAGTGTCCATGATACACAAAGCTTTTATTTGTTAAATGCAGTTTTTCCTTAACCCCACAATTTGTCCAATTATTATTAGAATCATTTAAAGACAAAGTCAAGAAAGGGTAAAAACTGATAAGGATGGGGAAGCAGCAATTAAAAAACAAAACACAGTTTGAAATTACATTATCTATGAAAAATCTGCCCTGAACAGATTTATTTAGAATAAAGTAGCTGTTTGGAATTATTACTGGAATTGAATACTTGAGCAAATAAAATATATTAAAAAAAAAGGCAAGTTGTGCTTTTAGGTTTTCATTGCAGGGTGTAAAAGCTGAACACTACACCACAAATCCTGGTTCTTTTAACTACAAGTTTCAGGAGGATGCGTTTAATAAATCAAGCAAACACACCACCCACTTCACAGTAACAAAGTAACATAGAAATATGTCCAGGTGTTACACTTCTAAGATTTTTTTTTTTAATTTTTATTTTAACTACAAGGTTTAAAGTCTGTGACACTGCTACTTCTTGACAATATATTTCACAAATTCTTCCCTTCTTTCCCTACTATTCAAGATATTTCTTTCCACTTCAATGTACAAATAGTTGTACATGGAAAGAATACAACTTCCTTCCCCAATCTATTCGCTGAATTATTTCTAAGGACCAACTTGCCACGTTAATTGTAGAGAGGGAGTTCTTTCATAATAATTAAATAATGATGGAGGATTTACAGAGATTTTTGCATACTAAATTTCACGGTGCATACATGCAATTCATGAGCTTTTAAACCATGTTGTTCTTTCCAAGCTTTAGAAACAAATACCATTAAATTCAGTCTTCAGTTTTCTGGTACTTGAGTGGCAACTGAAGAGTTAAGTTTTAAGACCTCACATACTTTTGTGTGCATTTTTAAAAAAGGAAAAAACCTGCAAAATAGCTGTCGTTTCTCATGGCTTAGAACTCCTTAAGAAAGCAAAAGCAACGTCCCCAGAAAAGGACATTGTACATAACCTCATATTAAAAGAGAGCACCATAATTTCCGCTGTGATGCTGTAACATTCCTCATGAAACTTTATTTTTAGAAGATTTTGCTTTAGCTGTACTTGTCTGTTCCAACCTAGAGACCAACTTCTCAAATTCCAGCAAGGGAAGTTATGCATTTCATTCATTCAAGATTTTAAGATATTTCTTCTTTCATTTCAATGTTTCAAGAAACAGCACTAAAGATAAAAACCCAGTGAAGTTCTTAAAAAATTATTTTGTTTGTTTGTTTTTATACCAGAAGGGTCAGTAGCCATGGCTTGGACATACAGTTACTGTAGTTAAAGATTCTACATTAAATGAACTTACAATAATGAACTGCTCTCAGCTGTTCCGCTTGGGAACCAAACCAGCATGCTGCAAATATTTATGAAATTTCATGGTTACCCATGCTGCCCATGTCTCACATTCAGTGACTTGGTTCTGCTTTTTAAAATAAAATGTATTCACCAAGCATAAGATAGATGCAACACTAGCAGTCTGGTATTTGAGGGAGAAGAAAACCAACAAATCTGCTCTGCTAGTAACAAGGACAGGATAAGCAGTAACAGGTCAATAAATGCTGGGACATTTTTGAGAAACCCTAATGATTAATAATGAAAATGCACAATAAAAAACAGACTGGAAATTTTCTTTATCGAAACGACTGCATAAAGCATAACAAAAACATTGTAGACAAACTCACCACAAAGGAGATGTAGCTGCATCTGCACGAATTAGACACACGATCACGTAAGACACTCCTGCATACCAATAAGGAGAGGTACTCTGCCCCTTCCAAGAACGGGCAATCTGTACTACAAGCTAGATGCAGTTCTTGCAAAACGTACTATAGAAGCATCTGTGCTGTAGCAAAAGTCCACGTTTCTCCAAGAATTATTAAATAAGGAAAACTTCAAACGATCAAACTGTGCAACGCTATAAAGAGATTGCTTTTGAAAAACAGTTTAACCTTTAATTACTAACAATAAAGGGAAATAAAAAAATAGAGAACCCTTGAGGAAAAAGACTCAGCATGTGATAAGCTCATTAAACATCGAGTTTAATGAAAACCCTATTGTAAACAGCAGTAGGATATCTCCTCCCCTACTAACTGATTCAAATCACGTACAGTCCTCCCCAAGGTCAATTCCAAACGGAGCCGGACTTCTACAGGCTTTGTTGTCAATACGTATTGTAAAGTTGAAGTATTTTGCGTGAATAAGCCCCCACTATTTGCTGAATTCATTCACTAGCTCTAGCAAATAAAATATAAGCGAGCAAATAATACAATGAAATAAAAAACCTTCCTAGATTGCTAAACACCATCGATCAGAGGGAAATTCCACTGTAAGTTAGTGATCTTTAGTAAAAAACAGTGGGGTTTGTTTATTTACATTTCATAACGCCACTTTTGTTTCCCAGAGAAAGACACAAGTTTGTGTAAAACCAGATAACTATTTTCCTTTTAATTCTTTGCTCCTCCAGGTACTATCTCTTCAGAAAGCCCAACGGTCTTAGCGCTCCCACTTCAGCAGCCCATGCAGCGCTTTCTTAAATCAGATGTACAGAGTTCAATGCACGGGTAACACTGAGGTTTTGATACCACCGGCTGGGATCCTGCCGCCACACATGCATGTAACACCCCCACACACAACCACCGCCACCGCCTTCATCTCCTCGTGATTTTGCTTCATTAAAATTAAACCAGCTGTGAATGAACAGCTTCATTTCTCTCATGCAAAATTTTTCGCAACATATAAATGACGCTCACTTCTACGTTTCCTCCCATTTCACCAGTTAGTGGTGTTGTGCTGCTTTATTGCTTGATTAACGTAAAACAGCACCATCAGTGCGGTCACTTTCTTTTTTTCCATTCCTCAATTTCAGATACCACGGTACCGTGGGAAAAAAGCCCTGTTAGCACCTTCAGACTTGGAGAAGCCTCGCTATACAAAAGCACCGCACCCAATATCCGACGGAGGTGATGAGAAACGTGAAAGTTCCAGCAACCTTCACTTGGAAGCCGTTCTCACTGAAGAGATTTCAGCCGGACTTTTTTAACCCCTAATGCCCTGCCGGGAAACCTACGGCAAGTACAACAATACTTGGGAAAGCCGGAGGAGCCCCACAGCGAGCGCTGCAGCCCAAGTGCCCAGGCACCGGGAGCCACCAGCGGAGGCAAAACCGGCCCGAACGCCCGTGGGGGTCCCCGCCGCGCCGCGCCGCGCCTCACCCGCCATGGCCACGGTCCCCAGCATCGGTCCCCAGCATCGGTCCCCAGCATCGCCGGGCGGCTCTGGGCCGGGGCGCGTCCCAGGCA
>JAVJGJ010000059.1:45823796-45836351 GCA_035590215.1 Microhierax caerulescens | reverse complement strand
CGCCCCCCGAAGCGCGGCGCAGCTCCTCCCCACCCGCCGCTGCCCGCTGGCAGTTACAGGCACTGCGGCTCGAAGCATCCGTCCCGCAGCTCGGGGCAGGCGCTGTCCCTGCCCGCTGACCGCCGGAGATGCGGGCTCCGCAGCCAGCGGTCGCCACCGACCGAAGCGCCGAGCGCCGCAACTCCCGCTTCTGCCACACCTTCCCGGTGGCTCTGCCCCGGGGTATCCCGGCCAAACCTCAACAGATGCTCGTTCACAGCCCTGAAGCAGTTTGCCCCTCCAACAAAAAACCCACATGAAACACTTTTGTTTCTCCGTACTGGAACATTTCCTCCTTTGCCTATTAACAGTCACTTTGTGGTTGGGATTTTTTTTTTTCCTGCTTTCATTTGTTTGGGTTTTTTGAACTGGAATTCTCTACAACCTGATTACATCGGAAATTGTCTCAAATTCTGCTGTCCAGGGTTTCAGAAAGGTATTACTTCAGAGGCTTGTAGTCTATATAGTACTGTGATGCTCCAGCAGCTCTTCCTGCTAGTAAAAAGGGGTGCAATTTGATAAACTAAAATGTAAAGGATCAGTTGGTATCTGATACAGGACCTCGTATTACAGTAACAAGATTTCTATGGATCGCACTGGCTATCTCCAAAGTTCTGATGACACACAAGAGACTTGTGCCAGCCAGCCACAGCCCCTGTCTGCAGCTCTGACTGACAGCACCAGCTCCCCAGTGAATTCACCAGGCTTCCCCTCGGTTTAATCTGATGGTGGCAACTCTGATGGGTCTGGATCACCTCTCAAACGGTCTTTCAAATGTGAGACTCAAATAATGACAACAAAAACCCAAGCAACTCGGAAAACCTTCGAATTGTAAATGTTCCTTTACTATAGGCAATTACCTGTGTTGCCTCAGCACTCAGTGTCATGATGCCTTATTTCTGACTTCACAGACTTTGCAAACAAGGTGAAATAAAGAATGAGTGGGGTATGTGAAGAAGTACAGAGTTAAAATGTTGTATTTCTCTACATGGAGCATTTAAGAGATACCTCTTCCCCACTTTTATTCATCTGCCCAAAGACATGTGGATCAGGCTCTGTAAGGTTCAGAGGGGTGCATATGAACAGTTACGAATACCTGAATGCGGTCTTTACTTGAAGAGCTATCTTTTCAATGCCTGACCAGACAGGTTTTATTTGTCTCTATGGATGATGTCACTTTCAGCTACTGTTACCAGAAAACACATGCTACATTGCCTCCATAGAGAGTTTTTTCACTTTGAGAACAAACCCGAAGAATGGTTTTCCGTTTCATGTGAACTATGCTACCATGTAGGCTTGGTTTCATGAACAACAGTAAAATAAATCCGGACTAAACCAGCAGCAGCACACAACCACGTGAGAGAGAATTCTCAAAGAAAGCGAAGACTTTCCAGGCAACCTACTCGCATCCAAATTCCTAGTGCTACACCTATGCCCGCAACATCATGCACATCGTGCATTTGGTCACACGTAACTATCTGCATGCAAAGGGAGTATCTCACCTCTTCCTCATTGCACATCCTAGGAACACCATTTCTGTACAACTGAAGCTACAAGCCAGAATTATCCAACAAGAATTATAATCTTTGACTATTAACTTGAAATTCATGCCCTTTTAAAGGCCTTCTCTGTTACTTAATCTGGAAGCTGAATACCAACATGAAACCTTCTGACATTACTTCTAATCATCAGGTATTTTCTCTTCCTTCATGACTCAGGTTTAATGAGTATCCTCTCTCCATCCCTACCCACTTGAGAGTCAAATTTTAAAAAGGAGTAGTGTTTACCATGAGTGAAAGATAAAACAAGTTGCATCCCATTTTTATAGTGCCAAAAGCCTCTACCAATGTGATTAAAAAAAAAAAGGCACAAAATCTCAGCATAAAATATGGCAACCTTCCATTGGAATAATAGTGTTACAGCAATTAATCTGAAGATGTGGCAAAGAACTGCCGTTTACTAGAACTCAAACCCCAAAGCACACTAAGGGCTACACCAATGCCTTCAGCTGCTCGGCTGTGCTCCATCCTACCCTTTCCCCACCCCTCCCCTGCTCTCTCACACCAGCACTAGCTGCCTGCTCTGACCAAAAACTACCCCTCGCTCTTGCCACCCCTGCCAAAAAGGTCAGCGCGCAGTGGGACCGCCGAAGCGGATCTCTCACTGCACGTCTGCAAAGGGGAGCAGAGGGAAGGGGGCAGCAGCAAGAGGCTGCTGAGGGCAGGAGGGGTGGGCTGCCAGTTTGCACAGCAGAAAGAGCAGCGCATCTCCAACCGTGCAGCAAGGCAAGGAAGAGATTCCCAGGACAGAGCAGACAGGGGTGCCCACGACGAGAAAGGTTTTGTGATCAAAAAGCAAATCTGATTAAAAGCAGTAGGAAAGAGAATTTTAATCAAGGTAAAGCCAACGGAGCATCAGCCTGTCTCTTACCATGAGTTCAAAATAGTTTATTATCATTAATATTACTAATGAATGAACATAAAAGGATTTCTGCCCTACAAAGGAAGAGACAGGCCTGTGCAGCAGAAACTCCTAATGTAAGAAGTGGAAACTGAGCTGTTCCTTCAATTGTCAAGAGGCCGGCTGTGGGCAAGCAGAGGCACCACAGGGTGCACAGAGAACCTCCTAAAGGGTAAGGGGTAAGGGGTAGCATCCCCCACCACGGTCATCACAGCTTCAGTCCACAACCCATTTGTTATCTGACCTCCGCTACAGAGAAAACGCGTCCCAACAAAACAATGCCCTAGAGCAGGAGTCCTCAAACCTTTTAACCAGGGGCCGGCACGCAGATGAAGTGGCAGATCTGTGGCTGCCTGGCTTCCCCCCCCCAACCCCCGGCGGGGGAGGCAGGGGGGTTCTGTAAATACCAGGGGGCCAGATTGAGGACCCTGGGGGGCTGTATCAGGCCCACGGGCCGTAGTTTGAGGACCCCTGCCCGAGAAGAAGCACTTCAGCAACCAAGAGACCACGTGAGTAACTACCTACCTGTTCACTAGGAGACAGCTAGTTGAGCCCCATTTCAGCTGCTCACTCCATTTAGCACGCAGGCCTCTGACCTGCCCACTGAACACAGGCTTTTACTCACCATTTGTTTCAGCAGCCTCTGCTTGCTCTCCAGGTGGTTCTTGGAGGGGTGAAGCCACCTCTGGCCGCTGCCCATCCAGTTCCTGAGGTGTTGTAACAGCTCCTGGCTGCTGTGGCTCCTGCGGTGGGGCTTCAGGTTCCAAATTGTCTGCGTTAACATGAGGTACTGATAAACTTGCATCTAAAACCTGCATGGTCAAGTATTGGTTGAAGAATGGTAGAGAAAGAAGGAAGGGGAAAAAAAACCAAACAAAAGAACATCAGTATTAGGCCAGGTTTTTTTCCCCTACAGAATACTGTTCTTTCATTCTCATGCAAGCATTTTTGGAAATAAGTACTTCAGTGCAGTATTCCTTCTTCCCAAAATTATTAACTTTAATAAATCAAAGTAATTCTGTGAGAAAAAAATAAACCAAGACATAATCTGGGACTATTTATTTTATTGTTCTCCCACATGAGATGTGTGGAAGAAGCAAGCCTTACAGACAATGGCCTATAACCTTGTGTAGAAATTGGTTTCCAGCATGAAGAAAAACCCCAGGATAATGTGAGTCTAGATGATGGAAAGATACTTTTAATTCTTCTAAATGTCTGGCACAATTTCTCTGATGCATGAATACTGTCCACACTATAGCCTTTGGTATCGCTCCTCTGCTGACATGCTTATCTTATCATCACAAACAATACAACTACAAAGAAACTGAACTGTTCTGGACAGAAAGCAGAATATATGTATATAAATGCCATGAGGAAATTCAATGAAACTGGAATTAAGCTAGAATTTTTGGGCCTCAGTTATTAGGCACAGATTATTCATACAGGGCAGAAAAAGCTTTGCAGTTCTTTGGGACTCTGCACTATAATATTTGAAATACTTTTTCTAGATTTGCTAATATATGCGCAAAACAAATATCTTTTTCAGCTTCCATATTTGATACATTTTAATTATTTTCAGGTTTTGTGTACATTTGCCATATAACAAGGAAGCTACTTTCAGAAACATATTTTTATTTAGAAAGTATGAAATGTGTTATGGTCAATAAAAACCACTTCTTTACCCTTTCATTGTTTGATTAACTAGCTTTCCAACCAATTGTATTACCTTCCAACAGAAGCCATTTCAGCTAATTAACCATGTCTTAAATCCCTATTCCTGAAGCGTAGGTTTAAAGTTCCTCTGGTAGAATGGCAAGCCTTAATTACATCTCATTGTCTTATTACTCAGCTGTGCTCCCAAAATGCCGCCGTTGAAGCCCTGTTAATTAAGCAAAGGAATCACAGATACAGCCCATCTTTCAGTGTAACATAACATCCAAACGCCTGAAGCAGCAAACTGGGATCAGGAAGATGCCACATTCCTGACGATTCTCTTCCAAACCCCATCAAAACAAGCTTCTGAATGAGGAGATCCATTTATTTATTTTTATTAGCAATTAGCCTGCTGCAACGGAATTTCAAATCAACATACAAAGTGCGGGGCAGATGGCTTTCCTCTTACCATACCACCCCCTTTTCATGCACTGGACGGGATCCGAGAGAAGCGCCGTACCCCACTTCCACAGGCAATGAAGTGTGCGTTCGGGTTCCCAATTTTCAGTTCAGAAGCCCTTAATTAAGCCAAATTGTTTCCACCTGGTGTTGCTGTGCTCCTCAAAGCTGCCTTTCACAGCCACATAATCCACCTCACGAAAAAGGACCCCATTCTGCTCTACTGCCAATACCACAGATGGAATAATTTGGCTTCAGAGTTTTCACATGCTGAGACCAGATATTAAATAGAAGAAATATGAAATGGCTCAACACTCAGATTACATTCCCGCTTCTCACATCACCCTTCTCATAAATCTAAAACACAGGAACTCAGGAGGAACAAAAATGCCGCACCACCGAACAAAGGCATGTAAACTCTGGGAAGCTCCTCCGCAGTTGCACACAGCATTAACTGAATGCCAGTAACCGATTAAAGACTAGGAACAAATTGGCACAGAAAATAGCAGCCCAATTCTTAAAGGCCTTTGAGATTCTTCAATACAAATTTATTAAAGGGCAGTTATTTTTTTTTTAAAAAAATAAACTTTACTCATTCATTCTTGTAAGACAACTGCTAGTCCTGCAAACACAAGAAACTTAATTTTACTGGTTCTAAGGGCACTTGGTTATCAGAAGGTAAATCCACAGACGGCTATTTCAAGATTGACACCTTCAGAATTAGCACCAACAATTCTTTGAAGTCACAAGAAAGGCAAAAGCGCTGAATATCTTAGCACTCTTCACTTTATGCAAAGATTTCCTTGCCTTTCTTTCCAAACCTCCCCCAGTCAGCAAACCATTCTAAAGCTAGTCATATGTATAGACATACACATATAGATGCATAAAGTCTACCATTTGCCTAAGTTCTTAATACGGACCTGCAGACTCTGCAGGGCACCAGGGTACAAAGGCATCAGGTACCACAATGCAGTACAACTTGTCTCCTTTTTAAATTGAGCCTCGAGTGTTACGACAAAATATTATCTATGGTAACACTTAATATTCCCCCAGCTCCAAATTTATTCTATAGTCGCGATGCGTTCAGGAAAACAGTGACTATATATCATCCCACAGATCTGTGACCAAAATTCAGAAGTCACTGGATCTAGCAAATAACCCTTCCGATCTACAAAATGCTGTGATACATTTAATAATGTTTTTACATTTAATTCTGTTCTTCATGCTGAAAGGTGATATTAAAACCAGTTTTTACTACCACCTAGTATAATTATAATCCTTGTTCATTCTGTACATAAATTCAGTTTTGAAAGCAGGACCCATCAGTCAGAACTCAGTAAATATGTGAATACATTTAAAACCTCACTATTTTCAGATTTGACCAGACATGCAATATAACCCTACCCTGCCAGGGAACAGGGACCTTTTTACCAGTCTCTTGAGAAAGAGTTTGATGTCATTCTTGGTCATACGAAGAAAAATTGAGATTTTCAAATCAAGTGTTCTACTTTAAATAATTGAATAATCACAGCTAATAAAATAATAGTATTTTTTTGCAATTTGAAGTGCATGCAAAGGAGAAGAAAATATGCATCTTTAGGGGATTTGTAATGTGAAGGGAGACACAACAGCATCGTTAGTTTAAAAAAAGAAGTTTTGTGTTCTGAGACAAGTTGCTCAGGCTCTTTATGAGGGTCAGTGCAGTCTGTCCCACTGCATTAGTCCTCAAAAGAAACTAATTTCAATTTTCAGTCACATTAACCGCTTCATTTCTCTGAAGGGATCTAAAATGCAGTTTAGTCCAATTATGTCTAATTTAGTGAGTTGTGTTCTTAATTCCATTGGGAATAGCTGTAAAGCTTAAACAACTATAAGTCAAAGTTTAAAGAGATGGGTGAAAACCTTAAAGAGAAAATTAATGGTATTAGGAATCTTGTTATTCAGCTCTGTGTATTTATCTACAGGTAATGAGACATTACAGTTGGCAGGTTTATCAACATTCATCAGGTTTCTGCAGCACACATTCATCACTCTCCTTTGATTATTGAGATTAATTAATTTATGAATGTGTTGTCTCACAAACGCAGGCGAAACTGCAGAGAACTGGTTATCTAGTTTGCTGGTCCTTCAGCTTCATCATTCCCCAAACGAAGGGCCATCAGTGAAGCAACACTTCAGCTTCTGTCATGCCACTACTATACATCACATACATATTTTTTCCAAGACTCCTCTCACATCCACCACAAAGGTGGAAGCCAAGGGCAGCCAGCCAGCCAGTGAGACTAAAATGCACAGGGCTTGTTACCCAGGTCACTCTAACCAACAGCAGCTTCTGTTCCATTTTGCACACACAGTTAGGTCTGACTGTTGGATCCCACTAAATGCACATAAAATTTAAAACATACAAAGAAAGTAACACAAAGAATTACAGGAGATATGGATAAACAGCAGGTCCTGATCTCACCATATGCTAGCACATGCTTCATTCATGCACTACTCTGGAGGGGCTAGCAGCACCCAGCCTCTTCCCCCACCAGCAATCACCACCATTCCCAACATTCCTTGTACCAGACCCAAATCATTCCAGGGATTCCTCACACCAGGCCCAAACGCACCAGAGTTAATTTTGCCTCATTCCGTTAATCCTGCTACACTGATTCTACATTAGATTACTAAAATAGACAGATCCAGCTGTCTGAACAACTGAGCAAACTAACATAATGGTCTCTAATATTTTTCCTGAAGTTTGATTCTGAAATTTTGGGAAAGCTTGCAGCACTGTTGGTGTGCTCTGGGGGGTCAACTCTTAACACAAGCTGCTTCATTAAAGAGATCTTCAAAACACCAACATTTGGAAAAAAACCTCTGAATTTAGGTTGTTCCAAGTCTTTGTTCACAGCAGTTTGTCTTGTTTTGCATTAGTTGAGGCATTAGAGATTCATGTGATATTGCAAATTCCAGGTGGAGAAAACATAAGGCCCTTAGTCTATGAGGCACATTAACAGCATACTTAATTTCAGTACTTATTTCTGGGTAACTACTCCTGCAGACAAAGTCAAGAGCCTTCTCCTTACCTTTCAGTCCCTCAGATCTATCCTGTTCTGTCAGCCTGATGCCATTGTGACACCTCCTCATGGACGACTACCCTCAAAATCCACACGGCTAAAACAAACCAAACAGTTTCTGCTCCCAAATCACCTCTGTGATCTCTTTCTGCAACCTGTGAAGGCTGCATTACTCCCAACCTGCCACTCTGGTCCACACCTTAAGCTTCATCCAACTTGAGCTCGCTCCCAGGTCTCGCATCTTTCAGCTCTTTCTGCACAGCCATCCTTGGCCACCACCTTACTCAAGCATTCTCGTGGCTCTAAGTCATCCAGACCCTAAGGATCAGTTAGAACAAGGACAGAGCACAGAGCACAAAGCAAGTTACTCTCAGTTAACTACAACCACAGCTTGCATTTGCAACCAGAAGGCCTCTCAAAGACCCGAGACTCCTCTTTGCATCTCTTTAGCTTCTATCACTTCAAACACAAGCTAATTGCCTTGGCTTTCAAAGTTCCCAGACACTCCCTCTTCCACCTCCCTCTTATCTCCTGTATGATTAGGGGTTATTTCACGCTTTTGGTGGATCCATGACACCAATTTCCATTGTGCATTTTTTCAATTAAGCATTTTTATGCTTTCTCCTCAGCCACCCCACAGGCATGGGAGGACCTCCAAACCGTACCACCACACTGCATCGGTTTCTTCCTTCCGTCGGGAAAAAAGGACTTGAAGGGAGTCAGACCCTGTTGAACCATCAGATCCCCACAGCCTCCTTATTCAGATCAAATGCCTCAAACCAAGGCTCTTAGAGACGCAGCCTAAGGACTATCCTTTGGTACTTGGTTTAGTTTTTACCATTGCAAATGTAGTATTTTCAGGCTGACACAGCTCCCTCACGAGAACGCAGTTGTTTAAACAGCAGATGTATGTCTGTCCCAGCTGTTATTTGTCAGGCGCTCAGACAATAAGACACTCTGACATCTCAGCTGGTAACCTCTTTAGAAGAGACAGTTCCAAATATTTACTGTCTAGAAGACACTTGCTCTCATTACAACGCAGGTAGTGTAATCGAGTTACTACTCAGAAATGGGAACCAACCCCAAAACACCTTCTGAACCAGCTTGCTGCTCTTGAGTGGGGGCCCTCCCATGTGAGCAAGCCTGGAATGTACTGCACAACATTTTAAAGCCATCGATTCCCATAAAAGATTCTCTCTCCCAAACCTAGATTTTGCTGCAAGAATAGCCTATTAGCATTCCAGTATTTTTCCAGATCCTCTCCTTAGAAGTTTCCCTGCACCATTTCAGGCAGCTGTTCCAACACAGCTCTGCTCTGTCAGCAGGGCTGCAGAAAGAAACCTGTATTAACATTGGTACCTTGAGCTTCTAAATAAAATCAACATCAAAGCTGGGTGGTGGTAGGGGGAGCGGCTGTAATTGCTTTAGCTGAAACATTGGTAGGATGACGCAGCTCTCCTTGCATCACCCGCATTGCTGGTAGTTGCATTCCACTCCTTGGGACCTCGGAGGGTCCCGCACTGGCATCTTTTTCCAGCTCTCCCTGATGCTCAGCATCCAAATGGGAAGTCAGGCAAGAGGTGCATCGCTGCTGTGAACGCAGAGGCAGAGGGAGCTCACAAGATGGAGATGGGAGATGCCTGAATCAATCTAGCCACGTGCTGCCACTGACAGAAGCATCACCCAGCTCCTTGCCTGCTCCCTGTCACAAGGTCCTGCCTGCTCCCCTGCGCCTGCTGCTGCTGCCCGAGTCCCAGAAGCCGACGCATCTCGCTAAATCAGCAGAGAATAACCTTGCAAAGAAACTGAACGGATTTCTAGGGGGTCTGCTCCTTGTACAAGCTTGCCCAGGGCCAGAAGCAGCAAAGAGAAGCTGCAGGTACCCTGGGAGGAGGCAGGAGCACAGGACCCATCCCATCGGACACCTCAAAGCTTTTGTCAGTTCATGGCGCCCGAGGCTTGTCTGACTTCCCCTATGAGACTAAAAGGATCTTGTTCCTACTTCTAGCACTATTATTACTGAAATTTGTTAAATCCTTCTCAGGCTGAGCTTCAGGCCTCCCTGCTGCTCAGGGCAGTCTGATGGGGAGGTTTCACAAGCAGACAAGGTCTACCAGCTCACTGCCACTAACAGGGAAAGCTTTTTCATTTCCCCTTCTGCCTGCTGCAGATGCTTGCCTAGTCCTAGCTCTGGGTTTCACCTGGCCATCATTGGAGTCAAATTCACACATTAATACATCAGGGAACTAGCCATAAAAAAAAAAAAATATCCACTGTTTCCTGAAGGGTTAGTGAGTTTAACCTGCTTATGGAAAGGTGAGGTGGGGACCAGGCACAGAATGAGGTGGGGCTGCATCATCTGGGGCAAGACAGAGGAGATAGGTAGGAAAGGAAGAAAAGGAGGCAGAAAAGACTATTGCTGCTCAACCAGCAAGGCGATAACTACCAGATAGATCAGCCTTTGGTGGGACCACGCCCCATCCCTGGATTTCAACAGGACTTTGGGTGTTGATTCACAAATCTGATGGATTCAGTTCAGGCATGCAAATGGATTAGTACCTCCAGGATCTGTCATGCTCCCCTGCAGAGGGGGCCTCCCACAGCGGGGCAGCTACACAAGATAAGGAGCAGCTCCCACGATGCCAGAGTTTAAGCCTGGTCTGCTACAGCAAAAAAAGCCACCAGTTTCAAGTTCCATTAATGTGCTGGGCTGGAAACTCTGGAGCTGTCTTTTCTGTAATTCACCAGCAACGTGTGAAAGGATGGGGTGAACAGCTGAGGTCCCAGCCCCCGGAGCCCACATTTATCCCGCAGTGCTTGTGAGCCAACATCCAAGGCTCCTCAACACCTCTAGCACTGCAGACAAAGTGCTTTACAGGGTCTCTCACTTATTCTGGGCTGTAGAAGTCAGAAACACTGAAACATACACTCCGCCTTCCAGTAACCAGGACACCTCAAAAGCTGGTATTTGGCCAAAGAGTCACACGTGGGTAACAAAACAGCTAAAAGATTGTAAATTTGGCCCTTTCTAGAAGAAAAGGCAAAGAGGTTTTTCATCTTGTACAAAACATAACTATGCCATGAAAGAAACTTGATTAAATATTTTGTGGACTTTCAAGTGACCAAAAGCACAACTGCTGTGAGATTTTATAACCGATACTAGACTAGTTGCCTAGACAATTTGTGATCGACTCGCCAAGGCTCACTGAAGCTGGATTCCATTGAAGTCACTTTTCAAAGTTTTTCTTCTAAAAGAGGCGCTTGTGATAAGCGTTTTAATTTGGAAAGTACAAGAAAAAAGGCCATCCTTCAAAATGTCCCCATTGTATCTTCTGCAAACAAATTAGCTCTTTGACAGATTTCTCCAGGGGCATTGCAGGATCTGGTAATTTTCAAATTCAAAGGGCTGAAAGGAGAAACGATGAAAAATCGTGTCACAAATCTGCATGAAATTACCTTACTGTAGTAGTAAGAAGAGACTAAATGAGATGCAAAAAAAAAAAAGTACGATCAAACTTCATTAAAACTTTTCTTCTTATTTAATGTAAGGGAAGGCAAAAATAGCTGGTTTAGAAGAACAGTAGTAATACAACTTCTTACAGCAGTGGAATGATGAAAGAACTTCTTCACCACCTTTAAACAGTTCTACTTACATAGCAAGGCAAAAATGTAATTAGAAAACATTTTTCCTAACACGTAGAAGTCACAAAACACAGTAGCAGTAGTAGTGGTAGTAGTAATAATAATAATGATCTGTATTTGACAACAGATCAATGCTATTATCTTTGTTGTGGGTCTTAGTTCCCATAATTGGATACATATGGCTATGAATGTTATATCCCTTCTTCAAAGTCACATTATCTTCATTTTTAAACAGTCACTGTTGCCAAATGCTTGCCCTCTATAAAATCACTTGCGTCTAAATTTCAGCATCTGAATTCTACGATTGCCCAGCACAACCGTTAAATTTTTTTTTGTTAAGCAATACCAATCCCTAGCACTTACTTGGTTAAAAAGAAAATAAAATACATCTCAGTTAATTTAAAGTTGATTCTCAATGTGGTTTTCAAATCTGTCAAAACACACGCAAGGAGGTCTAGCGGCGGCCGGGAACTATGGGAAATTCAACTTGAAAGTTAAATCTGAACCACAAGGTCAAAGAAACAAAGTCATAAGCAGTTCTCAAGCTCTAACACACCCACGCACCAGCGACAGAAACTTTGGAATATCCCGCTCGGAGGGCCCAGGCTCCGAGGAGCCTGGAGAAGGGGACCCGGGCCGAACGCCGGGGTATCTCCCTCCTAACAAACTAACGCCTGACCGCAAAGCAACGCTACGTCAACACGTCGATGCACATAACCTCCCTTCCAGTCCCAGAATCCCCTCAACGCGCCTATTCCAGAGGGATAAATGGGTTCATTCATACTCTATTTTTAAACACCAGGCATGTTTTAAAAGAATTTCTTTCAATTCTTCAACGCCTTTATTAAGAACAACACGGGGGGCGAGCCCCTTCGCTCCCTGCTGGCCCCGAGCTGGCGAGTCTCTGCCCTCTCCCCCCTATGCGGTATGGCACCGGGGCGCACGGCAGCCACCGATGGCGCCCGCCCCCTCCCCACCCGCGGCGGGGGGCTGCGGCTCAGGTGCGCCCGAGGCCGGGGGGTGCGGGCTGCGGTGGGACGGGGGAGGGGGAGGGGGGGTACGCCGGGGCGGGCGCCCCGCTGAAGGAACCGCAAACCCGGCGGCCTGGCCGCGCCCCGCCGCGCCTCCCACCTGCATCCTGGGGAGGGGAGGGGAGGGGAGGGGAGGGGCGGGGCGAGGCGGGGGGGGTGCGGGGCGCGGCGGGCGCCCCGGGCGCCGCCGCCGGCGGGCGGCGGGG
>JAVJGJ010000059.1:45798691-45815807 GCA_035590215.1 Microhierax caerulescens | reverse complement strand
GCACATAAAACAGATTACTGATGCGGGAGGGAAGCAAGAAGGAGAGCGAGCATAGATCATTTCTATAGTCCAGGTTTTGTCTTAGCCATTGTAGAAGAGGGCACTAACCACCTGACAGGTGTCAGCCTTCAGCAGCAGTGAGAACTACCTACAGCCTTCGAGTGAGTCTGTGTTTCAGTCTCACAAAAAAAAAAAAAAAAAAATTAGAGCGCCTCTGGGGTGGAGATGGAAGTCTTCCCATAAAGCATCACATACAGATGTAAAATTCAGATCAACTTTTGCAATTTTTGCAGTTTTAACACATGAAAAGGTAAAATGTTTTTCTTGAAAGGCCTCCGCCTTTAAGAATTTACGGTCCAGCCAGAAAATGCTCTCTGCGCCTCCATTGTAACAGCAGGGACAATGACACAGCTGGTGTCATTTCTATGGCCAGCCAGGCTGCCACTGCACTTGAAATGATTCTTGATAAGATTTCAAGTGAAAGAAGGAGAGAAAGACAGAAGGAAAGAAGGCAAGGAAGCCTCCCCCACTTCAAATTCTTCAGGCTGACCTGTCAGCTTCTATGTTACTACATTTGGACTTGAATTTCTCACCAAGGTCAGAGCAGATTAGAAGCTGCTTTCATATCTGACAGAAATACTACTCCCCAGTGAACAGGGGGGTGTAGCTCCAGCATCTTGAAGTGGAAAGAAAAGTTAGGTCTTCACCAACCAGCAGTGTGGAGTGCATGGGGGCCTCCCAGTATTAACTGATTGGTACCAGCAGGTCATCTTCTCTCCATAATCCCACATCCCCTCTCTCTGTTTGGATCTGAGCAGCAGACTCGAAAAGCACGACTGAAAATACCAGAAAAAATACACAGCGAGATTTGCAAGATCGTATGATCATCTCATGATCACCAGCATTCATTTCTTTTTATGCTGTTTCTGGGAAATATATATTATTTTTTTCTAAATCACTCTTAAAACACAACAGCAGAATTATGTGCAGCCAGGCGAGGGCTTGATTTCAGGAGTGACCTCAGGACTCACATTTCCTCTTGCCCGAAGCTCAATCCACATTTGTAGGGAACTTGCTCAGTGGGAGACATGTTTTTCTTAAATGTTCAACAGCTGCATGGAAGCTAGGCAGCAGGAAAAACAGAGGGGCAGGCAAAGGATAAAAATAATAATACTGTATTCCCCCCTTGTCTTTTAAAACTCTGGTTCCCTCAAATAAAAAGTAAGAAAGGAAAGTCTGAAAATCCTGATGTGATGAGACCAAGGCACATAGGATGAGTCGCATGCCAGAGGTCATAAAGGAGCCTGAACAAAGCACAGCATCCATAGTCCAGCCGTGTTTACAAGAATGTCTAGCTCCACCAGAATTAGTAATTTGATGCCAGAATGCAGAACAGCTAGATTTTTTTTTTTTTCCAGGACAGATCTAAATAACAGTGCTGAGGAAACACAATGTGAAAGCAAAAGAGAGACAAGTTTATAAAAAGTCTTTATATTTTAGAGCAAACTGGCAAAGTAAGAGGATTTGCTGAGGAAGATGTTTGAGGCAGATGTACAGCACCAGAAAAGGAAGGAGACTGTACTAGTCAGCAGGTGACCACAAAGCACCGAAGGTCAACGTTAACCAGTTTTCCATTCGGCCACCTGATTTCCCATATGTCATTTTACATGTCACAGACAGATCTTGCACTCTTTTTTTCTCTGCTGTAGTGACAGCCTACAGTGAGAGCAGTTACTCAGGACAATTCAGAAGAAATGTTTTCCCGGTTTACCTTCCCTATGTGGGATGCCTTGCTCAGTTGGAAATCGATTTCTGTGCATTTCACAAACAGAGAAGGAAGGGGAAATTAAGAAGAAGAACGTAAAGAGAAATCAAGGAGGAAGGAGGGGCAAAGAAGTCAGGAGTGGCAGAAATCAGCAGAAATCTAGCATGGTTAAGCACTCCAAAGACAGAGGAAGCGAGGACAGGTAAGAAGGAGGCAACAAAAATCAGTGGGAGCCCAGAGGTAGCAATGAGGATAAAGGAATGAAGGAAAACTAAGCAGATTTTTTTAAAAAATAAAATAGTGTTTGGTTTGAATAATGAATGCAAAATAGTCAAAAAAAGTTCAACCTGTGCTGATGCTGATGTTGCTGCATCAATGAGCACTTTCTGGTGGAAATCGGGAGCTGTTGCCTCACCTGTGTGCCTGTAGCCCTTCATATGGTCGGTGGGGTGACTGCTCACCTGGCACGTGCCCATGTGTGGTGGCGGGGAGGGGATGGAGATAATGCTGACAGAAATTAGTCCCTCTTTATCTGGACTGATTCTGGCTACAAGACTAGACAAGCTGAAGATGCTAATTTTATTAGAGGTGATAGGTCTTCCAAAAATGCAATTAGCAACTTGAAGATGTCCTTCCAGGGACCAACGAGATGAACCAGAGTGCCCAGGGTTTGTCCTAGAAGGAGTCAAGGTCTCTCGAAACACCTAGACTCAAAAGCAGGTGCCTGGCTGGCTGGCTGTGGAGAGGAGCACGGGCCATGTCCCTCTGGCCCCACGGGGGAGCGGGTGCTGGCAAAAGCCCAGCCTGGTAGGCAGAGGGGGGCTTTGGCGTTTGAATGGCTCCTAAGTAACTTCCATCTGATGCTGCAGAGGAGGGTGACTTGGGGACCAGGGACATCTCGGAGCAATAGCTCTTCTGCAGAGAAGTGCTGCGTGCTCCAGGCATGCATGGCAGAGCACTCCGAGGAAAGCAAGACTTCATACCTGCATGGGTGCTGCCCTGTAACGTGTTTCTCATTGAATTAGAAGATGTAAATCACTGCTGCATTTGTCAGGTTTGAGAATTATCCTGTGATGGTGACATAAAAAATTCTTTCCAGCACAATATGAACCCTCTGGCAAAGGTTAAAACCATTCCTTCTGTACAAATCTCCTCCTGATTTTCAGACCTGTCCTCGGATTTAAGTGGTGCAATGCCAAAGCTCAGTAAACCCCTTTGGCCATTATATCTGACAACCTGCAACCCCCTACATTAAGAGTAGGAGCAGCTAACACAGCACTACGTGATAACAGAACTCAAGTGGGCTTTACCAAACTTTACTCTCAAAATTAGTCAGTACCGACCTAAATCTGCTCCCAGAAAATCCGGTTGCAGGACAGGAGCTTTCCCAGAGGACTCCCAGCTTATGTTAAAGACATGGCCTGTGCCTGGCAGGGGTCTCTCAGCTCCAGCTCTTCCTGGAGTGTGCACTCCACTGGTGGGACAGCAGGTCTCCCGGTGCCCGCTCCCCGGGCAGGCAGGGCTGCCCACGCTGCCTGGCTCCCAGGCGCTGCCCACTTGGGGGGGCCGGGAAGGTCCCCTCTCCATTGGCATAGGTCCAAGTTGTTCTTCTAGCCAGAGTCTGGGAACTTAATGCCTCCTTTATTCTTCAGCAGTCTCTTCTCAGTGCTAAAGCTATCCAACCTATATTAAAATCATTTGTTTAGGTTTTGAGAAGGGCTGCTTTTTAAAAGCACATTACTCTTCCCAAGTCCAAAGTGCTAGGCACACCAGAAAGTCAGAGATGAGAACTTATGCTTTGCGTGGGTTTTTCCTTTCTGTACACCTTGCAAACAAGCTGGGACCCTGCACCGGGCTCCATGGGCTAAGCCCTGTGAATGACGGGCCTCGGTGAGCCCCTGTGCAGCTGCATGCTGCCTGTAGAGCTGTAGACAGGGATCAGCCAGTGTGATGAAAATTATAGGTTAAGGCCAACCCCTCTGTCAGCTTGTGACTCAGAGGTCAGAAGTGATGGGAGCAGAGGATCTGTCCTGCTGGATCAGGCTAAAGTCCATTTAGCTCAGCAGTGTGACATTGATACTGTTCCATACTGGATTATTACAGGGGAAAAGATCTCTTGATGAATAATGCTTATGTAATAGTGACAGGACAAGAGGAAACAGCCTCAAGTTATGCCAGGGGAGGTTTAGCTTGGATATTAGGAAAAATATCTTCACTGGAAGGATGGTCAAGCACTGGAACAGGCTGCCCAGGGAGGTAGTGAAATCACCATCCCTGGAGGTGTTTAAAAAACACGTAGTTGTGGTGCTCAGAGGCATGCTTTAGTGATGGACTTGGCAGTTCTGGGCTAATGGGTGGATTTGACAATCTTAAAGGTCTTTTCCAACCTAACCGATTCTATGGTTCTATGACTGTATTTCATAGGTTATGTTTTTGCTAATCTCTGTTATGTAGTGGCTGACAGAATTCTTGAGGAATAAAATGTTGCTTTTATTTTTTTTATCTCCCTTACTGAATATTTTAAATCTGGTTTCCAGAAACAATAAATATATTTGAAAACTACCCCAGATTGTGTTTTTGTGGTGTCAGGAAACAAAGCCGGCAACTGAAAAAGCTATAACATCTTCTAGGGTTTTAACCACCCTCCATCTAATGCTATGGTTTTGTCATCTTAATCACTATTTCAGTGAGCACTAAATCTGATTAAACTACTTTGCACGTTACTTTAATGTAAGTAACGTGCTTTAATCCATTGGCCATTTTCCCAAAAAGCATGTAATAATGTCACTGCCTGCCATACCCCAAAAGTAATATGTGAGATGTGGGCGTAAGCTAGCTGATCAGTCATTTTTTTCTGTCGAGACATCCACACTGCAGTATCAAACAGATAGTCAGATGACTCCTCCATCCCAAGGGGGTTTTCACATGATTATCTGATCCCTTTCAAACAAATGGGGGTGTGTGCATCAGTCCTAAAGGCAATGTAAGGCTGCCCAGAGCCATGTTTCCGCAGATCCCCCTGAAAGCACAGGCAAGAGGTTTCTTCCCCTTGGAGGCTCAGAAATGCTGCAGGAGTTAATTGCCTTTACGTAGCTGCTGTGGGCTTCCCATCCATCACTCTAAGAATATGTTTTCCAGAATTGGATTGTAATGCAGAGACAGAAATTCCCTGCAAGTAAGATGGTACTGGCAAAAGAGTTCCCCTCACTCATGCTCCCATTCTCCAGCACAGAACTAAATACGGCATCAATAGCACTTTCAATTTTAAATTATTCTCACATGAATGTGTTATTCTCTCGCATTGTCTTTGTAAGGCTTGGAGCATAATTTTTTGGCTGTGGGAATTTTTATGGTGGGAAGCAGTGCCCGTAGCTTTAACAAGAACTGATTTTTGGTGGTATAAGAGAAGTTTAGTTATCTGGTAACTTCGTAGATGTAGGATAACACTGCATGAAAGAGCAAGTGCAAACCCCTGACCGAGACAGGCATATGATGGTTAGCTCTATGTACAGTTAATGAAGATGTGATCTGTGGCCCCAGTTGAACCATGGCCCTGCTTAAACCACCGAAACATAGGAGTGGGAAAAATCATATAAAATTATCAATTTTGCCTCTCTGGCCCAAGGGAGGATCAACCGTAACTGAGCTATTCTTGACTGCTGCTCATCCGTCAAAGATCTCCAGTGATGGAAACGTTTCAGCTTCCTAAAATAGTCCCTCCCAGCCCCATGGCGGAGCCTGGTGCCTGCTCAGCACCCTGTCCGTGTCTGTGGGAGGCCCGGGGCCTGCCCTGGAGACTGCAGAGAGCTTCAGAGACAGGGAGAAGAAAGATCTGCTGCTCTTGGGCTGTGCTTTGAAGCTACATTTCTCTGCAGCACCGCTCTTGTGCAAAACAAACATGCACTCTCCCCCTTCCCCTGATCTCTCCTGCCTGCCCCCCGCATTACGTCTTGCTGCTCCCCCTCAGCTGGTGCTACTGTGATGTGAAGTGCATCCCTGAGACCGCCTGCAATAGGAAAAAATACGCAATTGCCCTGGCCAGTGGCAAATAGTACAGATGGGGTGATGGACAGGAGATGAATGATGTCCAGGAGGAACAAGGTCGGGTTGGTTTCACTGGGTTTGCTGCCAGGGAAAGTGGTCGTGGAAGGGGACTCTAATTCACTGTTCTCACTAGTTAACTGGTAGCAACTGGTCTTAACTGGGATATTCCAGAGATATTGTTATGCTTAATCCCAGTCTTCCAAAAAGCACCCTACACTTAATGCTTCACAGAGTCCTTTCTCAAGCACATGTATGAAGACCAGCCTGAGCCTCAGCCTCAATAAAACCATTGCAGATGCTTTTTACACAAGATGCTGGTCCATGTAATGAAGAACCCTTTATTAAACATAATTAAAAAACATATTAAACATAATTAAAACCCTTAAATTAACTTTGATCAGAGCAACTCAAAATAATTGAGATAGTTTTGAGTACTTGAATTTGCTATTTTTATATGCTAACTTTGCATAACCTTAAAAAAGCTGAACTGGCTTGAACAGTTTTAGGAAAGAAAGAATACTGCCCTCAAGCTCTGCCTGTGGTGCTTGCTGGTGATGTTTTGTTACGCAGCAGAGGTTTGATGCTCAGCATTGGTGTTTACAGTGGAAGAGTCGACAGATCCATAAACACGGAGACTGATGAGCACAGCTATGTTCAACATGTTTCTTTGTAAATCACACATGGTTTTCTTATCCGTACTGAGGGAACATCATGTTGCTAACGCAGTACACAAGGTCACGTCAAATTGTGAAGTAAAAAATATTTTCTCTTTGCTGGTTTTACTTTCAATGCCATCATGTTCCAGGTCCAAACATTGTTCTACAATGTCTCGCTTGCCAGTTTTCCAGGTATCCTGTATCAGAGACATTTGTCTATCCTTGGTCAGGAACAAATGGATTTAGGTGGAGATTTTTGAAAGAATGAAGTTTCCTTGAATTTTTTTTCTTTTTTAATGACATAAAATTTTCTGTTTGAAAGCAAATATTCCAAGAACCTAACTATTAGGCATGTCACCGCTCTTCTGACTGACAACTGCAGTGTAGATAAAGAAGTTGCTCAGGTGAGAGAAGCTAATGGATGGGTTAACGTAAATGTTTAATTTTATGTCCCTTCATTCTTCAGCCACTGGATTACACAAGATGGAAAACCGGGTGGATTCAGCAAATGTTTACTTGGTTTATGCCAGGTTTCCAGCATGTCTAGACTCAACAGGAGAATCCACAGCTCTGCACTTGAGCACATGAAGCAGATGAATAATTTAGTTATTGGTTATTGAAACCCGCTGAAAGATGCAAGTAAAATGGAGAAAGACCGAATGGCTGAGTACCTTGTTTTTCACAGGGCATCCTTAGTTACAGCATAATGTCCCAGTGCAACATCCCGTGGTATCTTTCCAGGGAGGAAATACTTCAGAGCATTCCACTAGATAAAAATATGCAGCCAAGAAGAATTCCAGCAAATGATAATGCTCTGCTACAAATATGTAATGTGAGTAAAAGGCATTGTTCAGTAGGGTCTCTGCAAAAGCAGTCTTAATCCTTGTAAATTGTTGTCTCTTGATATTTATTCTCCCTGGTCATTATAGACATCATCAATATTTCTTTTTCTAAAGTATTTCCAATGATGTGGGATAGGCTCTCTGGAGACAATAGAGATGTGAGATAATGTGGAGTTACTACAGATGCAGTAAATCTTCAATGCAAGGATTTTAGTGTTTGGAAGAGCTCTGATTTTATAATGCCACCCATTTTTCAAAGCAAAAATGTTTCATAAGATCTGATCTAATTTTTACAGAAGCCAAAGTGAAAAATTAAACTCTGAATGCACAGAATCAATATTGCTCTGCATAATTCTTCTTGAGTGACTGTTAGTTTCTGGGGGCTTTCTTACTAATCTTACTGTCTTGTGTATTCAAACATGATAAGGAAATGCCACATAAAATTTAGTGTCAGTATGAGCTTTTGAAAAACAATATGCAGATGCATTTTCTTAAAAAATATATATTTAATTCTGTTTGTTTAGGTTTTAACAAGCTTTGTTATGCTTGCAAATGCTCACACTGAATTACTGTGTTGGGGCCAGAATTGGGAGTGACTGCAAAAAAGTTCAGCTACAAATAAAAATTAACCCGATGTCTGTTTACATAATCTAGGCAAAATACAAGAAGTAAACACAGAGTATTATGAAATAGCAATTAAACTGTCAGATTAAATGACTTTTAATAGTCCAATAATATGAAGTGGTTTTTAAAATGGACTTTTTAATTTGGTACCTTCTTTACTCAGGAATGTTCTGCTGCAATCCAGAAATACAGAAAAGCATTACACGTGTCAATAGCTTCACCAAAGAAGGAGAGATGCTTGAAGGTGCCTGAAATATGAATTTCATGAGATAAATCTGGCATTCCAGGCAAAGCATGACCATCTTGTGAAGCTGGAAATGTTAGGATTTACATCTTGGTCAGAGAGAGTAAACTTTTGTACAAACTTCAGTATAATTGCCTGTAGTTCACTAAAAAAACCCCAATGTTTAGTTTTCTTCGGAAGAGATGAACAGAGTTTGTCTGAAACAGTATTAGAGACCTAGGAGACAAGAAGAAAAAGCATGCTTTTTAGTGCCTGCATCTTACAGGGGGATAGAAACTGGTATGCTGAAAGAATGGATAAATTGTCTTGTCTGTATTAGGGTATGTACAATTCAGACCACCAGCACTTAATGACACTTTCTAACAGCAGGATGTCACCGCTTTTAAAATACATTCTGCAAGCAAAAAGTTCAGGGTGACCTTTCCAAATTACATGCTAGAAGAATTTTTTCCTCTGAGAAGAAGATCCTGTGGGCTTCCCACCTTCTTCAGGATGTTTGAATCTTCTTGAAAAGCTTGCTTGGTTCTGGAGGAGGGTGGGAAAGAGGACATCAGGTGACAAAGCTGCTGAGAAAATATTCCATGGAGGGGCAGCTATGGGGAGGACAAGGGGACGTGAGTCTTTCTACAGCTAGTTTCAGGAAACACTTTGAGATATATGAGAATTATCATATGTTTTTGTAGATATCTTTCAGTCTTTCCAGATCGTAAATATCTGTCTGCAGGTCAGTTTAATTTTATTAGGTTGTCCGGATCGTTTTAAACTTCTATGCTATTATACTATTGTTCCACATACTTTCGTGTGCTGTCTACTACTTGTTATGTTATAATCTTGATAGTCTTAAGAATTTAAGTGAACTGTGGGTTGTAGGGAGAAAGCACATTTTCATTAGACTAGCAAATGTTACTGGAGAAAAAATAAGCACGTTTTTCATCATACGAGCTCCTCTTCTGAGCCATATGATTTTTTATATTAAAATACCATTTGCAATGAAATGTTTCTCTTCAGCTCTAGTAATTGTTATTCTTTGTAATATAGCCTATCAGACAGCCCACGTTAACTAGTTAAAATATTTACTTCTGTTTCTCACATGTATATGATTATAATATTCTTATGCCTACCTGACATTTTGCACTGTCAGTTTGACCTGAAACCACTCATGTATGCTTGTTCAAGATCCTTGTGACCAGTCATTTGAACCAGACTTACTCGATTTGGCCAGACTCAGGTAGGCATTGCTTTAACCTGAACTGAAATAAATCTTTCTCGTCTGATTTCATGTGAGCTTCATAACAATATAACTGCTGTGGTTAGTTAGACTTGGAGTTTGATTTCAAAATCAAAATACCTGTTTTAACACAAGCTTTCTTGCAGACATAAGCATACCCATCATGGTGTGCTTGTGACGGTGGCTGTACCGATCAAACACTCCTCTACCCTGCAAACTGTCCCTGGCAGAGGCACTGACCTACCCTGACAGTGCCAGGACAGTGCCCAGCTCTGTACTTGCCGTAGCAAGAAGGGAAAGCTGAGGGACGTGCCACTGCTCCCCACCCTCTTTCCCATATCCCTATAAGCTGACGAAGGGACAGTCTCATCCCCAGCATTCACGTTCAGTTGTGTCTGGCCCTGCAAAAGCTACATCTGCCCTCCAGGCTCTGAGGGCGACGGCTGCGGCAGCCAGGGCTGTGAGGAGCCGTGAACCCACATCTGTGTCCCCGTGTCAGCACAAGTGTCTCACATAGACAAGCCGTGCTGTCAGATCATCATCTTCACTGGGGTAGTTTCTTCATCCTGGGCAGAGGGTAGTTGTTTTACCCACAATGTACTGTATGATTTAAAAAAAAAATCAAACAGGGTAGTGAACTGCCAAGGATTTAAAATATCCCTGTGCTGGCAAAGCGCTGCTATTGGAAACATGTCAATATATAGGGAAGTCCTATGCATGTGGTCGCACAACTCAGCATTGATCTACTTAAACTTATTTAGTGTATGATTTTAGTTTGCTCATAGCTGTGTCACGGCTGAGACACTGGACCCGTAGTCGCTCCCCTCTTAGGAGCACACATGGCCGTGCGAACGCTCAGCAAGGAGGAGTCTGATCTCTCACGGCTGGGTGCAGTTTGTTCCCAGGGTGAGACATGTTCACCTCTGCTAGCCTACGCTGCTACGCGCTGCTGCTCCTGTTATTTGCAGGCTGCGTTTGAAACCATCACAGCGTTACCCGCAGTGACGCCCAGGACGAAAGGTGACAAAGCTCAGAGGAGCAGTGTCCCTCCCAGCAGTGGCAACTGCTTTCCTAGGAGCTGCCTACTACGTTCAAGGAATGAGGTCTCACTGTTTAGCAAGCAGATAAGCAAGGTTAATTCTCTACCACCGGCAAAACATGACATTCCCGTGTGACATCCCTTTCCCTCCTCCCTTCTCACTGCAACCAAGTGGTGGAAAAGGACAGTCCATTTGGCACAGTGCCTGAGAGAAGGGGGGAAGGCAGGCACACCCCTCTTCTCCCACAGGAGCTTTCCCCGCTCCTGACAGCATCCCAGAGACCCACAGGACACCTAGGCACTACTATAGTCTTTGATGTCTCTGTCTTGACCTCAGAGCAACCCTGCCACCGCACCAGCCAGTACTCACCACTGGAAATAAGAAAAAGAAGGAGAAGCTTTGTAAAATATTTCTTCAGCTGAATTTTTGTTCACCCAGAGAAGGGGCCATATGGTGTGTTTGCCTCTTGGCCTCTTCGGTCGCCCCTTGCCAGCGAAGCAGGTTCCCGGATCGCAGGATAGCAAGGGGAGACAGTAACAGGGGTGCACCGCAGAGTCAGCAGCCTTGCTAGCTGAGGACATGGGAATCCCTCTGATTTGGGGATGAAAGTCTGACCTAATTGCATGACTATTTTTACAATTGAAAAGCAGTAACAGTTGACTTAAATATAAATCTGCAGTTCAATTACAAAGAAAGAATTTCAAAATCTAAATTTGGAAGGTGATCCTTTCCTAATGGAGTCACCGTGACCACAGCTGTATAAGAATATGGCCCTGGGGAATGCCATCATTTTCATTATTCATGTAGTCTGGCCTATTTTCTCCCCTGTTCTGGCGAGACTGCCTTTGTATGTGCCTGTGAGTATAAACGCACATGTGTGCCTGTGCATGTGTGTGAGAGACAGGATGGAGCTAAGTTACATTTTTCAAATAAAGTAACTGAAAAATACCATTCTCCAGAACATGATTAACTCCATATGCATTTTGCTGATGCTACCACAGACAGCAGCATCCCCAAGCAGAGTTATGGCTACAAGACCACCCCCATACACCACTGAGGCATGAATTTCTGGCAGCTCTGTGCCATCCATGCACAGATGCCTTAGCTGCCGTGGAGCTGATGCTGGTGGGAGAAAGGTGGATTTCTCCACTCACGGAACAGAAGGGCCACATCCATGGGTCTCGTGGCCTTCAGGGACTTGCAGCAACAAAGCCCTGAATCCAGACCCAGGTGGGAGTACCCTCTGGGGCTGGCTGGGCTTGTCTGGGTGGATGCAGGGTCCTCTGGCAGGGGTCCCATGCTACCCAGATAAGCATGAGGGAGTCTTCGTTTTGGGGTGGGGGTCACATCCAGGCCCTTGGCAGGACAACAGTGCTATCACAGCAGGGATCAGCTGCTCAGTGGTGCCATACATGAGTGAGAAAGCCCGTAAGCAGGTAAGTTATTGCATCCTGAGGGAACAGTGCTAATAAACCTATTTAGCATCTTGTTCATGTCTTTGAAAGGTTTCACAAATATTAGCTATGCTGAAACATTTCTACATGCTATGCTGTGGGAGCCAAGGTGATGTCCTTATCCAAATACCTTCATTTTTTCTCATTTTGTAGTCATCATGGAGACTAAATAAGTACAAATAAATCAGTGGCAAATACTCCTCTCCCACCTGGCCCCAGCTGCGGCTGGGGCTCTGCTTGGTGCCAGCAGCCTAGATCATCACCTCCCCTGACAGTTCCGTTTCTTTCTCTTGACTAAACCACCTGCACATACACAAAGCGGTGGCACTTAGTGGTTCTCCTCACAACCTGCTCAGCTTTGACACGATACTGCTTTTTAGTGCATGTAGTGAAGATGTCTAACACTTCTACATAAAAGCATTACACTTCTACAGTGTTTCAAAGTGTCACTTATTTTTATATTTAGAAAAAAAAATCCACAAAGCTATGGTTCTGAAGGAAAGCAGTATGAATTCAAGCCATAATCACTGTTGTCAGAGGCAGCGTTTGATCCCCAGGGGCAGTGGGCATGCAGCTGTGTGCTGGTGGCATGTCAGCAGCTGCAGGATCCGGGGTGCACCCACCCCTAGGCAAATCCAGGGGGTCACCCTTGGCTAGCAATGCTGGCAGTCCCATTTCTAAGGCGTGTGTGTGTAACACAGGCCAGTAAATGAATCTGATGTGAGGAGTCACCTTTCTGTTTCTGATTCACACCTAAACCCTTAGCAGAAAGTAATCATTGGACTAGTTGCAAAGATAGGGGGCACTTTAGCATGATGGCAAAACACAAAGCTAGAAAGATAAGAGGTAGAGATAATGCTTACTCATCATTCAGGCCATCTGGATTTGATTTATGGTACACATTCCTTAGCATCTGTAGTAGACACCAGAGGATTTCCTTGTTTTCTTCAGCTTTCATTCCCTCACGCTGTATCACGGCCACCCACCACCGCGGATGCAGCATGCTGTGTAAGTTTTCTTTAAACTCTTAGTCAAGGGGAGCCATGAGTGCTCAGCCACTTCCAAAAGCTGGTGGAGGAGTCACCTAGGAGTGATCTTAGGGGCTGATCCTGGTGGATCATCCTGCCTTCCTGCCCGGAGCTGCAGTGCCCTTTCTGTCTTTATTCACACACACGTGTGTGCGAGTGCACGCATGCAGATCTAGGGGGAATAAAAACAATAAAAAAGCAGTGAGACATCACCCAGCCCATGCCCAGCCACGAGCTGAGGACCACAGGTCCATCCTGGTTCCCTCCAGGCCAGCTGAGGCTTGCTGCCTCCCGGCACCCCTCTGCCTGTGTCTGCCAAACCGCCCTGCTGTAGCAAAGACCGAACATCACGGCTTCATCAGGTGGCTGATCTAGTTTTAGGACACCAGGTGCTGGGCCAAAACCTCAGCAGTTTCGTGGTGCTTCTGATCACTGAATCCCCTCGGTGCCGCCAGCTCAGCTTTCTCCAAAAGCCTTCTCCAAGGGGTGGCAGGCGGGCTTTGTGCTGGATAGCACATCACCTCCAGAAGCTGACGGAGAGCCAAACCCAGCATAAACACAGTCTGCTCAGACAAATGTGACAGAAATACAATACGAAACAAGCCTGCACTTCCAGGTGACCCGATGGTGCAGGGTGGGTAGTGATAGAACAACTATGGATCCATGTTCTGCCCGGCTTCGCGAGCCCAGGGCACGGATGTCTCCAGTTAGGGACCACATCAAAGTCCTGCAGCAGGGGAGAGGTGGTGATTTCTTCCTTCACTCAGCTATTGCCAAAGGAGGATTGTGTCCACAGCTTCTCTGACAACAGGTCTGAAATATGCATATTAAAGAGATGATAGCCATTATACTGAGTCCTTCACCCCTGCAAATACTCTGAAGCAGCGACGGACATACCCCCTCCCTCTTACAGTCTAGGGTACTATCAAGCTGCATCGCTCTTATCGGCCAGATCCACAGCTTGTGTTGTTTACAACAATTTGAGATTTAAAACTGGCCTGTTAAATGAAGTACAAAGCCAAGCTGAGAAAATACTAAATAGATTCCTGTCTTGTAGTTGGCTGCATTCCTATGGAAATATGGATCATTACCCAAACCAAAACCTTTTCAATAACAAGATTAAAAAGCATGTTTATTTTGACTTTTGGCATTTAAGAGCAAGCATGAATTAACGTTAAAATATCTACAAAAAAGAATCTGAAATAATGTATCTGTATCTCTGGCTAAAGATGACTGGAGGGAAGGCATTGCAAAACCAGCTTTCCCACTCCTGCAGTCCTAAGGCCACTGTTACTCTGAACTACACAGACCTGTTACAGCACCTGTGCTCATCTTTGTGCCTTTAGCTATAGTCCTACCCACATCAGAGGGTCAAACTCGAGGAGCTGAGTCAAGAGAGTCTTTTCAGGTGCTGCAGACACTAAGTGTGGGGGTGATTTTTCCTGGTGGAATAGCACAAGGTGGTCAGACCAGCAGGTTAAGTGATAATCACATCTACACTTATTTAACCATAGCAAAGTCTGAGGTCACTCTGCAGAAAATGGCATTAGAAATACCACAAAGAATAATAAAGATTGGTGAGACCGATTATGAAAAGAGCAGTGGGAGGAAAGAAGGCAGCAGAAAGGTGGAGATTTATGAGGACTTTTTATAAAGCATTATGGAGACAGCCGGGAGAAGAAACAGAAATATATGTAGAGACTCCAGGGGACGTGTTCTAATTTCATCTGAAGATGCATGTGCATATATAGACAAGTGATTACTCCAGTGTATTGGTAAAGGCATATGCAAACAGGTATATACATATGCAAGCATCCATTTACATTCACTGGTATGAATTATGTATGTACATTTTCCTGTAAATGCAGTGCCCTATGGCTTTTATAGGTACAAATCAAGATTCCTGCATTTTGAAAATACAGTCCTTGGTGTCTTCTTACACCTATGCCTGTGTTTTATTAGGCTATCCTGTGTGTTTTACAGAGGTTATGTTGCACAGATCTATACCACTAACAGCAGTAGATGGGGATGCTGTCAGTCTGTATGGACAGCATAGCTACCTTTGGTAACAGAGCACTAACAGAACCATCTTTTCCATGTCCTGACATGATATAGAACAGGCTCATCACTTCACACAATCCAACAAGCAAGCAAGCACTGCTGGCTTGGAGAGGAAGAAAAGAGCTGACATGGTTGCAGTTTTGCCCCCACTGAAGCGAGTGAGATAGTCACCTACCTTTGCTGTGACAAGGTAGGAGATCTCGTTATAAAGCTAAATACAAGGTGGTGATTGATTCTCAGCTGGTGATGGACTCACTGCACAGGTGTAACCAAAGCACTTACCCTTTTGTTCTTGCTTGCTGCTACAACAAAAAGGGAACATGGGCTTTTTTGGTCTTAGATGTACTGTTGAACATAACACCATTTGTAAGGAGTTCTGACAGGGTAAGATTTTAACTGCTTCAGAAATGCTGGTGTTGTTGAAGGATTGCCTAAGTGTCCTCCTAGCTGGGAATATTTAAAACTTTATTGTGAAGTCTTCAGTGGAAATTAAATGCCATGCCAGCTTTTGGGTTTTGCTCTCTCTGCTTGAAGGGTGAGTGTTGTCCTGCAGACCTGTAGAACATTAAAGCACACTGGGGTTGGTGCCTAAAGCCAAAATATAACAGAGGACAGAGTTGCTGCTTACTGACAGGTCTTTTCCTGCCATTTCTCCTATGGGGCAAAGTGAAACAGAAATACTCAGTTTGATAGCGAACCTCAGTTGGCCTGGAGAGAAATGGAGTGGGGAAACTACCCATTTCTCTGCTTTGAGACAGGATGTAAGAGTGCTGCCCTATGCTTTGTCCTCCTCCTTCCCTGACCATGCATCTTCATATAAAGTCCCAACGATCAATACTGATTAACTGTCTTCAGAAAAAACGTTCTTCCTTCCTTTGTTTCTTGCGAGATAAGAAGTGATCCTGCCAGCCCACCCTGTGGGAAATGTTAGGTACTTTACAGCCTGTAAACCCGGGTGATAGCGTTTGTACTGGACAGTGTAGAGCTGAGGTGCCTTAGTCAGGAGCAAGGTTTGTTTTTACAGCTGATACAGCTGAGGAAGAGGCCAAATTACTGAGCTGAGAATCCTTTTATTTCCAGATGTTGCAGGTGATCAGGTAAAAAGATACCTGTCCTGCAAGTCTGGATTTTCTTATGTCTTTAGGGTTTGTGTTTAAAACTGGTAGCATCCCTAGGATCAGTTAACAATATTCAATTTAAGTAGAAAGAGAAATAAAAGGAGGGCCACAAAGAATGATTCTGGTGCACAGATCTCATTCAGTGACATGGTAGCTGTGAAAACAAATCTAGTCACCTAGTCGGCAGCAACAAAATGATAAGGGATGGAGCTGGATCAAAGTGGGCATATTCCAGACCTTCTCTGGGCAGGAGTTCACTATGGGGGTGAATTCATCTGAGCCTCAGTGAGCAGATTTATCTCACCATCCCACAGAAAGCCATCCTTGGGGGAAAAAAACCCAATAAATAGTGGGTTTTTTTTCTTTCTGGCTGACTGAGTAGCAGTGGCTTATGGAAGGCCAGTGCACCAGAGAGACTGCGGCAAGAGATGATGTGAGAGAAGGGGAGACGCTGTGTGATGAGGAGCAGGGAGGGAGGGGTAGGCAGGAGCACCCTTTCCAGCAGGAGCGAGCTGGGCTCAGCCACCCTGCCCCTGAACTGCCCCTTGACAAAATGCCTGCCCTGAAAACATGTCTATTCGCCCCTTCCCCTACCCCCGTTGATTTGGCTTGTGCAGAAGGGACAAGTCAGGCTGTGCTTCCAGATGTGGAGCCAGTGGGTGCCCCTGGCAGCACAGCAGCCACGCTGCCTGGCCCCTGCCTGCTCTGCCTTGTCCGCCACCCGTGGTCCTGGTCCTGGGTGGGCACGTGTGCTCCTGCAGCTGGGGGCAACATGACTCAGGTTAAATTTAACATGACAAAAACATTGCTTCTATTTGGAGGGCTGTGGGGGAGCAGAACTGGAATGGGTGACATCTTTCCCTCACTTCTCTTTTGCATGACGCTGCTCTTAAGCGCACACAGCTATCAGCACCAGCAAGATTTTAATCTTAAGCAATATAATTTTTGAACCCAAATTGATCCTTATGGACTGTAATAATTTTTCATATGGGCATGGAGTTTGTTTTGTCTT
>JAVJGJ010000059.1:45783630-45798591 GCA_035590215.1 Microhierax caerulescens | reverse complement strand
GGGAGGGGGGGGAGAAAAATTCGGAATTTTTAGGGGATTTTTAGTAGATTTTTAGGCTTTTTTAAGAATATTTGTTGGGCTTTTTTAGCATTATGTATACACTGCATAGCTATAATGGCACCCCTTTGAACCTCATGGATGATAACGCAGAGGCATTGCTTCCCAGTTTAAATGATACTGTAGCATCTTGGCACGTTTGGAGGTCAGGGAGTGTGGCAATAACATGAAAACTCCTGTTAAATGAACCGTTTGTCCTTGTTGGACAAGGCTGTGGGCTGCTTGGCACGTCTTGCCGATGAAGTGAGTTATTCCAGCCCTGCAAGACTCACGTCTGCAACGTTCACTCAAGTATCAAATTAGTATTAGTGCAAAAGGGGAACAAGGATTTGTGATACTAATACCTTTCTGTCTACCTTTTTCATACTCCCATTAGTACCTTTCTCTGACTTATGTTTTAGGAAGCCCCAGACTGATCTAAACCTCATTTCTTTTACTGCAGATACAGCTCATACAGTGTTAGTGCAGCTCATTAGGTAAATAATTATGTGACCACAGTTTCATATGATGTTAGACTAAAGCCATAATTACTTGTAATTCAACATGACAAAGGAAGGGAAATACACTCAGCAAATTAGGCTTTGTACGATGGCATTACTTAGGAAATACACAGTTAGTAAAGGACTTTCAGGGACCATAAATAGCAGAAAATTGTAAATTAAGTAAATAAAGTAAAAAAGAATTTTTTTATTGATGAAAAGCAGAAGCATTGCATTTAGCAGCTATTGACACAACAAAGGGAAAAACCCTTCTGTGGCCTATAGGTGGATGGAGGGTTCAGCAGAGGGGGAGGAAGATGAGGAGGGGACTGGGGCATCTCTCTTGTGAGGAAACGAAAGGCTGAGAGAGCCGGGCCTGTTTAGCCTGGACAAGACTGAGAGAGGATCTTATCAATGCATATAAATATCTTAAGGGCAAGTGCCAAGAGGACGGGGCCAGGCTCTTTCCAGTGGTGCCCAGTAACAGGGCAAGAGGCAATGGACACAAATTGCAACACAGGAATTTCCACCTGTATATGAGGAAAAAATTCCTTACTCTGAGGGTGACAGAGCACGGGAACAGGCTGCCCAGAGAGGCTGTGGGGTCTCCTTCTCTGGAGACATTCAAGACCCACCTGGATGTGCAGCCTGCTCTGGGTGACCCTGCTTTAGCAGGGGTTGGACTAGGTGATCTCCAGAGGTCCCTTCCAACCCCACCTATTCTGTGATTTTGTCTTTCACTAAATATCCTAAGGGGTGCGGTTTTTTTCCAAATTTGCTGTACTTCTGATCAGCGAACAGCAATAGTTTGAGAGTCACTGGGATATGCGCTTGGATTAAAGCTCAGATAAGATTTCTGGGTGACATCCTGCCTCCCCAGCAGGATAGTTTCTCTGCTGCAGAAACTCTCTCCATTCTGTAGAGCAGCAGGAGTTTCTCTATTGATTTGGCTGGGGGTAAGATCTAACCAAGCATGGCAGGGGGAGGGAAGATCTGCTTGATTTTTCTTTTTATAGTCTTTGAGCATGTAAGGAAGGTAGAACAGGTCTGCACCAGGACCATTCCCCAGCCTGCAAGGCTCAGCAAAAAAATGCTTTGCCTTTTGTGTTGCTTGTGTCGATGGCTCACTGGGTGTCTGAAGGTGGTAGCACAGCAGCATATAGTCACCTGGAGTCACTGTCCTGAGCCGTGTCCTTCCAAAAAGCTGCCCTCACTCCTGTGTCATGCTGCCCACAGCTGTTGAAGAGAGCCCTTGCCTTGCCCTTTCTGAGGAGGATTGGGTTTTGCTATGCCCTGGAGATTTTATCTCCCTGATTTTGATGGAAAAATTAGAATCAAGTGCTTGAGCACTAACAGAAAACCTGGCTTCATTGTGAATTCTAGTTCCTTCTCTACTTTGTTCAATTATTTGTCTGTTAAGATCAGGCAGTAAAATGTTTTTTAAAGTATTCAAAATGTGATAGAAATCCAATGATTTCCTATCGTTGTCCTGTTGAAATCATAAAAAGCTGAGAAAATAAATCCTCCCCCTCTCTGAAATGAACATTTGAAGATCTATTTATTTCCTTTTTTCATCTTGAAAAACACATTTCTGAATGGTTTTGTCTTCTCTGCCATGCACTTTTGCATAAGTCACACATTTTGCCTAATTATAAACCCCTCCAACACTTGATACTGCCTGTGAAAGCACGAATGCTTCTTACACGTGCCTCCAGTAGTGAAGATCTTGACCAGCAGTGACTGAGGTATCTGTTGGGAAGGAATCATTCTCACCTTTCAACAGCAATATCTTTTTCTCTTATCCTAGAGCATTGGTTCAATAGGATAAAACTGAGATAAGTCTTTTATCAAGTCTATACATTTTATCAGAGTACTGATCAAGAACTCAAAAGGGATTTGGGTCCAAACCTAAGCAGAAGGATAAAAGACAAGGAGTTGTTGCCCTGTCCATCCCTGCCAATAATCTCCGTGTTCAAACAAAAGACCTCATTCCTGGTAACCTTGCCTTTGATTTTATCTTTAAGCACCTTCTCTGTAGTCCCACCTTCCTTTCTTCCCCGGGTTCCAGCAGGGCTGGGTGGGTGTCAGGGGAGGGCTTATAAATGATCAATGGACTTTGAATCAGGCTAGAGGTGATCCCGAGGCAGTAGTAAAAGATTTTAGATAACATCTAGGGTGTATTCAAGTCAGCTTTCTTACAGAGACTAGGCAAATAGGGAAAAGTTCCACGTAATTTACCCTTTAGTATTTTTATTTCACTCAGAAAATGTCATCCAGAACTCCAATTTATCTTCACTTTTCAGTATTTTTCGATGATGAAATATAACTGTGTTTTTATCCAAGAGAGTATGGTTTTGAAAGATAGTATTTATTTAAAATATTAAAATAAGTGCTTTGTTTCAAGTTTGCAAGATTTACACACACATTTTTAAATTTAAATAATTTAAAGAGTATTTTAAATTGTGTAAACTATTTTAAATTGTTTTGAACCCATCAGAAACACTGCTTAATTGATTATTTTTTGAACTGAAAAATCAGATGTGGAAACTTCTGTAATGCTGAATGCCTCTACCCCCACTGATGACAGCACACATCACACTGAGCGGGTGCACGCTAACTCTTTTCCCACTCTTCTCTAGCTGCACAATATTGGGTACAAAATAAAACCCCGACCTCTGCTGAAGAATTTTGCAAATGTTGTGTCATTATTTTAATTTTTCTCTCATCTCTTAACCCCTTGTCCAACAAACATGCACCAAACCACAAGAAGGTGATTTATGAATTTCTTTTCCTCTCAGCAATTTCAACAGGCAACTTAAATAAGCCGTACCTTAGCCTGGTACACACTCATGCACAGGGGTACAGACCTACCTGTGCTGCACATTTTGCTGCTCATAGGACAAAAAAGGAAAGCTCCAGCATCATCCCCAGCTGTTCCCATGCAACTTCGTGGTCCCTGGGGACAGACAGGCATGGCCTCCCTCTGTCCCTTGGCAAGGGATGCAGGGGCAGCTGCGCTCATGGTAGCACAGCGACCCTCCGCGCCTCCCTCCCTGCCTCCTTTAGGGAGGCATTATAACTACTTAAATTAAAGAACGTGTCCCCCCCAACACCTTACTGACATTGATGCTCTTCTGCAGGCAAAAGTTAGGCTGTGTGCTCGGTGTAGCAGTGGGACCAAGTGCCAAGCAGCAAGGCTCGCTGGAGGTGACATTGCTGCCAAACGAGGTGTTTGTCAAGCCCCGACCTTGGCACTATTGATTATATTTCTGGTATAAAAGTGGGCATCCAGACTGAGCCTTACGCAGGGCTGAAGGTCATGGGTACTCAGGGCCAAGGGAAAAAAAAAATCACATGTGAGTCAGTATGACAGAAAAAATATTGGGCCTTTTCGCCACATAGAGATAGATGCGTTTTGTCTCCTCCAGCAAATCCCCTGGGCCTAAGTCTTCACTTTTCTGTCTCCTCAGCCCCTCAGGCCTGTGAAGAGTAAGTGTCTGGCAAGCTGGTTTTCACAGTCACTAAATGGTTCTGCAATAAAGATCAGGATCATAATTAAGACAAAAATATTTTCCTCCCTGTGTGCCCTTATTTTAACAGCTAGTAAACTAATGGCAGTGCTCTAGCTCAGTGTAGACCTGCAGATTACACCTCAAGCAACAAGACAAACAGTATTTTTCAAGTTTAAAATTATGTGATGAATCTGCCTTTTCCTACTCTTCTTTGTGTGTAACTTGTATGTAGCAGCATATTTTGTAGCAGTAAGTAGTAGTAATACAGATCTCAGATGATTTAAATGAAAGATGCAGGTATGCACTTAAGAGCTGCGAACATTTGCACATCCATGGGTGCAGAGGCAATCTGGCCTCTCTTTAAAAAAACAACTCCTGACCCTTTTACCAGAGGCAGCCAAGGCATTTCTCTCCAGTTCAGCTCTTGAAATGCCGGGCAGGATTTACCCACGATGCTAGCGGCTATTGCATTATGGCCTAATAGTATCCATGTATTGATCATGGGCAGATTTCTAATTACATACATTTCCATGATTAAAACGCTCAGGTTGAAATGCTGTTTATAAATGATTCTCTTGTACATCAGAAGCACTTTCTTGTTGCATCTGGCCAAGGTGCCCCCTGCCCAGAAAGAGGGATCCGTGGGTGATGCAAGGGTACATGCCCCAGGAGCCACCGGATTGCTTCAGGCAGGTGGGGAACGACGAGGCTTTATGAAGCAGTAGAGACCAGCAAACGAAAATACCAACATTGCTTTCCCAGACAACATAGAGCAGATAAACACGGATGGATCCTCTCCCACGTGCAAAGAAAATTAATGTAATTATTAATGTCATTTCCTCAGCGTTAAGGGGGGATTTCTTTGGTATTATACTCCTGCAACACATTCAGTTGTGCGAGTTACCCCTTCAGTTTTGCTCCTTCCCCCCTGTAGCTGCCTTGCACCACTGAAATGATGTGAATGTCTCTTCCTGGCCATTAAGCAGCAGTGAGCGGCCAGGGGACAGAGGCTGGCACTGTCCACCAGCTCCTGTGAGTAAAGCATGTCCCAGTGGCCACGTGCTGCTGAGGGGAGGGAAGAAGCTGGAGGTCCCTTCGCCAGGGGAAAGCATGGGGGGGACTGTGGGTCTGGGAAGGTGAGGGATCATATCCCTGTGGCTGGGCTTTGGCAGGCTCCTTCTGGGTGTGGGGAAGTTATTTGAAAAATGATGCCAAGATTCATTTTTGTTACTGATCCATGAAACTGTAGTTTCTTAGTGTCTCTCTAAGTTCTTGCAATAGAAGTCCTCAGATTCTCCTGCCAGTATGGACAATGAATGGCTGGAAACCGAGACTTTTTCTATATGTTGTTTAAATTGTGATGGAGAACTTCACTTGCTATTGCACCCAGTTTCTCAAAAATAAAGTTGGGATTTGAGTATCAGAGCAGCATTGAGGTCCTGAGCTTAAGTCTCTCCTCTGAACAAAGTTTTTGCAGTCTCTCAGTCTGCACAGGTTGAAAAATGATCAGTGAAGTCAGTTTGCCCTGTTTGGAGCATTTTCTATTGGTAAGATGCAACAAGGGCCAGCTGGTTTAACCTCCTGTTCATGGGTTGTGATCCACTTTCAGGGCTGGGTAAAGGCCCTTGTATGTGGGATTGTACCTGTTTAGGATTTTATCAGCATTGTCTAGTCTTGCAATGGATTTACAAACCTAAGTCAGTAATATTCCTTGTTATAAAATATAACAACTGAATTACAAGCAGAAATATGTGGTAATTAAAATAACCTGTGTAATGAAATTGTAGCCTGGTGAGAAGTGAAATGGGGAAGGTTTTTTCTTGTAGATTTCTATATCACCATGGAAGGGATCTGATCTTTCTCCTCTGTCTCTATTTCATTCCTTCCTCTCCCGCTGGCTCCCTGCTTTCATGCAATCTATAGTAATTTGCTTGTCTGTCTGTCAATTTGCTGTTTAGGGACAGGTTCAATATTAGGGGATGGGCAAATACGCAAAAATATCATGGTCACATAAAACCAATTTTCTTGAGAAAGAACAAAATTAAAGCTAATGAGTATCCTTTCCTTCATTACTTAATAACAGTTAATGTAATTATTAATGTCATTTCCTTACAATAAGGGGTGATTTCTTTGGTGTTTCACTCCTATAACACATTCAGTGTGAGAGTTACCCCTTTGATTTTGCTCCTTCCCTACTGTAGCTGCCTTGCACCACTGAAATGATGTGAATGTCTCATTAATCTTATAATATATACAAATAGATTTATTACTATATATAATAAAAAAATACATAATAAAGTCTTAGAATAATTTAATACATGCAAATGTATATGAAGTGTCATGGAGGGATATAAATTTTACTTAATATTATTTTGGAGGTGATCCGTGCTATCACACACTGGTTTGAGTGAGACAGCTATTTCCAGTTCACATTTATGTGTGTGAAGGGTGCGTATGTGCGCACACATACAGATGCACACACACGTATACACCCACCTGGCAGTGATTACCAGTCACAAACACAGCCACGCACTGCAGCTGGCAATTCAAAGGTCAAGCAGAAGTTTTTTTGTAAACCTGGGGAAATTCTGCTTTGAATAACCAATGACTTGACCTTTGTCAGCTATTAGTCTAGTCGGTAGTCATTATCCAAAGGAGATTAAATTATGAGACTCTCAAGGTGAGGTATTTTGCATATTGAACAAGATTGGGGATTAAACGCAGGTACTTCTGAACACCAAGGGAGTTTGCAGTGGGGTAATGACTTCAGAGGAAAAGTGCACTGCTGCCAGTAGATCGCAGGTTTCTTCCCGCTTCCTTGGTGCCATGCTGAGCCTGTGAGCCCTGAGCAATGCTTGTTGCGGGCTAGTGACTGGGCTAGTGGCCGAGCACCGCTGCCTTATCCAACAGGCTGCAAGAGGTACTGAAATGCCAGCACTGGCTGTGTTTGCAGACCAGGCAGGCGGCCCGTGGGCCCTGTCATGGGAACACCTGCACAGCCACCTGCACGCCATGTCACGCTATGTTGAGGTCAGATGCTAGGTTCTGATACCCATCCCTGAAATGCCACCTGGGCTCCCGAGGTCCCGGCCACCTCCTCAGGTGCCTGTGAGCCACGTCCCCGGTGCCGTGGAGGGCGAGGGCAGTTAGCCTGGGCATGACGCCAGGCCCGCGCGGTGCGCGGCTCATGGCACCATGGTGCCAGGAGGGCTGGCACAGCCAGCACAGCTGGCTGCAAGGCAGGGTGCAGCCACACCAGCTGTCCCCACCGTCCTTGCCTTGGAGCACTTCCTGCAGCCACAGCCCCCCTGCTCCGGGCAGGACGGCCTGCGTGGGCTGGAGCACCTGGAGGGGGTGGTTTAACCTCCCCCAAAGGCTGCCGAGGGGCCACAGCTTTGCTGTCTCTCCTGTGGCAAGGGAAAGCACCGGCCACCGAACCAACCACCCAGTCCCCACAGAGAGCTGGGACACCAAACCCTCTCTCCCAGCGCAGCCTGGGGATGACGGCTCTTGCCACCACAGGGCCCTGCAGCTGGCAGCCCCAAAACCTCATCGGCCCCTGCCCCATCCTGAGCCCTGCTGCCATTCCTCCCGCTCCTGCCTGGCCCCGTGCTGGCAGCTGCCGGAACAGCCGGGCAGGGCTGCAGGACCTTTGGTGAGCACCAGCTGCTCCAGCACCAGCACAAGGTCCTTGCATGTGTCAGACTGGCAGCGGCTGGTCCCCTGGGGATGGGAAGCAGCAGCAGGCTGAGGAGACGCTGTGTGATGGGAAGAGGGAAAACTGTGGGAGCAACAGCCATGAGAAGAAAGCAGTATTTTGGAGAAGAGGCTTGCTGCAAGTATGACTTGAACCCTGGACTGGCTGGAAATCTCTGGGAGAGGGGTAGTAAGCAAGGTAATGAGGTGAGTGCAAGGCCTATGGTAAAAATGGAAAAAGAAAGCTCTATGCAGTTGGAGAGTGTGGGATATTTTACGAACAGAGGAATAATGCAAAAAATCTGACAGTAAGAAGTATGTTATCAGACATGAGGAAGGCCAGGATAGTGCAAAAAGCTGGCACCACTGCTTTCCTCACCCCTATGGGGAGCAGATGAACTCAGGGCGGCCAGCGACAACCCACCCCTTTGTGTGTGGGGGCTCTGTCACCAGCCCTGTCCTCCACTAACCCCCGGGGGAAGGGGCTGCAGAAGGAACGGGAACCAGTGTCTCCATCCCAGGCTGGCTGCAGGCTTCAAGCCAAAAAAACATTTGAACTGTCACAGAGGGGGGAAATGTGGCCAGGCACATTATGAAGGGGGTGTGCTACCGCTGCTTCTGCTGCTGTGATATGTAGTGTCCCTGAGGCTCTGATCGTCGATCAGCACCGAAGCAGCAGCATTTGGTTATAAATCAGTTGCATGAGATTTACTGAGAGTCTTACAAAGAGCAAACCAACCTTTCATCAGCCATATGCGGAGCCTGGGGAGCTGTGGGCAGGAGTGAGGACCTGTGTGGGGTAGGCAACACCTGTACCTGCCAGACCTGGGTTGCTCTAGAGAAACCTAAAACACCTGAGGCTGTGGAGGGGGGTGGAATGAGAGCTGGTTCCTTCAGGTGTTTAGACTTTTTTGGTTTTCCCCTCTGGTGGTTTGAAAGAAGAGACTAGATCAGTACTATTGAAGTCTGCAGGATGTTGTTTGGACTACTCAAACGAATGAGCAGGTTAGTAGTGGTCTTAGTGGTTTTTTTTTGAGAGGTGGTAGAGAAATAGCTGTAATGTTTCTGTGGTCCAGGGGAGCAGCTGGGTCATTTGCTTGTGTTGATTCCGACCATTGAATCTTTGCAGCAAGCCTTTGGTTTTTCAGCATCTTGCATGAATGAACAAGCCCTCCCATTTACAGCTGGCAAGTGACCTTACAATGTGTGACCTAGCTTTGTCACATTTGTCCCTAAATCTGTATGTGAAAGTACAAATTTACTTGAGGAAATTTTGTTTGCTAATACATAAAGCTTTGAGCAACTTTGAGCATGCGGTGGGACTTGGGGACCTCCAGAGGTCCTTTCCATCCTGAGTGTTTCTGCATAAACAGCATGGTTAGTGGCAGTACCGTAGGTGAATATTTTAAATAATTATAAAATATTTTATTAGAATAATTATAGACTTATAACCTGACTCTGTACTGGAATCCTCCCCTGTATTGAAAATACTTTTTTAAAAAATTGTTTTGAATTTATCTGGAGCTACCTGAATGTTAATATACTAGGGAATAGATCTGCAATATTGCACAGGCATCCAAAGAAGGAGATGGAAGGCAGAGCTAGTAACTGGAGGTTTTGTGTTACAAGTTCTGCTTACTTCAGTAAGAACCATATTTGGCACACACGGGCCTTGGAAAGATGACTCCTTTATATAGACTTTGAAACACTTTTGTCTCTTTTGGGAATGTATGAGTGTGTCACTTACTAGCAGTTATAGAGCAATAGGTAAACCACAGTATTTGTTGCATATAGGCCCTGCTGAAGAGGCAAAGCAACTAATTTTGTAGTAATGAAATAGCTGGTGTTTAGCTTGCTCATGTTTTTATGTTGGTGTTTTGTTAATGCACTAAGTACATTGCTGGGAATGTGCAGGGGTTAGACAAATCTTGACTTTATTCACAACAGGTATATTAGGGTGCAAAGCCAGATGGTCCTTGGTGACTATTAGCAAACAAACTGCAATGCTCAGGGAATCCCCCTGCCCACATTCCCCACCTGCCAGCTTAATGACTATCGAGTTTCTGGCACAACTGCACAGTTTCTACTCAGACGTGAAGAAAAACCCAAGTGTAAATCTGATGATAGGTAGTATGTGGCTTAACAATACAGAACTGCTGAGCCAGTTCATATTGGTATGTTATAAATTCTGGTTGTCATCTATTTGCCTACTGGGCACTGGCATTTAAACAAAGCACATAGAATTTAACATGTGTGTTCGATTTTTTGTGTCCAGCATTTAAATTTATAAATCTGGGTAGAGGTGTTGGTGGGTTTTTTGGTGTTGTTGTTTTTTGTGTGTTTGTTTGTTTTTTTAATTAAAATCTGCTGTGCTTGTCTCTTCACATACTAAGCATCCTACATCTTCGCCTGGTGGTGGGCTGTGGGGGGAAGCATTTGTTCTGTTTGTAAGTTGAGATGCTGTGGGGAGAGTGCTCTGGCCGCCTCTGGGGCTTGGTGGCATGATGGCAAACATCTGCAGTGAGGAAGCACTAGTTGAACTAGTTCCAGTGCCAATTGTGTCTGAATGGTCCCTAGACATTGGTTTCAAGATCCAGGTGAGGCTTTCTTTATTCTTGCTGCAGTGAATGACCGTACACATTTCTGTAGCTGTTCAGGATCAAGTCAAACTGGTTAAGGCAATGTGAAATTCAAGGTTAAAAGGTGAAATGCTGCTAAATTTAAGATTCAAGCTTATGTGCGTGAGTAATTGGTTACTTGGATTGCTTCCATTTCAGATGCACTAAGTAAGGTATGGCTCTTCCAGCATCCATCTTCCCCTGCCGCTGGGTACCGTAGTCATTTTACAGGAGTTATGAACTGAAAAGGTCCTCCCCAAACATGTTTTCCCAAGTATGCAAGCCTAATTGCCCTCATGCATCCAGGCTTCTATCTATAAATGTTTGGATATGGCTCTGTAGGTTCATTTCATCATCCCTTATACAGGATTAAACAGTGTATTCTCCTGTCAGTTTGTTCCTATCACTTGTCTTCAAACAGTGGAAAAACGTGAGAGTTAGAGATGCTTGGGGTAAGAATCCATTCACAGATACACAAACGTATTTGATGGGATCCTCTCACTGGGAGAGAGCAAGGGTTTGGGTTTTCAGGGTTTTCATTTTTTCTGACAGAGCTTAAAGGGACAAAACTATAGAGTACCAGCAGAAAAGTAGTACTTTAGGGAATATTTTTCCACACAGGTACTTTTTTTTTTTTTTTTTTTTTTACCCAGCATGGTATTGGGATTATGATGATTTTGTCCTTTTCTGAAGGGTATGAAAAACAGAACATCTGTCTTTAAACAGTTTGTGACGACCTCAGTTTGATAATTGCAGGTTGTCTATACAGCTTCCAGACATGTTTAAATTATATGGTCGCACCAGGTATAACTCTTCCATTTCTGCTTACAAACTGTTGTGTGGTTTGTTTGCTGCTGAGTAAATGCAGTCATGGGATAGAGATGTCTGAATTTAGCAGAAGGTGAGGTTATCTGTTGCAGTGACCCACTGCAGAGGAGGCACGTATGATGCCTGGTGCCCTCTGCCTGGCTCCACTGTGGTTGTTGCCAGCCTGTTGATGCCCTGCAATTGCTATCAGGTGATGCCAGGTGCAAGCACGACCTAAGATCGTCCTCCCATCTCTGGGGATCTGGTAGCCAGCTCCATGGGGGAGAACAGATGGGAAACAGCACGCTGGCCATGAATTAAAGCATTGGATCTGGGTCTTCCCCAGTAGTGTTGACTCTCCAAGTATATCCTTCTCTTGGAAGGTATTTTAGGTTACTTTTCTTTTTCTACATTGATGACATCTTTCACTTGCTGCTCATCTTTTTTTCTACTATTTCTTAGAAGCATTTGATCACACTGTGCTGATTTAGTGTTTCTAAAACCAGATTAATATTAAGTAATAACAGTAAGCTTTGTTTCTGTGAGAGTATCTTTTCAATTTTCAGTAGGAATTTGCAGATAAATGTGGTTTTGGTGGGTTTTTGGTTTTGTTTGTGTTTCTTTTTTACATAGCCCTCTTCAAAACTACGGGTGGCAAGTTATATACTATTCAATTTGAAGGATTTTTTCAAGTGAGATTTAGTGAAATAACTTCTCAGACTCATCTTGATTTACATCTGCTGCTTTCATACAATTCTGTCCCAAAAGAGCCAATTTAACTCCTGTGCTTTGTTCCTTCATTTGCCATCTTCATTATTTTTCTTCTTTTATTTGTTCTTTTCCATTTTCCACTTACTAATCAGAATTAAACAACTTGCATAACTGGTCATTGCTAACAAAGCAGGATCTAAAGTCTGTCTGACTTTCAGTAGTTCCAGAAGCGGAATCCAGGTTTAGATCCAGGTTTCATCCTGGATGAACAACAAGCTTTTGCCAGGCACTAATGCCTGATGCTGACTGGCAGTGGCTGGACTTACTAAACATAGGAAAAAAAAATCAACAACTGTATGGAACTGATGGGAAGGGCTTGCTTCATTAAACTGCTACCTTAGCCTAATGTAATAAGGAGTAGACGAGGTAGTTTTCTTGCTCTCCTCAAAAACCTTCCTCAGGGGAGTTCACTTATTTCAAACACCTGAAAAAACATGCTAGCAAATACAGCTTTTTCTGATTGCAATGGAGACACCAAGGTGATACATGCTCCAGATGAGCTGGATGTGAATATGTGTAACACCCAACCCATGGAACCAGCAAACACAGGGACGTTGTCTCCTTGCAGAGACTTTGGCTGACTGAAAGCTGTGTAGGTCTGCTGCCCCCAGCTAGACAAAAGGCTTTCTCCTCTGCTCTCAGATTTCCCCTCAAGCCTTTCAGCAAAGTGAAACTGGAAGGAAACATCCTAGAATTCATATAGTGGTATAGTTACATGGCATGTATATAATACGTGTTTGGCACAAATACAGCTGTAATTAAATTTTTCTGGAGAATAAATATAAACTGTGCATGTGATAAGAACACGCAGGTGCGGTGTTATATGGGCAACTAGCAGACTGTGTCCTGAAAAGCTGAAAGTCATCTTTGGTTTAGGAATCTAACTTTGACCAGAAGTTGATAGTAATTGAGTTGCAGTACCATGATGGGAATTGTCCAGTGGGAAACAGCTTTTAAAATGTCATAACTTAAATCTTGATTTACTGTATTGCATAAATATGAGCATGACTTGTATTTGATACGTCCTCTTTTTCTTAGTATTCTGCAAAGTAAGGTTCTTATGGTTGCTATACTGTGCGTGTTTGTGTGTGTATTTCAGCTCTGTGCTTCCTCAGTGCTAACCTCTACTAGTGTTGCAATTCGTAGGTGCAGAGAAGAGTTTACCTTGGAAGGGACCTGGAGGTCAGTCAATGCAGGGCTGACGTAAAAAGTTGCTTCAGGGTTTTGTCCAGTTGAGCTTATGCTGGCACGTAGTATGGCTAGCTCTTCCTAATCATTCCTCAAAAGTTTAAAGTAAGAAGTTTACTTGGGAAGGAAATATTGAAGAATTTATATAACTGCATGTGCAAATACATACTCCCTCATGCTTGTGTGTATGTAATATATTACACCTAGGTGCATGGAGCTGGGAACTATTATTATGGCCACACTCATGGAAATATTTGAATTTGGCTCACTTTGCATAAACACTGCAGCACTGAACCCACAGTGTACAGTAACATGTATAGCACAGCAGTCCTGTTCTCAGGACATATGCTAGAAGGGACTTTCGGTGTTTCCATTTTGACCTTCTCAAGCAGGGGTTCCTAGCCTGGCCTTCAAATTTTTCTCTACATTTTCTCAGAATATTCTATGAAAAACTGCATGTTAAAAGGGGTGAAACTGGTTACCCTCCCTCACTGCCCCAACAATTCAGTGGAGGGGAGAGAGTTTGCATGTGCCTCCCATGCTCGCCCTGGCTGGGGGGTGCCCATCAGCAGGGCAGACCCAGGTACCACTGCAGCACAAACGCAGGACTTCAGACCTGTTACATATAGGTAAGTTCCTTGCTGAAACATTGTAGAGAAACTGAAAAGCTGTTTGGAAATCTAGTCATGAGTAGCATGTTAAGAACCGAGTACTAATCCAAATCATATGGTTAAGACTGCATTTAGCTATTTAGAAAACAGGATCCACATCCAGTATGTGCCCAGTATACTTGATTTCTCCTCTGTTTCCCCATTTTATTTATTCCTAGTCCCAGGATGCTTTCTGCTGTGTTATGGTCCAGTTGATTTAACACCCATAGTTCCTGAAGCTTTTGCATCACTTGTATTTAAATCCCACGCCGAAAAGCTCACAGATATATACTCTTGTACCTGATACTGCTTTGTGCAAACCCAGCTGCTAACTGAAGTGGAAAGTGTCCAGCTGACCCTTGCATCTGATCCAGCCTTTTACACCAAGGACCAAAGGCAACAGCAAGGTATTTTGGGACCAGGATGGGATGTTAACCTGGTGTGTCCTTCCCTAAACACAAACCAGCTTCCAAAAAGACTGTACTGATGGAGAAGAGCCTATGGACTACCCTCTGGTGCATGGCTCTTTGTGGCAACAGCCAGGAACCAAATGCATTCCCAGGTTCCCAGGACCCAGGAAAGAGCTCCAAGCTTTGCTTGCACCTGGCACTTCACTAGGAGGTGGCTGAGCTCCCCTTCTTCCTTGGTGTAGTTGTGTTCAGCTGGAGACAGGGGCATGACAAGACTAAGTGGCTTATGAGGAATTAAAAAAAAGTCACTTTAAGTAGACGAGATGGTAGATAGAGATATGTTAAATAATGGATGTACTTTATTAATGAATTCAGACACTGCTTGTGCAAACCAAACATCAGTACAGACATACTTTGTTTTCATGTTCATGACAACTGAAATTCTAGGATTTTGAATTTCAAAATACAAAGACAGCCATTGTATGTAGTCTGAAGTATTTCAATGTCATTACAGAAGTAGTTCAGCAGTAGCAATAACAAAGTAGTCAGTCGCTACAAAAAGCAGATCTTCTGACAATAAACAACTGTATGGTGCTTAGCAGGCTTTAGCAAATGCAGGGCTAAGCGTGGCAAGCTGCCTTGTAATATTACCATTACCATGTGCCATGGGTCTGCCGTGTCACAAAACTGCTCAGACCAGATGCAAAAGGAGTCGTCCCACACCTGCAATCACATCCAAAGTGATACGCCTATCAACAACACTTACCTTAAAA
>JAVJGJ010000059.1:45749658-45774003 GCA_035590215.1 Microhierax caerulescens | reverse complement strand
TTGCACCTGCTCAGCAGCTGGCAGACTGCCTCCACCTCCCCAAGGCTTTCTGAGAGAACTGCTTACTGAAATCACTTCATTTCTAAAACCTGAAAAAAGGAGAATCAACGACGAAAGACAAACTATGCCTAAAACACAGATCACTTTGGTAATTAGCAGACATGTACAGTATGAAAAAATCCACAGAAATTTACAGTCATACAGCAGCTTCATCTCATACGATATACATCCTATATATGTTGCATGGAGATCAGCACAACTCTCCGCTCTAATATAACGAAGTTTGGGTTATAGATTGGTAGCTATGCAGCATCACATAGTATGGCTGTGAGAAAAGGGCAGGGTAAGAAGCAGTGAATGACAACACATTATCCATTTAAGACCACAAACTGAATGTAGGTAGCCAAATAACCAGTACTTAATCTGACCAAAACTGCTACTATCACACTTCCTCTGGGAGGAGGAATATATAAGGCATAAACTTTGCACCATAAGACTTAATGCAATTTATACGAATGCTTTATGCAGGCAAAAAAAGAAAAAAACCCAAAGGTTTTACAAAGAACTCATCCAGCTGCTACCAAAAACATATAATTTATGAATTAATAGGAACTTATTTTATAGGAACTCACTGGACTCAACCATTTTCTTCACAAACTGTACAACTGTCTACACATCCACAAGAGCAAATCAGGTGCAGAAAGATGTGAAAAATACAATGCCTATTTATTACTATGGCATTCTATGTTTAGGAGGCAAAAGCAACAAGTCTTACAGTCAACTATTCTGAGGATCATTTATGCTCCCGGAAATGCACAACGGCATTAACAATTTTAGTTAAGAAAGCCTGAAGGCTACTGCTATTTATACTAGGCATTTATGATCTTCCAGAAGTTTGGTTATATGACTAAACAAAAAAATCATAAGGAGCTTCCTTACAAAAGGAGTATGCCAGTTATTTGTAAGCTGTACAAAAATGCTGTTCCACACCCTCTCCAAGAACACATTCACTGTCACCTGGAAGAGTGACTAAGTTGAGCTTCACTGGAGTTTCATTTAAATTACAGTTTTATGTTGACTTGTAATTTTAGTTGGCCATAAGGTCTACATAACAGTCGCATAGTCAAGCACTAAGACTTTACTAGCCAGGTTTGTTGCGGTCCTGCAAGGATGTATGCTGCTTAGCTTCCCTTCTTATACAAATGCCCGTCACTGGTTGACATATCCTGCCTTTTACTTCAAGTGTATACCCATCCATCCATATATATACACCTCTTTTTTTTCATTTATATACATGAAAAATCCTAATAGGACTGGAGATCACCTTAACTGTGTTAGCACAATGGCGTGATTTGGAAAACAGGTGGTCCTGAGGGCTACAACTCGTGTTTAGTGTCTTTTTCACCTATTAGACAAGATGTGTCTGTTTTACAGGCATAGCATGGTTTTTCTCAATAGAGAAAGAAAACCAGAGGAATCTGTACTTACACAAAGTAGGGAAATCAGATAATTAGAAGGTAGTGGAAAAATCAGCAAACAGCTTATTGAGGAAACCTCCCTATACTGTGGCTTATGGAGTTAGTGTTGCATTTGAGAAGAAGTGCAAGCAATTTTCATTATCTAATTGTATCCTTTTGTTAATTAAACAACCGCAATCATTTCAAACTTGAAATACTGCAGAAAACAGATGTTGTTTCTCAAGAGAATCTAGCATACATATGACTGCAGATAACTCCTCAATAAAATCTGACGGGGTGAATCGCACATCCCACACTCCATCAGCAAGAAACAATACAAGAGGAATCTCCAGAGATTTATAAATAGTGCTATAAACCTGCATACGTTATGTTCAGCATGCCAGAATTTGTTGGAATCCTGAGGTGCAGCACAAAGAAGCTACATTTCAAAGTCTCAATAACATTTCATAGTGTGCGTTAGAGCTCTGAAAGACAGATCTACTACCAAAAATTTGCTCCTTTGCAGTGCATCTACCTGTCTCAACACATGTGAAACTCAAAGGAAGAGCCTTCTTCTGAAGAAATCCCTCCAGGTCTCCAACCTTGCCTGCTGTTAGGCACTCTTTATCTCCAGCATCAGAGTACTCCCTCCCACCAACACCTGAGTACTGGCCATGCACTGGAAGTTGGCACCAGGGGAACTGCAATTCATGGAGTGGGAGAGAGGCTAACAGACACCTCATGCATGACTGGAGAAACAAGTGCAGATTTTATTGCTGGATGCCTTAAGGTTCCTGCACTCTCCATTTTAAACCTATACTTGGAAATTTTCATGACACTGTCCATGCAATGAGGGCAGCAGGTAGGACTACAGCACTGAAGCATGCAACTGTGCAAACACTTCCAGTGAGTGGTCACTTAATCTTCAAACTAGACCATTCTACACCACACAGAGGCACTCAGTGTGCACCGAAGAGGGAAGCTAGTGCACAAAATTTAGGCACTACATCCTAAGTATCTCCAGGATCAGCTTATAGTTAGTTCCACAGAACTGGAAAATTTCCCCGCTCTGCAATGCTGCAGAGCTCTATCACTTCAGAGGTAGCTCATGTTTTGAATTATTGAAAACAAATTTACATTAAAATGACAGAAAAGAATAATTAAGAGGACAATATTGTTTATCTTTTAAGTAAAATGAAACGGCCAAAAAAAACCAACCACTATTGCATGATATAGTCTACACACCTCCCCCACCATGTATTAGAGAGAGGAATGACACCATACCAAAGACTGAACTGATGCTCAAGTGGCCTTTCATCCTCTTAAAAGAAAACAAACCTCAAACTCTCACATTAGGAAAAGCAGATGCATAATGGAGGCAAGTTGGGGCTTCCTTGGAAAAGTATCAACCTACCTTTAAAACCTAGCAAATTCAGCCTTGGAAAAGGCAATAACTTCTAAAAATCTACTTCAATCACTACATAATGCTTAAGAAAAGATTATCTCATTATTTTTCATTGCCTGAAAATAACAAGGATTTCTGAAAGCAGCTAAGCAAGGATCTTTAGTTAATGTTTAAATAACTGTTTACTATAAATTTTAATGAAAAATTGCCAAACCTGATGATAGCCGGAGGAGATAGGGAGAGTGAAGCTTGTATTTCCTTCTCAGGAAATCTTCAACAAAAAAAGTCTTGTTGCAATGTATAAGAACAATCACAGCAAGAAAGTCAACACATTAGCAGCTTTCAAAATGATCAAAATAATGTTTGAAAAGAATGCTGATGCTACCCTGCCATATGCTGTAGTATTCCTTGCAATAAACAGCTCTGTTTCACCGGCATGCTGACTGATATCAGGTGCAGAAGTCCATCTGGCATCAATTATTCCATTATAATTGTCTCTTACTTTAATGTTTCCACATTCTTGGCAATTGTTCGATTTTGTGAAAGGATTTACAACACCAAAATGCATGGACATTGCTCTTCTGCTATCAGCATCTGGATGAAGTTATAGAAGTACTGAGTATGGATTACACAATCCAAATTGACCTTGCTGCCAGGTGCTCAAGTGAGGCCGAAGCAGCTTGGCTTGTGCCCTGTTACATTCTCTGAGGGATTACCAGGACCCTACAATTTACTCATCTTAAGCAGAAACAGTCTGAATCTCAAAGTCATCTCCTGGGCAACCTAAGGAAAAAACCAAACCCCACACAACAATCCACATCTGTCCAGTATAGCTTTTGGAGAGACCTGTGGGTGCATATCCCAAAGGAAGCAGGGGACAAGAGGAAAAGCAGTCAGTGCTTGGTTGGCCAGGTTCTTGATGAATAGGTCATAGCACTGGAACTCAAATCTTGCTCTTGGTGACATGCTGAAGCACTGAAAACCCAGAAACAGCATTTTGCTAGTTAGTGAATGAAATATTTAGGCATAGATGTAAACTATGAATGAGCAATTTGGTTACAGTAAAGTAACCTAAGAATGAGCAATTCCCCGATTAAGTGAAACATTTGTGACTCACATATATGATTGCAGTTCCTCTCAGCAGAGTTGTCTCAACTCACTTTCATCTTAGAATTTATAAAACCATACTTGAAGCAGAAGTAATAACAGCACAATGGGATCAATATTTTTAATTTTACTTGAAAAATACAACTCTCTCTGAGGTAGCACATTAGATGGTGGTAGTTCAGTGTACTATTTTTTCATACCATCCACAACACAGCATGTTTCACAGGGTATTCAAAGCTGGTTTTTGCCTTAGATAGGTTATTTGATAAAGAAAATAGTGCAAAAATGAAAGCTACAAGAACGAAACAACCCATCCCAACACCTCCTCCCCCCAAAAAACCCTCACCAAACCACACAACAATAAACAAACCCAAACCAAACAAAAAAAAACCCAGAACAAAACAACCAACCACAGAGGAGATAAAGGGAGAGAGAAAAAACAGGGCTACAAATTCCAGGTGACTTGTTCCAAAACATTTCCTTCCATCCCAGCCCACTCAAATCCATTTCCAGAAGTAATTGCTCCCTTGGCCAAGGCCTACATCCTGATTTTCCTTTCCCTCTTGGGCTTTTGACAGAATCCCTGGCAGAGGATTCTTGCTCACTGCCTCTTGTACAAAATCACCTCCTCAGCCAGCAGAAATCCTTCCCTCCAGCTCACCTCCGATGTCAGGAGCTCCCAGGGCTCTTCCCATCCTTGATGAGCGTGCAATATATCAGGCAGTTCTGGAAACAAACCTCTGAGGGAATAAATCCAGAGGACAAAGGTGTTCCTCTCATGTGCTGTTTCAGCAACAGCAGTACCTGAAGTATCTGATGTTTGCGGGTACATAGACCTCCTTTGTCCATTGCTTGGGTCTCCTGGTGAGGAGGAGGTGCCCAAGCTGCACCAGCAGCTCAGGTTCGGCTGAAAGCACAGCAGGTTTTGTGGTATTTGGGGAGGAGAGGTCTTGTGTGGGCCCACCCCAACTGCCTTGCATTTGCTCAGGGACTGGACACCATTTCCTCTGAAACCTGTTTATTTTGTACCAGTTGCTTCTCTGGAAGGGTCATTCTTCAAACACTGGGAGCAAGTCCTGCTTTCGCTCTTGATCTTCACTACACCATTTTGTTTAAAAGCTTCATAACTTTCACACAAGACTTGCACTTGCTGGTCAGACAACCTGACATGTTCACACGGGAAAGCACAGAGCCTCAGTTACAGCCCAGAAACTAGAGATACCGGCAGAAGCAGACTATGTAAAGTGAGTATATGTGCCCAACATGCAACAGATTTTACTGTTCCCAGTAAGACATGCTAGGAGGAGCATCATCCAGTCACTTCAATGACAATTACAACATGGAGAAATTCCAAAAGATTGTGTAACTATGGTGAAAGACTGCTGCCATACTAGCCCTTTTGGCTACAATTAACTAGATCCACTGACATCTGAGGAAGTCAAATTCCCTAAGAAATATCATATCAGGCAAAGGTGATGTGCGTGTGTGTAGAAGAATGCAGATGGATTAATTAGCATTGATACTATACAACTGTGAGCTGGCTTCAGGGGCAGCGGTTTGGTCGATGTAGATCAGGTGCAGGTGTGGCTGGTTCTGTGAAGGGGTTGAGAGCCAGTGAAGAGGCAGCTGCCGAGGAAGAAGCAAGAGAAGAGAGAGTATGCCCTGAGTGAGGAGAAGAGATGAGGACAAGGTAGCAGTGTATCGGTATGATATGGTAAAAGACCTTGTTGCAGCTTTTTAGTTTGGAGAGTGCTGTGACATGTGTATATTTATATGGGAGAAACTGCTTCTAAAGAACATAAAGGAATTATAGCAAAGGGCTCCTTAAAATCAATTATTTTTAATTGTTGAATCACAAAACTGGCTTGGTCTCATAACTTGATTTAAGCTGAGCACCAGTGGTGACCTTTATAATAACAAAGGATATAAGAATATTGGAAAACACCTGAAACAACAGCAGTTGAAAAAAGTGGATGAGGAGGTGACTTGAAGAGGTCTCCAAAAGGCTGCTAAGAAAAGCGAGCCTAGAAAAACTTATGCTGGAGCTCACACCTCTCCTAGAAAATGGAGGAGCATAGAAATGCTTTGAAAAAGACTGAAAGTCATTCACTTGTGATGCATTAATACCTTCAAAAGAGTCACCTTCTTTGCAAGTTGCCTGAACTGTGCTAACAGTTGTAAGGAGAAAGGAGAAAAAAAATCTAGCTGTGAGTTTGCAGCTTAACTCTCTTATGGCAACACAGATTTTCAAAGTTTCTCTAAGGAGATACTAAAACCCTAATTCCTGTTCGCTGAGAGAGAAGCAGAAGTTAATAAGCTGTCAGACAAACATAATTGTTAAAGGAAACCAGACAAAATTTTGTTAACTGACAGAGAGCCCAATCTTTATCCTACAAACATGTATCCTTACATAATATAATAAAGATTTATATTTTTACATTTATAAATAAAATAATTTTCAAAGTACTTACAAATATGAATTAAATGCATTAAGTACATCTGGGAAATAAATGAAATAAGATCTCTATTTTAAAAGGTGAGTGAGATAGGAGGCAGAAAACGTTAAATGATTTGCCAAAAGCAGCTGAGGTGCTGCCAGGAGAATGGAACTTGGAATTGGTAACTGGTTCTCATCTTAGTCTCATATAACTGAAACTCAAAAATAACCACACTAAAATAGCTACATTGTATGAAACATCTTTTCCTGTTACATAATGAAGCCTTTGTATTAGTATTTTTTAATGAAATACAACTTTCTCTGTTTCTCACACTTTGCTCAGAATGATATTTTGTGGGTGGCATTCAGTATTTTTCCCAAATGAAGCATGTAAAAGGACAAAAAAATATGTGGATGACAATAATGACTTTCTGTATCTCAGCACAAAACAAGTTAACACAACTGTTTTTTTCTGTTTTAAAAACCACCTAATGCAGGAATGATCTACAGGAACTTCTTTTTAAGCATTAGAAAAATATGTAGAAGTGCCACCATCACAGAAAGTTTATTTGTGCACAAACAGTAAATAATAAAAAGACTAAAGTAAAATTATAATACAGAAATTAAAAATTAGTTAAAATATAATCTCTCTAATGTCAAAGTGAACAAACTAGCAGACAAAGTTATAAGCTTTATTTACTCTCATGGTATAGCCCCCTGGCTCCTCCTAATCAAAACAAGGCCAGTCTATAATGAACTTCCATTTTTGGCAAACAAACCATTTACAACTCCACTGCTCAGCCAAAGGCATTATGAACACAACTCACAACACATCTGCAAACGTTCAGAATGCCTCCTTCCCTCCCGGTGACCCCCTGAATGAAGGCCCCCTGTGATGGCACAGTGACCTTGCCTCAAGAGCTGCAATGCCCCCGTACTGTGTTGCTACCCACCTGCCTGGGCATCTTCCTTGAAGAGAGGCTGCTGGTGAGCAAGAGCACTCTCCCTAGGATGCAGCCACGGATCATGCTGCTGCCTCATAATCAGCATCCCTTCCAGCAGCTGGAATTCCCATAGTTATTCTTGTTTGAAAATTACTTGTTGTTTATTTGTGGGAAAACTCTGCTTTATCTTTGCTTGCACATTACATTTCTCCTTTTGTCAGACTGCTTAAATACTGACGTGAAGCTATTTTAATTTGATGTTTTGTGCAAGTTATTAAGAAATCTATTTTTTTCTTTATCCCAGAGAAAAGTAAAGAGACAAAGAGCTTCAAAAACTCAGAGGAAGCTTGTTTGTGTTGTCGCAAACACAATTCTGGACAGCTTACCTGCAGAGCATTTGGTTTCCACATCTATACTTACTGCATCACATCTTTACTACAGATGCCAAATACAAATGCACTGATGTTCTTTACTACAGTCTGGATCAGAGGTCTACAGCCAGTATGACTCAGGGTGTCAGGCACAAAACAAACCTGACATATGCAGTGCCAGCAGCATGCTGCTGCTTTTCTCTTGTACGTATAAAAAAGGCTTTACTCCCAGTATGCCGCTGCATGTTCTCTCTTCCATGTGCTCCTGCTGCTTTGCTGCAACCGTGTGCAAGCCTGCAGAAGAGTGTAGGGCATATGTCTGGCCACAACTGAGAAATACAGGGATGAGAAAAAGTCATCAAAGGCAGAAGAAGGTGGGAAGTATCTATACGTACTTTGCCACTTTTGTTTGTGAAACATTGTCTTTTATCTTCATTTGATTCAGTCTAGTAACAAAAGCTCCTAGTGCCTCATTTTCTAAATGTACAGAGCAGCAGGGCATTGTGTACGCACAGAAAACTGGTGCAGCATGATCAAATAATACATAAGTTACACATATTAAATCGGCTAGAAGGCAGGCAGGGAGCATGCTGTATCACATCAGAGCAAATGTCCGTGTCCCAGGGCTTTGTCTCTGACAGCGGCTGTGCTAGATTCTTTACAGAGAAAAGTTGAAACTATGGATGCTGTTGTCAGCAAGCTCTCCCCAACGCTGGCAGCCAACAGCTGAAGACTGACCGAATCCTTGAATGCTATGCTGAGAACTTTTCCCAACTTACTTACTTGTATTAATTACAACCCTGCATATTGTTGATGGCTATAACCTTTTAGAAGTCTTGTTAAATTCTTGGCCTCAATAGCCTGTGTTAATGACTTCCACATTTAAATCACATGTAAGAAAGTATTTCTTTCTTTCACAGAGGTATTAATATAGATGCCTGGCAACATCTCTTCACCGACCAAAGAAATGTTTCAAAGAAAAACTGGTTTCTAGGCAGTATGGAGACAGCTTCAGATAATCTCTAAATTCAACATAACAGCACAGGGACATAATACAGGTATAAACACAAGTCTATGAAATTCACAAGACTTCACAGATAATGGCTACTTAAAAATTGTCTTTCTCAGTAATTCAAATATTAGTTAACATGTCAAGAGTCCTAAAACAGCTTCTGTGGAGAAACTGAGAATCATCCAAGTAACTTTAATTAAATGGAGAGAAACAAAATGGTCAAGTTGCTAAAGAATATGAACCTATTGCCAAATTGATTCAAGGAATAACCATAGAGCTCAGATAACAGCAATTAGCTTTAAGCACACATTTCAAGTCAGCAAGTCTGTACAAAATACTACACATCACACTGTGTGCAAGCTGATGTTTAAAGTGTCCCATTTTAAGAAGGAAATGCCTACATATTAATGTGTGGCTGTATTATAGCCTCTGTAACATTCTTCTGCTTTTCAAGATTACTGGGTAGTTATGCAGTAATTCAAATTTTAGCTGAAATATATACTTTACATGTTTCTTTACATGATTTTTCATTATTGTGGCATCAACATTATAATGCAGAAGTAACCTGGATTATGTACACCTAAAAAATGCAATGACCATCACAACCAAAACATGTTTCCTTTCTTTTTAATACTATGGCATTGCTCCTCCAGTTATAACTTTTGAGTTTCAACAAGCCAGCTGAAGTGGCTGCAATATCACATGAATAAGGTTCTTTACTTTTTTGTGGATCTGCTGGGGTTACTGCAGAGGGCTATGAGAAGCCTGGCAGACACTGAAAAAAACAGCACAGGTCAGGAAGTAATTTCTGGGAGCAGATGTTTGTTCAATTGCATTTACAGATGTTGTCATGCAAAGGGAAGCTGGCATCTAACAGGTACTGTACTCACATCCATTTCACTGTCATTAAGGCTACTATTAAAAAAACCAAACAAACTTACATCCATGCCTCAGTGCGGAGAAGGGAGAATGCTGACATAGGCAGGGCACAGCTCCAAATAACCTAGGAGATGCTCTGTGACATCCTTATTACTCATTTCCTCTCACTAGATTTTGACCCTTGCTTCGCTCATTCTGATTTTTAAGGCTTACAGTCTGTTTGCTAGTGAAGACCCCTTAAAAAGCCACAGCAAGCAAAAGGCAGTCCTTCATACTCCCTGCCCTCAGAGAGGGCTGTGGCAGTCAGGGCATAGGAGCCCAGGCTCCTCGCCAAGGCAGCACAGATTTACAGCTTCCAGAACACAGGCACCTGCACCCAAATTGCTGCAGAGGGGTACGGCTGCAACCCTGCCTGTCTGGCCACACTCCGGTTCACTGAGGGTCTGCATGAAATTTAGGACTCTGATTAACCAGCAAGAACAGTGAGACTTAGAGCAAGAGATGAGACAGACACTCCTGCCATCCCTCACTTTTGCTGCCCAAGTATCTCAGTCACTTCTCAATTAGTTTCTGGACAACTACTTTTTTCTGGATTTATATAAGGCAAACCAAAAATAACAGAGGCTTACCTACAAATCACTAAATATAGTACACACTAACTGCTGTGGAGCTGATTCACAAGCAGGTCAGATGTCCTTGCACTCAGAGCACCACCATCCCTCAGAGAGGCAGGGACCGATATGGCTTCAGCAATCTGATTTTCATTTGCAGAAACGTCTGTCAGAACCCTAAATCTCATACCATATTACCTTTGTGACTGATACTAAACATGTGTCTGAAAAGAATCAAAGGGCAGTCAGTTGTCTTTAATCGGGGAAAATTTAAGAATTTTTCTTACTCAAGTGTCAAAAAATATTAATATAACTTTGTACTTTATAAAGTGGAAAGACTCCAAAACCAGGCAGTGTTCCATGTACCTGCAGTGATAAGTACAAGAATGGTTAGCTATAATATAGGCCTATTAAAAAAAAAACCAACCCTCCCCTGTAAATATCTTTCCCATCTGGGAGAATACTGCAATTCCTCGTGAAGAATGCCAGCAGCAAACCATCATGCTGAATTTTCCTCTACAGTATGTATTTGGTTCTGGATCAATCACAGAGAAGACATCAAAAGAGAAGCCTTTCATTGCCCCATACAAAGAAGATGATTTTATCCCCTTAAAGCTGAACTTTTATGAACATATTCCTGGAAAATGGTACCCCATGAAACCACCAAGCACTACACTGCAGTTATCTAGGATTCATCTTGTACACTACAATTTATTTATTTAACTGTTTTGGAAGTCATATTGAAAGGCCTATAAGAAAGCACATTTTTGGATTTTAATGGCTTTTTTATCCGGGAAATAGAATTCAGAACACATCTTTAATGAAATGGTCCATTTGGCCTAAACAACCCAAGGAAAGAAAAAAGTTTCTATTCCTTCAGAAAATGTCATTTTAGAGCATAGTAAATGTTTTCCAGTTGCAAGGTACACATAGGCTTGGCTAACATTTCAGAGCGGATTCAGTTTACTCAGAAAAAAAGCATTTTTATGCTGGAATAAGAATGCTCACAGCCAGATGTACTATAGGAGCCGTTCTGCTTAAATTTTAACGGTACCTTGTTCCAGTACAACACCCGTGCACGTATGTGGTGGGCATTTGTGTATATATATTCACCAATTTTCCCACCCCAGTTTCTCTCTTTTTGACTTTTTACTACACACTAGTGAGTAAACCGAGTGTCCCAGCTGTACCCATTTTGTAAAGCACACATAAAGCATTAGGAAAAGGCATTTCAATGATTTGAAATGATTGCTGACATTTCCTTCAGGAAAAGGTGAAAGAATACATTCTTACTACAGACTTCTGCAGCAGTACATTTATCAGGAATATGAGGAAGGGTGGTCACTGACTGTCACAGCCTTCTCAGCTGCCAGGGTTTTTTATGTGCATGGCCTTTCCACATCAAATTAGGATAACTTGCTAGTAAACTACACTGCTGTAATACCATTAAAGCATACCTTTTCATGAATGTGGTCTGTCTTCAAGAGCTCACATCACCTGGCTTATTAAATCATTCATTCAAAGTGGCAACTCAGGAATGGAAAAAAACCTCCAGCTCAGGGGAAACAACAGTTATGGGACTTGATGATCCTTATGCAACATGGGCATTTTGAATTACTGACCAACCTAACCTATTAGGAAGCCTTATTTGCTTGTGCAGAACTGTGGCCCCTGCTTTTTTATGCCTTGCCATGTAGGAAAGACAAATAAGTTCTTCAAAATGAGCTTCCTAAGTCTTGTAACCACAGTTTCTCCAACTCCCGAGTGACTCCAATTCAGCTGGTAAAATGCAGAGCTGCTTGCACAGTGCTTACACTTCTGTTCAACCTCAGTGGTGGAAGGCAAAACCTCACCACCTCTTAGGGATGCTGGCTTGTGGGCTGCAATGCCACCTTGGCTCTTTCTCCTGAAATGATGGCCAGAGCACAGGCAGGAGCATAATTTTTATTCCTTTTTCAACTGAGTGCCTGGGAGAGGGAAGGCCAGGCACTGCACTTTGGAGTGATTTGCACTCACATGATTTGATGTCTCAGACTTTTTTTTCCCTCTTTTCTCTTATACTGGCCTTGACCACTGCCAATAAGCTTCAGTATCGCTCTGAGTATCTTTCTCCCCCTTACATATAATCCTTTATGGATTACATATCCTGTTCACTAGCAGGGGAATATCTGAAGTATTACATCTATTTTTATAGCTGTGCCAGACATTCTTCTTATGCTCTTCCTGTGCTGTGTTTGTAATTGTATCTGTCTTTCAAAAATTCAATTAAAGGACACTTAATGAAAATTAATTAAATTAGTGCTCTGACAACACAGAGCAGCACCACATAGATGACATATTACAAGTTCATGACGGAGCAAAGAGAAAGCAGCAGCAAAGTACTGGTAAGTCTCTTCTGCATTCCTCAAAATACTGAGGAAGGATGCTCTGAAGTTGCTTGTTAGAAGGGATGGGATGTGATACACAATGTGAAACAGCTGCTGCTTTCTGCATGAGGCAAGAGGGAAGGTAAAAAAGAGAATTCAGAAAGGTAAAATGCATGCAAGTGTTGAATCCTGCATGTCTTCTTATTCCTAATGAATAGAACATCTTGGCATTTTTTTGAGGAACAAGGGTGTAAAATACGTCCTAATTCTACAAAAACCCTGTATTCTTTGGATGAAGACAGACAAGAGCGGGTTCAAATAAATAAATAAATAAATAGATCTGCAACATTTCACCAGAGAAATAATTCTCCTACTGTTCAAAGTGTTTTGTTTTCCAGCAAATATGCAAAAATCCTCAAACACATTACACTGTATACTGATGCAACTTTTGTATTTGGTTCTGTTCCAGTCCATCCAATATATTGGGGTGGGGCAATAGAGAAGAAAGGAGGAAAGATGAAAGATATCTTAATGATCAGGAAGGCAGCCACTATGAATTATGACTTATTTGCCAATCAAAATGAATGTGCGGATATGCACAGGAATTTTATCCCCATGAACGCTTACTAGTTGCCTCTTACCGTGGTCAAAGTATACATATTCTTGACAATGTAATCTAGTTATGAACGTTTCTGAAATCTGATTTAAATGACTTAATTTCTCCTGAAAATAAAAATCCAGAACTGGAAGCATCCTTAACTGTATCGTGCCACTAACGGTGTGTAGGTAGGTATGTCCATACACATGGGTAGGTGTTCCCACTCTTCTGAGTACATATGGAAGAAATGTTTATTTGCCAAAAGTAAACTATATAAAAACAATCGTGTTGCAATTTTTAATCAAAATTTCCTGCAAAGCTTTTCCCCCTTGTACACACGAGCTCTCAGTTTATGATTTGAATTTCTATGAGACTTTTATTTTTTTCTTTATGGTATCACCTATCTCAAAGCAAAATGATGAGTGACAGGCTGAGTTACCAGCTTGGCTATATTGAAATGCTCACACCATTTCTGGCTTGCTGTACCTGTGGTTCACTGCACATTAGTCCCAGTGTGTGCTGCAGAGTCCATGCATGCCCCACCTCTAGGTTCCAGCTCTATAAATTGAATTTGGGGATACAGCCAAACAGCTTAAAACTTCCCCTCTAATATACAATGCAGCACTTTGTCTTGCTAGAACAGAAACCCTGGGTAAGCTTGCTCAGGCACTCTGCAGAGTTAGAACTGAGAACGGAGCACGTGGGCTGAGTTTGCCCAAGCTTGCCTTCCTGAGACTTACAGCACGGCTATTTCAGCAGCCACATTTCCCTTCATGGCAAAGCTTTCCAGGGTATCCAACTGCAGTAATTTAACCCACCTGTAAAGCAAGGCCATGTTGAACACAGCTTTTCAGGGAAGCTGGGCCACCCCTCCAGCATTTGTCCTCTCAAGAGACAAAAATGACTTTATTTTATAGAATCAAATGTGGGGGAAAAAAAAAAATATCACGTTTCTACACTGGTCTTCATACAGTCTATACAAACAAAAGGAAATTAATATGGAATATAAATGTGCCAATTCAATTACAATTGATCACGCTTTTCAGCCAAGCACCATTTAGCATTACCTGCCACCTGAACTGTCAGCCAAGACGGGCATGGTTCTGCTTAGCTAGAGAAGAGAACTATGCTCAGCACAGCACCCACTCACATGTAACTCCAAGGGACACAAAGGTCTGGAAGCAACACTGTGCTTTGAGCTAATGCTCTTAAAGTGCTTCAGAGCAAGAGGAGCTACAAATATTGGGGGTGAGGAGTGAAAACTTCATAAGTGGATATTTCATGAAAATGAGAATCAAATGCTGCATTTAAACACAGTCTATTACAGTTATGTAACAATTAACCTTCTTTCAAGTATCATAGGACCTAAGGACTCATTAAATCAATTAATAATACGATACTTAATGCTAGTTCATCAGGTGCTGCTAGCAGCACACCATGTTCTACCAGAGTAACTCTTCTTTTTCCACTTCACCATAAAGCAATATTGAGTATCAACATTTTTACTGTTTGGGTTAAAACCAGGATTAAACGAAGGTGTAACTTAATATTACTAAAATTGACTAAAAGTTACTGAAAGTAACAGTTACATTAAAAAAAAAAATAAAAAATAAACCAACTATAGCAAAGCAATTGTTACTAAAACTAACATTTTTTATTTTTTTTTTTACAGCTGTTTTTTCCCTGAACCGGTTTGGGTATAAGCAGTAAGTTCATCTGAGCTCTACTCACACAGTTGCAGCTTGTTGGTTCACTGTGGGTAACCAGTAATAAATTTATATGATCAAACCCACTGAGGCACTACTGAGATTGTTTGGATCACGATGTAGGGAAAGAGCTAACACAAATTTTATAGCTCTCAATAATCCTATGTATTTCACAGACCAGTCATATGAAACTAATAACTGATGATGAGACTGTTTATTAAAGGAAGATCCTTGCCAAAGTGAAGGAAGGTCTACTAACTCAGAAAACAATCACAGGGGGAAAACCCTCTGCTAAAAATGTATTGTGCATGAGACAGGAAATAAATGAACTTCATAGCATGACGTGAAAGCAGAAATACCCATTCAGCAGGCAGAGAGCGTGAGCTGCCTTCTCAGCATCCCAGCTAATATTCCCCAAAGCCAGTGGGAAGACCTGTCCCAGCTGTACGTGGGTCTAGGGCTGCTGTCCTCCCTGCTTGTTAGTTATGCCCTGTGTTGTCAGGCATAGCTCAATATAATGTAAAGGCGGTAAAGCGCATTAATAACCCATGGTATCTCTGGAAGCAAAAGCTAGCTATATATTCGGATGAACGTGCCATTGAGCTGAAGGGTATTCATTCATTGAGGCCCTGTGCCCTGCTAGTGGCCATCTATCAGCTCTGAAACCGTAGGTAGTCCTTTCCATGCCACATGATGTGCCATCACAGATCTCCATGCTGCACTGCACAGCATGTGACGTGCTCCTTCCACTCACTCTCCAGTCTAAAAAAATGCTACCTTCAATGCTTCTCAAAAGCACCAAAGAGTTAATTGATGGAAAGAGTTAAGTAAGCATAAACACAGAGCTTTGGAGAAGTTTGTGTTTTAGCAGGAAGATTTTGGCTATCTCCTTTCAAAACTTGAATGTCTTACGCTGAGTTATCATGATGCTAATTTGACATAATTTTTCTTCAATTCTGCATTTCAAAATCAAGTTAGATCATAGTGGTAACTATAATTCTCTTTTCCACATCATATGTTTACAGACATGCTCCGTGGGCTGGGAAGCCAAGTAAGAAACAAAACAGAACACACTGTTTCATTGGCAGATTGGGAGGTAAACAAATTCCTGAAACCACCACCTTAAAAACAGATTTTCAAAAAACTTAAAAGCTTTGGGGCAGTGACTAGACTGCAGATGCTAATCCAAAATTTGTGTCAGCTTCTGAAGCAACCAAAATATGTCCATCCCTACACAGACTTCCAGGACCACACTCCTTCCCCTGTTCTTCCCATAAAGGCACATATGTCTGCCCACTTTCACGTCTAATAACTTGGCCCTTTTCCCAGAGCAGTATGTGATATCCTCCTTCCTCTCTTTAAAGGCATGACACAGAATCCAGCTGCAACTATACTGAAATTTGGCTACAAATACCATGTGCGGCATATCAGCTCCTGGAACTTCCATTTTGACATACAACGTAGTGCATTATTATCACTAAATAAATAAAAGATTGCATGATAACAAAACCAACCCATTTCCTTACAAAACACTGCAAGCTTCAAATCAATGCTGTAAAGTATTTTGTAAAGGAGAACAATTGTAGGAGTTATAAGGAAAGAAAATGAACTGGGATTGTGATGATAGGACCAATTCCTTTGTCAAACTGTCCACAGTTTTAAAAAATTAAGAAATAAAAAGGTCTGTTTGGGAAATAATATTAAAAAAAAGTTCAATAATGAGATTTTCAAAGCTTTGTGACATTCAGATACCCATCTGCCCTTAAAAATAACATGACTGTTTCAGTCCTTAATTCCTACCTAGCTTTGTAAAACCTCATTCTATGCAGCTCGTTATTAGAATCAGTTCATCTATATGTTACCAAATCAAACTTCAGCAATTCCTACTTTAACTTCATTAAAGACTGAGGTTCCATGGTTTAGTTGTGAAGATGCCAGAGGACATCTTTCTAACTCTCAGCAGTGTCAGCAATATCCCCAAACAAGATGCCAAAAGATTTGTTTCTTGATTGCTCTTATGCAACTTTTTAAACTGGCAGCTCTGTCTCCTTCACTGTCATTTCAGCCCATCCCAAGAGAAAAATTCATACTTTTCCTGAATCAGTTGTCCCATGGCACTCACTATAGGCTCAGCAGCAGCAGTATGTGCACAGCTGTAAAACATCTGGCATACAGGTGTATGAAAAGGCATTTGCTTGCTGTCTGGCTAGTCACCGCACATTTTTTGGAAGGATAACAAACAGTTATCATGTAGAAAGACAGATAGTGCTGTTGTTACAGTTATCTGTTACATTTACATTTTTATAGTTACATTTATCTTCAGTGTTGTAACCTCCGGCGTAAGAGAGAAGAGTAAATGTTACATTCATTTGCTAATAAAGAAAACTTTTATGGGAGACAAGCATGGCCCTTCACTTTGGTACCGATACTCCAGCTCGGATCCCAGTTTATTTCCGAGGAGGAAGTGGGTGGGGCTGCAAAGCCCACTTTAAATAAATCCTCTTACATCGTCTGAAATGGAATGGGAGCAAATACTTTCATTCACCAGTTTGAACCTACAAGTTAATGCCAGCAGCATTACAAACATTAATCTTAAATATAGCACCAAAGACAGACTAAACACAAAACTCTATAAAAGGAGTAAAGTTTGTATAAAACTAAAGTCAACATATAAAAGGCTGCTTACATGGAAGAAAGCATTTTGCTTTGGTATAAGACATTAGATACTAGAAAAAAAAATAATTAAATCAATGTCATATTTGCCAAAAGCTTTGATCAGACAAAATTGCTAATTCTAAGGCCACACTTAAAATAGCACAAGACAGACCTACATGGCACAAATGAGGATATAACTCATGCCCGATGCCTACCAGAAGCACGGCAGGCACACATGTGTGAGTTTTAACACAACAGGTGCAACAGTGGCCACAAAGATGTCAGCATGGGCTAGTAAGCCACATACACATTCAGAATCCCTCAACAGCTTGCACTGCAACTGCTAGCTGCATCTTCATCGCTGGCACCACCTGGGTATGTGTTTGCTTACTCACAGTACAAACAACATCTCAGATTTCTGCACGTGTACCAGCAACAGACATAGAGTGGCTTGTGTTGTAAGTGAATGGAAGCAGCATTTGCTGTGTGCCTGGTCATGCCCAATAACTCGTAGACGAAACTTGATGAGACACTGGTGGCACTATAACTCTTACTACCTCAACCAAGCTCTCAAACAGCAGTCTAAGGAGCAGATTTTCTGATTTACAGCCTATTAAATATATGTGACTTGGTCCATATAAGAAGTCAATATGACAATTCAGCTTGCAAACTCAATGCGCTTACCATGGCAGAACGATGGATTTTCCTGTGCTCTTCTCCTCCTCTTTCTGTTAAGAGCACACTCTACGGCAACAAAGCATCAAACACAAAATGTGGGACATATACAGGAAAAACAACGGTGCAATCTAATCAAATTATCCAAGCAATGCTGAAATCAGGAAACACTGACATACACAACTGCTTATTCTTTCTGTGTTAACTTTCTTCAGAAGGTTTTGTCCCCAAAAGAAAAGGCTCATGACTTTGCATCTTTCAAAAGCCTCCTGTTACTCAAATGAAACTGAATAAGAATGAACATAAAATGGATAGTCATGAAGACAGCAAACATGAGACAGGGATTTTAAAAGGAATGACAAGTCTTTAGCATAAAGCAAAGCTTTCCAAATGTTTCCAGCACCAAAATAGGTTGGCAGCATGAGGTGATAGGTGCTTTGGCAGAGAGAAAACTGACAGTATAAAATGAAATATGGATAGGTTATTAAAACAGCAAGCTTTGCTGGCACCTGTGGCTTGCTGAAATTCTAATCAAGTTTCCAAACAGAATTCCTATTTGGAATTGAAAAGGAATGTCTCACCTATTGTCAGAAGCTTTAAGGCTCATTTAATTAGTCGTGAAAACAAACGGGTGCAATATTTTCTTTAACTGATGTTATGAAAACACACACATGTTTCAGTTTACCTGTGTTTCTCCCGACTTCATACTTCTCTATCTTTGCTGTTAAGGCAGCTGGAGTCAGTTAGCAAACGTGTCTCATTTTGATACTCAAACAGCAGTTCAACTATATCCGTAACTCTTCACATACGCTCTGTTCTCCATTGAGTCGTCAGTACAGGACCAAGCCCTCCAAGCATGTTACTGGCAGCTTTTTGATTCAAAAGTAAATTCAAGGAAGATTTACCAGAAGTGAATCTACTTTGTGTCCCCCCCCAAATACTCTGTAGCTAAGGTGGGAAAGGTGCAACTCCAAACACTTCCAAAACAGATGAAAAATAACAAACCCCTTACTTTTCTCAAGAGATAAGAACAATATTCAGAGTTATTACATCCACTGCTGAATCAGCAGCTACCTCTACCTTCTGCTCATCCATAAAGAATAATCTCTAAAAGATGAAGTGAAGATCTGAAAAAGAGCTAGGTTTTACTAAATAAGTGACAAAGTGTCAGAGGTGATATTCCAGCTAAAACAGTGAGCAGCATTATGCCCTGATGCACCATCCACGCTATAGTAGTGTTTAATAAACTATTTCAAAAACAGGCTTTGCAGCTGCTTCGCCTAGAGGATGTATCATAGGATCAGTACTCAAAACAAAAGCAAAACAAATACCTCAGATGCTCTGAAAAATTTCTGCTGGGAAATACAAAGATTTTGCTTTCAATTTTGTTAAAGGATTGGCAGATTCCTCCAGAGGGCTGCAGAAAAGTAGCTAAACTTCAATTACAAACAATTTAAGGTGTGTGTGTGGGGGGTTGTTTGTTTTTTTTTTTTTTTTTGCTATGGGGTTGTTTGATTCTAGTTATCAGATTTTTTTTATTATTTTATTAAAAATAAGTGAAAAACCAAACCAACAACTAACACTATTCCTAGCACTTCAAAATTCAAGACTATTTGAACAGCAGGGAGCAGGGAGGGTTAACCTATGGTATTAACAGAAACAGGTTGTAAACCAGCATTAAAGAAGAGTTATTCAGTGCAAAAATTAAAACAACTCTGCATTCCTCACGTTGCTTTCTTTCTTACCCTGTACTTAACTCTCCACTCTGCCCAGGGGCTCCAGGCCCCATCTCCTCTCTGGAAGGAGCGGACTGAAGCCTGAAGGGGATGGGCTGCCCCTAGGCAAAGGTACCCGTAGTCACATGCAGTCTGCAGCACTGCCCTGCAGGGAGCATTTCTCATCCATGGCCAAGTGGCTGGTCCTGCAGGACTGCAGAACCTCTGTGGTAGCTCTGTGTAAGCTAGCTAGGGACCAGCCAATCTTTCTCCAATGCAATAAGTTTGAATCTGTATACACATTCAGGTCAGTAGCTTCCTAATATCTTCACATTTAAGGCATCTTGCTACAGTAACATGCAGAACACTAGATGGAAGGGATGTGCTAATCTGGCACTATGCTTAAGGAAATATTTTTTAATAAATACAACAAGCTTTAACATCTCAAAAGATTTCAAAACTCAGGTTGCATTATCATTTGAACAATGTCCCAAGCAGCACGTACTACTGCTAGCAGCACCAGCCTGATTTTCATGAAACTCGGGTAATTTCCCAATTCTGTTGCTTGTGATGAAAAGCACTGTGTAAGACATGGCATGTTACTGCAAATATGTTATATGATATCCTACCAAACGGGAAGAATAGCACTGCAAATTGATTTTGAACAGTACATTTGAGAGTTGCTAAGGATGTCCATACTGCAGTGAACAACTACTGCTTGCCATCTTGTTCATCCACTGACATCAGATTTTTGCATGAATTAATGAACAGCTTCCACAGTACACTTTTCACACACTATCTAAGAGTATGTAAAGTAACTTGTGACAGAAGTTAAATAAACTATTCAAAATATGTCAAACACCCTCACCCCCCCAGTCCAGTCTCCTTACTGTAAAGTCTTTTACAATGTACCTTATTTATATTTCATGAATGCTTCAAGGCATAAATAGGCACACTAAGAAATCAACGACTTCTACAATTAGGTAATTGAGTCTGCAAATTGCAATAAATATTCACAGTTCCTGGCTATCAGCTAAAGGCATTATTAAGAGGAGAATCTTAATCCAAAGGGAATGCATGAGAAAGACTGAAAAATAGCTAAGTATGTATGTACCATATGAATGAATACAAAAAATATATTTCAGAAGGGAAGGAAGATATTGCTTGGAAAAAGATTATTGATTTTGATTACTGGAGAGGTACATCAAAATTATTAAATAGAAGAATCAAAACACTTAAAGTCTAGCAGCTGGAAGAAAAAAAGGCATTGAGAAGAATGTCACTTTGATGATAGGATAGAAAATAATATGCCATCTATGAAATGATACACAAAATGGGTAAGTGAGGTCCCCTTCACAGCAAGAGAAACAACGAGAAGCTGTGAAGCCTGGCAACTCTCAGATGCCAACAGCACGGAGAGGCAAAAGACTATTTGTTGTCAGTTGCCAAATGGTATAAAACGTCACATTCAAAACAGCATATGGTGCCAGCTAATGAAAGAAGCGATGAGATTTTTCACAGCAGGGAGGCCTGAGCAGATCACCCAAGTACACCTGTCTTGATACCTGAACACTGGAGGCAACCTGCACAGGCATGTCTTGGTGTTTGCGAGTACATGGCAATGACAGCCAGAGTGACTGAGAATGATTCCTGATTTTGCTTTAAGATTTGCTACACTGTTGCAACATCGATCTCTGAAGGACAGACAGAAAACAGTACAGGAAGAAGAAAAGTGTTAGAAGGAGAATGAGAGGGACTGGCAAGCCAAGGAGAAAATATGTCCTGTGCAAACAGGGATGCTATCAAAACCACCTGTGAAAAAGCAGCCAGCAGGAGTGGAGGAAGGACTAGCTGAACTAACGGGCAAATGGCAGAAGATCTCAGAAGCAAAATGAAAAGAACAGAGGGATGTGACTTCAGAAGACAACAGCTAAAAGACGTAAATAATGAAGCAGCAGTAATGATATTACATAGTTCTTATAATCACACTTCTCTGAGGCCTGCGAACATGTATCATCTCTAATGAGGTAAAAGCAACATCCATCCCAGTAGTCTTAACTTCAGGAACAATGCTGCCTTGGTGCCTGTGAACTACGTAGAACTCACAATTTGAAGACCTCAAAGTCTAAATAGCCACAGCAAATAAGGAAAGGAATATTCAGATGTTGAGGGTTTCCGAGAAATACATGTTTAAAACAGCAGTAAGGAACTACTTATGAAGAATTTATCATATGCATCTTAAAACCCATTCTCCATGGAATTAGGAATCAATGCACCATTGCATTCAAAGCCAGATAATTTAAAATTTTAAATGTAAGTAATCTTTAATTCTGCATAAAATATAGAGAGCTGTTAAAACTGTGAAATGAAAATAACACTCTCCAGAGGTAGTGAAAAGGTAGAAACATTTACACATGATTTCCTGGTTTTCCTTCTTAGGAAATGGCTTTCTTCCATTATTTCTATGGATTTAAAAAAAAAACACATTCCAGCAGCTAGTCTCCTCTGTAAGTCTAATCGTTCTGTGGTTGGGCTCAAGTACATCATGAGATACATGAAACAGAAAAGGATGAGTTGAAGATGCATTTATGTTAAACAAGCACATTCCTCCCCATTTTATGCCTAAACACCAAGAAAGTCAGTTAGATCTTGTCTTGTTTTCCATAAAAATACAAAATTCCTTAAAGTTTTATTGGTTTTCTGTTGGTTTGTAACAGCTCGTGCAGGCGTGTGTTCATCATTTGTAAAACTACCTTCCTATAGCACCTGCTTTTAATACTTTCTTTGTAGATTTATCTTCTGAAGTTCTCACTGCAGTAAGTTGCATCAGACTTATTAGATGGCACAAATCTAATATGAAGGACCTGGCAAGGCTTCCCCATGACCTGAATTAGTGATGAATACATTAACTCACCTATTTAGAAAAGCAGGCCTAATCACAACATCAAAAGAGAATAAACTCATATTTTCTTCCTATGAATGCCTGGTGCTGTCTCCTCACTTTCCAAATGAGCATTGTAATTTTTATAAAATATGATCCTGTAGGTAATTATACCTCACACAAAATGACACACTAATGCAACACAACCAACAGCTCACTCACAGCATTGGCCCACACAAGAGAAATCTTTACACTTCAGTTAAAAGGGTTCAGGTGGAGGTTTGAATTAATTTTACAGTTAAAGCAAATGGGTTTTATGGACTAGACAACCTTTTAGCCCAATTTACCCTTAATTTTTCAACTTTTAATCTGAATTTACCTGTAATAAATGGCTTTTTCACTTTCTTTTTGTTGTTCTTCATGAAGCTACAGAATAATGTTTACTGGAAGGCAAAGTATATTTTATCAAAACAATTTTAACAAGTGGAAGCTCATTCTGTGGCAAGGGCTAAATTATGTTTTCCGAGGATCCCATCTGGCAGGAGTCTAATACTGCAGTGTGCCATGGTTTCTGGAGATTATGCCTGAAGTTAATACAGAGTCAGCAACACCAGCTCATAAACAGTATCACAAGATGGGAAGGACAGCTGAAGATCAAGAAGAGCTCAGTTCTTTTTGAGATTGGACTTAGGATGTCAGAGCTGCTCACTCAACTGGCACACTCAAGAAAGTAGCATTAAGAAAGAGCACACCTTTCATTCAGTACATTCCCCGGCTCTCTCCCCCTCTGGAAGAAGACCAAAGTTCTCTAACTGATATCCCTCCCCACCCTCTGTCCTTTTTGGCAAGCCTGGAAGAACAAAACACAATGACACTAATGCAAAGGGATGTAACACTTCATAGTCAAGAAGTAAAACATGGGTTTGAGCAATACAGAGGTGGGGCCAGCAAGCCTCCGCTTTACAGCTGCCCAGGCACAAGAAAGAAGGTAGCTACACAAACACTTTGGGGGTATGCATACTCCCACACTTCTACAGAGGAATTGCAGGCACAAGGGAACACCTATGTACTTTGAATGAACTCAGGACAACTCAGTGGCATGCTCATTTTGAAATTTTGAAAACCTAGAAAAAACCTTGCATTTGGATGCATATGCCTTTCAGTACAGGACTGATCCCCCTAAGAGCATGTATGCGGTTATTGGTTTTTTTAATATACAACTTCCTATTGGCTGAATCCCCAAAGTTGTAAGTTACATATCCTATTTTTCATATATTTGCTGTAATCTGTTTTTCCATTTTGTTTCCATAAAATGTTAAGTTTTATGATGCCAACTACATAGCTAAATTCTCCCCCTTTAAATAAAAAAAGTCCTTAAATTGAAATTTATTCTTGCGTATATCCTGAGCTCAAACTGAAAACTGTTTCTACTTGATGGACCAGAACACATACTCTTGATTTCTGTAATACAGCAATGTTTTTTTTTTCGTCCATCAGTTTTTCTGGTTTCAAAACTGGATATATTA
>JAVJGJ010000059.1:45722915-45745322 GCA_035590215.1 Microhierax caerulescens | reverse complement strand
TGAACACAGGATTCGAGGGGCGGCCTCACCAGTGCCGGGTACAGGGGGGCGATCACTGCCCTCGTCCTGCTGGCCACTGCTTCTGACACCAGCCAGGACGCCGTTGACCACCTTGGCCACCTTGGCACACTGTGGCTCATGTTCATGGCCATCAACCAGCACCCCAGGCCCTTTCCCACCAGGCCCTTTCCAGCCGCTCTGCCCTGAGCCTGTAGTGCTGCCTGGGGTAAATGACGACAACCACAGGGCAGTGTCAAGTCTCTCCAAGTATCAAAAATGTTGCATCAGTAGAAGTCTGTGGGTCACTGTTGTCCCATGGTCAGAATACTTTTTTAAATTGACTTCACCTGGGAGATGTCTCCTGATCTACAGACTTCTAACCCAGTATCAAGCTGGTTTTATGTAACCCTCTCTTCAGTTTTGGTCAAAGGTCATTCTATTCATGACATTTCAGTTTCAGAAGTGAATAAAGATTGGTCTTTCCAAAGTAAATCCATTATTGCTTATCAAAGACAAAATACTGTATGCCAGCATTTGTACTCTTATTTATTTTTTTTAAATAATGACACATGAGGAATATCTCAGGAAATACTCTGGGATCTTTGGGTCAGTGGGTGGAGTAAAGTAGCAGCATAACTTTATCTTTTCGTGTTGTCCACAGAATGTACGTCAGTCTACCCCAATGGAAATACCCCAAACTGACTCTTTACATTCTTAGACATGAACATCTAGTGATATTGCAGGCCAGGAAACCATGAATTTTATTCGCGGTCCTGCCTCTTATTCATCAGAAGGACCTTACTCTTGCATCTCTGGATTCCTGATTTTAAAAATGATGTCAAAAGTTTGCTTGTCTAGCAAACTACAAATACAAAGTGATATTATGTAAATATTGAGTCTTATTATTTCTATAAAGCCCACATCACAATGTAATAAATTAGAGGCACTCAGTTTCTAGTTTCTCAATAAATGTTTTTTTGTAAAATGTGTGCGGGGTGCATTTATTTCAATACAAAACATTTGGAAAATGCCTTTCCTTTAATACATAAGCTATTTGTTAACTAATAATAGACATATATTTTGCTATGTAAAAGTATAACCTATTTTTAACCTCACATTTTCATGCAAAGTTTATGGAGAAAATAGTTTCAATCAGGAAATCAGAGTCCATTTCCTGTTTTAACAAGGATAATCCCTTGACCAGTAGGCACAAATATTCATTCCTCTTTAATGCTAATTAGCACACTATTCATCCTATATTTCACTATTTAATAAAAGAAAGCAAGTTGCTGGGAACATTATTAAGTTCAAAACATCTTTCACCTTATTTATCCGGAACTCAATAAAACTGTTCAGTCACAGACTTACAGCCTCCAGCTAGGTTCCTGCTATCAGCTTTAAATCACTTTTAAAGTTGCAATAACAGTAAGTTGCCAAACTCAAATATACAGCTATCTACATCTGCTAGACAGCTTGTCTTACTGGGCAGTCTGGAGAAATTTGAGTTATTTGACCCAAATTGTAAAGTTTTTTGCTGCTTACCGGGGAATCAATACTTTCTCAATCTGCAAATCAGCATTTGAAAAATGTATCTGGAAGAATGATGAAGGGAAAATGTTTGTTTCTTTTTTCTTTAAGTAAGCATAAGATAGCCTCCCCCAAAAAATGCATATATACAGGAGTTTTAAAATGGTAACCATTGCTTCCTTAGTGAATAGCTGAATCTTTAAATTTCCAATCTGAATCACAAGGTACCTTTACAGAAACTGTGATTTCTTCAACTGAAGAAGCTTACCAGGCTGAACAAAAAAAATAGGAACCATGAAACATAATTTCATTTCATCCCTATATGGAGGAACAGCAGAAAGTTGGAAATGACAGAGTATAGCTGCTGCTACCAAGCTCAGCGAAGACAGGCAGCAGCAATACCCACCCTACCCCAAAGCCATCAGACCCAGTGACCCTGGGTCTTGCAGCATCAGCCTCTTCATGCAGCAAATAATCTAAAATATCATGAATGGTGGAAGTAAATACCTGGCTGCCCTCTCTAATGCTCAAGTCTGGACATCTTCTGGACAGATACAGATGCTGTTTCGAGACATTCCATAAACTGATTTTTGAACTCTTTGCATTTGATCAAAATCCACACATGTGATGCTGATTAATTGAAGGAGCTCTTAATCAAACCTATTTACTTGCTCTGAACTGGCACAGGTACATAACAGGTGTGCTAACCAGCACAGTCAAAGATCTGTGGATCATGGTGGGCAGGCAGCACTGTTGCACCATGGAGAAGGTGGCACGATTCAGCCACTTGCTTCCCTCTTTGCCCTTGTGAATGTCCCACATGGCATTCACTAACTGCTCAAACTCAAACATGCCTACGTTTCCACTGCAATGTTCCTATTTCTTGACTGAAGTCATGTGTAAAACCTAAGGGCAGCGTGGTCCAAAATTGCTGCTGGCTTCTGTCCAAATTACACTTCCCACTTTTTACTGATATATCTTTGTTAATAGCAAGCCCCATGCAAATAGGCTGATGTATATAATTGAAGGAGCCCTTATCTCCATATGGAATATCAGTCTTATTTTTTTCCTTTCTTAACTGATGCAGTTATATTCATTCTCGCTGGGGATCACGGACTGTAAAACAAGGACAAGGGAATGAAACAGATAGAAAACATAACCATGCTCATAGTTAAGTCTTACTAGAACAGACAACAAGGATATTAATGACTCCCAGACCCTCTGAGGGCCTCAAACAAACTATGCTTTCACAGAGGTGCCCCCTTTGGCTGCACACATGCTACAGGTGATTCTCATCTCATTTGCCTATGCTAATGGCATTTGCAAGCCTAAGACAGCGTCACTGAGTTCATTACATATAACTTCACAGGTCTGATGAGGGCAAGACATTAACAATCACGCTAAAGAAAACTGTTCCAGAGCATAATGAGTCATCTTTGTTCCAGCACTGCTTAAACTTGTCCACACATGCCAGGCACTACCCTTGATCAATGAACCCATACTGCCTGAGCTGATGTGTCAAGTCATCTAACCTTAACTGAAAACATGTGCTAAAGCACTTGTGATATAGGCATACCAGTTTCAGAAATTCCTCTGCAGCAGCTCTGACCTACCATACCTTCCGTGGAGACAGCATAGCTGACCATGTCCTCTGCCCCTTCACATGCAAAGCAAAGCAGGCTAAGTAAAATTCCCACAGGGGATGGGAGGCTATCAAAATGACTTACAGACTGAAGTGAAACATAAAAATCATTTTCCGTACTTGTAAATAAGTACAGTTTTAAGGGACCTATTCAGATAAACTATTTTAAGTTAACAATGACACATTGATTACTTAAGTCTGAGAGCTTGAACATGATGTTACATTTCTATAGATATATTTAATATAAATGGCTTTGGAAAAGATGACCAAGGAAACCTGACTGATACAAGAAATACACTAGGTTTATTTTTGTCACTAAGAAGTTAATTTTCAAGTGTTTAGAGCCAAATTTAAATATTTCCATCAAAAATTTCTCTGACAAGGCTTAAAATACTGTACGATGGGAAAATATGGATGCTCCAAATATAAAGAACTAATTTTACAACAGTCATACCAAAATTGCTTATAACGGAGGTTGCATTGAGAAAAATCTCATCTAATCTAAACATTAAATAGCTTACCAAACCACAGGGTGTATTTGCTTCTGTGATATGTTGTCTAATGGTTTCATCCTGTCCCAAAACAACAAGTCCTCCTCCACCTATTCAGTTTGCTGAAATAACACACAAGCCTACACAACTTTTTTCTTCTCAACAGAAAGAAAAGCAAAACCATTCCTTTAGTTCTGCTAACTACAAGTGCGTTATCCTCATCAGTTTAAAACAGTTGAAGAAAACAGCAAATGCTCAGAGCATATGGAAATTTCTGAATTATCATTTAAATACATTGTTTTCTATGTGCTTTCAAAAGTTGCAGAGATCATAATAAATTTTTCAAGCCAGCTAAACTGTACTCTTTTTCTCTTCAATTTAAAAAAATCCTTAGTAATCAGCAAGGCCTGTTCTGCTCTCCTATAACTATATCCATCAATTACTCCCATGACTTCTTCCTGGCCAGATCTTAGATCATGTCGTTTTTTCAACTAATGCTTTTGGAACATCTTCAAATCTCTTTTACCCTTGCAGCTTTTACTTCACTGCCCTCTTCTAGTTCTCCATGTACACCTTGGATATGTTTTCAAATAATTTCACAGGCATCTCCTCCCACTGGTATAACTCAATTTAACTTCTTTTCCTTTCCAGCCAACCTCATCTTTCCAATCCTCCCCTTATTCTTCTGTTCCCATCTTCCCACCACAAATGGCCATAGTCACCCTTGAATCTTAACTGCCTCACAGTCCACACATCTGGAACATTTCCAAAGGCTGTCACATACCCCTTTTCATTATAATCTACAACTTATTTTTTCATCCCTTCACCTAAATCATTCACTTGGGCCTATTTTTGCTTCATCTACAGAGACCCTCTCTGGCCAACTCCATACTGCCACAACCACATCATGCAATTCACCAAGGAACACAGGTGGATTTGCTGTTATGACACTAACCATCTCTCAGCCTCTAGCTTTTAAACACAATGAACTAAAGTTGACTGTCCTCACCTTTACTTCCAGCCATTGTTCTTACCTATATGTGCACCCCTGTCCCGCCAACCCTACACTGAATAATCCATCAGCCTTCCACCAAGCGTAACACCATTCAGCACTCCACATGTGCACACCTGGTCACTGTACAGGAACAATGTGCCCTGTGTAATTCAGAAAACCTCTCTCCTCGCTTCCCGAGAGGAATTACACCTACTGTAATAAATGCAGTGGCACATCATCTAACAGAGGAGAGCGTGGGCTTCTCTTTTCCTGTTAGCATTTTTCGATTTAGACCTACACAACTTGCTAACCTACATTTCCCATGTGAGTTTAACTTCATAGCTTTCCCTTTCTGTTACTTTTCCCACACTTATTGCAGTTATCTCAAATCCAGCCTGCGGAGTCTGTAAGCACCTAGTATTTTTACAACTAGCTGTCTGGGGACTTCTGAGCACTGCTACAACACAGCTACTACACACCACCAAAGGCAGATGCCAAATACCACCTCACCAGGGACATTTTTTGAACTGAGAGAGGGAAGAATACCTAGCAGAACACGATTCCTTTGTAAATGATATAACATTGCACTCTAAGCTAAATGCTTTACAAGGCAAATAAATATTTCACCATCATGTGTTTGAAATATCACCCTATGTTATACAGATCATCAGGATTAGTTGTGCAATCCACCAATAATTATTCAGTTGTCCCCTAACAGAGCCTGAGAGAAGTGACAAAATGACAGTGTGGAGACAACCTGCACCTCATGCACCACTAGGAAACTGAAATTGCACTTCTGGACTCCAGCTGATGTTCAACAGACACCCTCAAAACTTGTTAAGCTCTTAACTACTAAGAAAGAAGAAATTCCTTCAACAGGGAACAATATTTTCCTTCTAAAAGTATTCATAAAATATTTACTTTCAAGGTCTTTCCCTCCCTACAATATTCAGGTAATATTTTAGCACGACAGTCCTGGCTCTCACCCACTAGTGAATTATGGCTTTATTGCTCCATAAACTGATTTGAAACCACACTGGGCTGCCCCAAGAGTTTCTCCCCACAGGATATAGTTTCAGAACTAGTTCCAGAGACTTGAACTGCTCTCTCTATGGCGAGAAAAATAATATTTCTGTAATAGATTGACCTTTCTTCAGATATGTTGATATCTGAAGGAAGTCAGTTAATTGTGAGAGTTTTGGCTCCAAAGGTTCCACGTATTTTCAGAGGGACCTTGCCCGTAGTTTTAACCCATTAAAACAGAAGTGCATGGCTGCAAAAGGGTGCTCCATATTTTAAAATCTCACTATCATTCAAACACAGCTACATTTTTTGCACCAGTGATTTGGTAGCATCACTTCAAAAAAGCAAAAGACAACAGGTCTTACTTCTACAACCAGCCTGCATTCTTGCACATCACACAAAAAAGAACAATGGAAACGTGGCTGAATGTGAGAAAGCACCAAACTGCAATGGCTTTTTGGGTGGGGGTGGAGAGAAACACACATACTACAAAAATCTAATAATTCTCCACCCAAGCATTGCTAGAGAATGACCTCACTGGTTTCCTACATATACTCCAGCAGCCTTCCTGCCATCACTCTGTTGAGCCAAGCAATGATGTCAACACTCCACCTGTGAGAGTGATGTAGCCCTCTGGGTCATGGTCACAGAGAACTTGGAAAAAAGCTATGCCAGTGTTGATTAAATGCACCTCTTGTTTCACTGCTGATTTCCTCTGATAAGGCTCAGCTCATTTTTCCTGGAAAGACTTCCATGCTCTAAGGGAACCAGAGCCAACCATAACACAAATTTTGCTTAGAGAATATGAAGACAACATGTTAAGCATTTAGTTTAAAAAAAAAAAAAAAAAGCCTATCAGCGCTGGGGTAAATACAAATCTCATTAATTTATATGTGCTAATGACAAGGTTAAACTACAAATGTTAGTTACTGCAGGTAGTTTATTATATTTCAGCAGTACTTATATCTCTTTCATTTGTAATGCTTTTGCCAATTAAACTGGAACAGAATTCAAACAACCTGCTTCATCACTGATAAATTCTGCCAGGTTAGTGTGTGAGAAGCTTGTCCAGTTAAAAATATGCTTTGAGAATGGAGTTTGACATTTAATTAGCTTCAGAATTATCACTACAACTTTAACAAATGTTGTCCAATAGCACTTATTCTGCAATCAGAAAGGTCTTAACTGTAAGAAGGCTCTAAGCAGCTTTGGTATTAAGGATTTTCTTCCATTAATACAATTAGCCAGCAAGTAATGAAAGGAAAAAATATATACCACTCCATCTTTTTTTCCTACATAAAGACATCTAATACACTGTCATGACTGGACACTTTTACCATATGCCGTCACCAGGATTTCTGTAATATCCCTACTCATAACATCTGACCTCCAGCCACTTTAAGCCTTCAGGACATGTCCTTTTATACTTGCTTTGTTCTTGCAGACATTTTTGGATAACTTTATTAGTAAGAGAACTGTAAAAGAAAGACTCTCAGTTTTGGAACCTGACATCAAAAATATTCCTTCTTGCACAACTTAAAAAGTACCACTAGTCCTAAAACTTAATTGCTGACAGCAATGCGCACAAAAAATCTGAAGGTGGCAAAATAGGAAAGTGATCTCAAAAGCAATGGTCCAACTCTCTGAGAGCTTGTTTCCTGATGATCACAACTCTCAGTTCTGAAAGACAGCAGGTTGGACCTCTTGCCATAAATTTAATTCTAGAGAAGGAATTGTATGGTAAGGATGTTAGGAATACATTCATACTCATTCATTCATTTTGATTTGTAGCAATTCTGATAGTTCCAAGGAGTGTTCTGCCCCACATTCCTGAGCATTAGCAATATTTTCCAAACAGCCAATGATCAATGTCTGTCTATTTAGATTTTTAGCTCCTGGGGATCTTATGTTTATACAGTACCCTGCCCTACAAACTCTTTTGGAATACCTAACACTGCCTACCCAGTTCCTAATATGAGATAAATTCCATAGCTATACTACCTTTCACCAAGGTAACTAACTTGGACATATTTTTTACAATCTCTCCCAGTAAGAATTCCCCCCATATAAAACATCCTTCATAAGAAGTGTATTTTTTGGTTCTAGGTGGAAACAAAATATGAGAGCTAATTCTTGAACTTGTTTGGTCTATACTGCTTCTATGGACAGTTCCTATAGATTTATAAGGCTGAATTGCAGCTAGTTTTTGTGGAAGTATGCAAAGTGTGACTCATTCAGAAAGCTCAACCCAAGAACATTTCACTCTGACATCCTACAGATTAGGTCCCTCATGGATTTGAAGTAGTTGCTGCCCCATTCTTCACATTCACTCTCACAACTTTATGACACACAACTTCCAGTGCAAACTTGAATCCAGGCCATGGAGATACTAGAACTTCTGACAAATGTTATTCTCTCATCAGCAATTGGAAGTTGGTCTGACACAATTTAAATACACAGCTGTGCTCCACTTCTGGTTGATGCACATAATGTGGTCATGCAGAAGCAAAGTATATCCCTAAGTCCAGTGAGTTAAAGTGACACAGTTTCCTGAACTCCAGGAACTCTCCTGGTCAGAAAGTACTTCCTTCCTTGTTTCAAACACTTGATTGTTTCAGAGGGAATTCAAAACAATAGATTAGAAACTTTCAAACTTTCCTAAGTGTACTGCTACACAAGGAAATCAGGCCGTCCTCTGGGAAGATGAGATAACATTGGGAGAGTACTCTTTCCGGAAATGCAATGGCTTTCGCATCCCTCTCTAGCACCATCCCATGAATTAGCTACACATAAGTAACAACTCATGCTATGAGATGTCAGATGCAGTTCAACTACTGTTCAGAGCCACGGTGTGTGGTTGGCAAAAGGCGTGAGCTGACTAGCTTCTCAGCTACTTTGATAAAGCATGTCAAGAGCTTCCTAATCGGAGTCCATACTTTTAAGGACAGGTAGGAAGAAAGGACGACAATTGCCTCCTTTTAACATCTCGTTGTTTAAATCTCTAAAAAGGAGATGGAATGTGCTACTGCCTCTGCAGTTAGAAATCTTTCCCTTCCCACCATAGCTTAGTTTTACAGAACCAGCAGAGATGCTCACAGGGACTGTGATCCAGCTCATCAGCTGAAAAGCAATCATTTTGAACATATTTTCCCTAACACAATTCCTTTCATCTAAATACATTACAATGCTGTGTAATGACAGATAAAAGATTTAACATTTAGAATATAGTAATGTAACTACAGTTACTTACAGGCTGCAATTTGACTAAGGAAAGGCAACAGACATGTAAATTCATTTTTCTGCAGCATTAGAGTGCCTAATTATCCTAGACTAAGTGAAAAACATCAGAAACAGAACCAATAGCAAGACCCATTCTCTCAGACTCTGTAGTCAAAGCTCTTATATGACATTACGTTTTCCTAATTCTCTTTTCCTATCAACACAGAGCTGCAAAAAGTGTGAGGATAAAATTATCATTAAAAAAATCAAGAACTCACCTGGTTCTACACATTATTTTTAGAGGTAAACAGGACACGCACTTCCCTGTCAAGCTAGGTCAAAGGAAGGGGAGTCATCAAGTTGAATACTCTGCACTCACCGTTCCTACCAAAGGGTAGATGAATCCAGCTCCAATACTGGCTCGCACATCACTAATTGGCAAAATGAAACCAGTGGGAACGCCCTTCCTCTCAGGCTGATGGGAGAGGGATAGGTGAGTTTTTGCCATACAAATGGGAAGATTTCCAAATCCCTAACAGAAAAGGGCAAGAAAAGAGAAAAACGTTTTTAAGATTAAAGACAGAATATGTTTTCACTTTGTTATCAGTATCTTCTGGAAACCCTAAAATCCATATAGCAACAGTTAACCTCAGTTTCTCAACACCTAATATTTCAGAAATGGACAGAAAACTCTATTTCGCATGCTATTCTCTCTCAGCTCAGGCCTCTATCTCCAGAGACTTGACTGTAGGGATATCCAGCTTCTAGAGCACGCTCTCAATCTAGAGTTAGGTGCAAAAGTTGTGTATACAACAGCTAGAGTATGCTATTTTCAGAAAGGGTGCACAACAGCTACCACACTGAACAAGAAACCTGAACCAACTCCAGAATAAAACTCCAGTATGCCACTTCTCTGCAGGCACTAATGACCAGTTAGATACTTACTTGAGATCAGAATTCATAGTCAAAAACTATCTAAGGGTACTAACGTCTTCTTGGGGGTAAACACAAATGGCTCATGCTGCATGCTTTGTTTTTAAACAAGATAAAAACTGTGATGTGACGGCACCTGCTTCACTAATGACAGTGCAGTAGCTACTCAAAAAGTGGGAGAAAATCAGGGAAAGGCCCTCAGCAGCTGCCCACACACTTGCTGTCTCCCAGGTTATCTATTAACCTTTTGTCAGGCACCTTCCACTCTTCTGTTTGATTCCTTGACCAAACAGGGATGCAATCCACAAGGCCAAGAGGAGAGGCAGCACTGCAGGGAATTGCCTCTGCAGCCCAGCGCTGACAACAATCCTTTAATGACACTGTGAAAATACTTCCTAATACTACTAACGTTTAGACTAAAAAGGGATTAGAGAATCACAGCAGGAAAAGATAAAAACATGGATTATTTTGCTTCAAGTACACTAAGTAAGCTTCCTTTACATCTAGAAAATCAAATCAATTATCAGAAGATTTGCATTATAGAGAAGATGGCTGTACTTCTGGCTGTCTGACCAGACTGCTGAAGTATGCTCAGGAATTTTTTGATGACACTCGTCCCTAGTTTCTATTTGCTGACAGAAAGGCTCCAGCCATGTTTACGTGCAGAAGCCACTCCATTACGAAGATTCGTTCACCTCTCAACATGGTTTTAAAACTGTTTTCGAAGTGTAACAAAGCCCATTCCCACATGCTTTAGGAATGGTGGTCTATTGCACCTTCTAGCATTTATAACATTTATAGAAAAGTATATGAACAGAAGGAAACCAAATAATTTTACAAGTATTGGGAGCTTTGTTGCTGACATGCATAGCTGTGCACAGGTCCTTCTGCGTTTGCAAACTCATTTTTTGCAGGTACAAGTGAACACTCATATGCTAAAATTTGGCATATATACTAGATGTGCAGTTGTCACATTTAAGGCAGTAACCCAAAGTTACCACTCTGCATAGGATGTACAGAGTTTCATCAATAATCTTGGAAGGATTCCAAACACCATACACATCTTACAGGAGATAGCTTTCAAGGTTAAAACCATTCTGTTCTACCTAATGTAATCTAAACAATCCATACTGACTTTCACAGTTTAGCACCATGGGTAAGCTCACATCTTTTAGCAAAGCTTGACTAAACACTCCAATCTGAGAACCTTTTACACCCCAGGGTTTCATAAGACTTTTATTCAGCAAGTACCTGACTGCATAATTCACTGGTGTTCTTACCTGCCGAGTGTAACGATCAACTTGTGACTGTGCAGAGGGAGACAACTCTATATCCTGAGCACCATACACCTTCTGAGCAATGATCCTTATTTTTTCAACAATAGGAAGCTGCAGAGACAAGGAAACAATACAAGGATGAACATTAACCAAGAGAAACTAGGATCTTGTTTGCTGAGTAAGAAATCTGAATCTCTCATTTAGATTCGTCCTTGTTAAACAAGATTGTTAAAGCATGAAACCAAGTAAAGGGCACTGGTGATGGAAGCGATACCCAGCTACAGGTACATGAATTACAACCATACTCAATTTGGGAGCTGCTGCACAATTTGTGCTTTACAAAGCTGACCACATGAGTTTACACTCTTGCCTGAAGTGGAGGAAGAAAATTACTGCCATGTAGTTTTAAGAATCAACAGCCAACACACACTGCAGATACAAAGAAGCAAGCTCCACTGGGTTAAGAGAGATCACTAGACAAATAAATTTCCTTTCACAGTAAAGATAACCCATACAATGACTGGACAAGACAGGGTAGCAGGCAGCCAGGGAAGGTTCCTCTGAGAAGCAAGGAACTGTAGCACAAAATTCTTGACCCATCACTGCTCCTTTGTTAATAATTTGTTTTTTTTATTCTCACCTCCTATCCTGCCTAACATATGTATTTTGAATTGTAGCACTGATATAGTAAAGCACTTTGGACACTTAAAAAAAAAAAAAAAAAAAAGAACATGAAAGCATTCTAGGAAACACTTTGAGATCACAAATCACTAAGTTCAACCTCGGTCTCCACATGTATCCACATCATGTTATCCAGCTCAAAGTGAACATGTATTCTGCCTTTATTGCTTCTATTTGAAGGCAGATGCAGACTCTTGCATTCTGGCTGTTAAAAATCCATCCACAGGTTTTCAGTAGTTTTTGTGGTCAGATCAGTCATTCGCTTTTTGTGCCATCATTTTTGTTTATTTAAAGAACTCTTTCCTCTTTCTCTCTTCTTTTGTTTTGAATGACCTTGGAGACCACGAGTGTGACCCATATAGCCTATTTTAAACAAGCCAACCTCTTTGACTTGTTACTGTAGGAAGAGGACTATGGAGGAAGGAACATACCAGAAGTTCAGCTACTTCAGTGCTGACCACAGATGGCCATAGATGTGTGCAATACTCCAAGGAACATCCCATCAGTAATTTGTACCCCAGAATATTTAATTAAGAAGCCACGCGGACAAAGTGTTGAACAAAATCTGAAGAGATACCACTTGGGGAAGAAGACTTGGCAATCTCAAGCAATACAAAAAGCACCAGAACACAAAATCAAAGTATTTCATTTTATTCCAACAAAGGCAAGGAATTGGTTTGTGAATAATAAACTCTAGCTGGCGTATTTATAAGAAGTTCCACAGTTAATCACATTTTTGCAATGCTTGCCTAGAAGTGGGTTTTTTTTCTGCAAAGACACATCAATCAAAGGGTTTGTGTCAGACAGACCATTTTTGTATTTATGATTCAATTCTGGAACAATTAAAGTTTAAAGTAGTCTGCCTTTGTGTTAATAAAGAACTCTAGTAACACAGACATCACAAGAAAAGAAGCTTTCCAGACTTTCAAGTAGCTTAAATGTAAGGCATTAAAAGCTACTAAGGTTCAAATAAAATCCCCCCCTCAGATATGAAATTTCAAAGTGGGGTTTAAAAATGTTCCACAAGACATGTCTGAACAGGCTGACTATATGATTAGTGCACCTTAACTGGGTGGAAAGATGTCACTCCCGATTTCAGGCTTTTTACAGGAATCCAAGCAGTGCAAAAGAATCTAATAAGAATTGGAGATAACAGATTGCAAATATCCTGTACATAATTCCTAACAGCATTAAGCTGAGCAGAATACTTAGTGACATAGATAGCTGTCATGAGATGAAACTACTCTCAGATTGATTATTACATATGTTCATACCTATGGCAGCTTTGAACACAGTGGAAGAAATGCAAAATGTGTCTGTTAACTTGCCTTTTGGGTGCTGTTTGCTTGCAGCCAAGGACTAACAGCAAGAGCAAAAGCAAAGGCAAAAGGAATTCCACTCCCTGTTGTCAGTAGGCCAGCATCAAAACTAACAGCTTTCTGCTTAAACCTCAGTAAATTCATTGAGATGGAGATCTTAATTTAGATTCAGCTTGCATTTGTGTCAAAATACTTCAAACTAATTTGACAGCAGCATAATTACTACACCCTCAGCCCCTTTTCTGCGACCATAGCTGTAGTTTCCAAATGAAACCCAGCAGGGCTGTGGCTAACATCAGAGGAGAGTGCTTTAATGACAGTGGTGACATTCTGCTCCTCCTGGGATATGTGCAATATCTTGCATGACTGAGTCTGAGCTGAAGAGTCAAACTGTATCCCTACGTATTTGTGCTGGTTATTTTATTTTATTTTTTTTTAAACCAGAATTTCAGATACTTTTCAGGCCAGTACCCACACCTCAAATTTTGCAAGTGTAACCTCAGAAGAATCACCAGTGGGGAAGCAGTTGTGGCAGTGTAAATGGCAAACAAAAGTGGTTTTCCGAGATTGCCACATGTTTTTGCAAGGTACACACATACAAACGGGTGAGGCGATGTGCGTGGTGTCACAGAGCAGAGTTTGAGCCTATTTAATCTCACAGCACAGATAGATGAGTCCTGGCTGAGCCCAATTCAGATAGAAACCAGCAGGGAGGCACAGATGCTTTATACACATTAACACATCCCATGCACATGCACAGTCTCAGACATGCTTCCTTCCTGAAGTTTCAGGAGTAGGGAAAGGAGTACACTACACTGTGCTAAGAATCCACCAGTTTCTTAGTATTTTGTGCGATTTTTAAGGGATTAACTATTTAGAATCACAGTGTAACAGCATTTCAAGCTAAAAAGTTTCCTGTATTCCAGTTATCAAGTAATACTGCTGGGAAACTTCATTTTAATTTAACTTGAAGAGGTATTTCCCAAAGAAAAGTCACCTAGTACTTCACATGAGTCATAAAAATTAATTTTACTTGAAAATAACAAAATGGCATTTATCAGAAAAGAAGCGTTAGTAATTGAAGAGACTTTTTACATCTATGCCATAGCAGAAGCCTGCTATTTGCTATTCCTACAAGACACTTGCAGGAATAATTCTTACTTTCCCTTATCTGGTCTTTAAAGGGCAAGTTTAGCTTTAGGTTTTCAACAATGTTGATTATTCAGCACTTCACTATGGAAATACTCTCACAGACATGCACAGGCATCCACCATATGTAGTAACGCTTCACAGTGCTAATTCACGTGGAAAAGTGTTTAGCTGGATTCAAAGGGGCTGAAAAGAGGCATGTTGCACAAGTAACTGAATCATTAAGGGACTTTAAGCTGGATTTTGGTCCAGCTGAAATTGTGTGGGCTTGCTATTTGTACCTTAAACACCTGGGCCAAATACCTGCAAAAAGAAACCGCATATCTCAGACACGTAGAAAAAAAGAAGTAATCTCATATCTCTCACTTTTTTTGTCTGAGAATCTTCTACAAAGGCCTAAGATATACCTGAACCAGTTGTTCACTCCCACTCATAAACTACGATGCAGTACCCTCAGCTATGCTGAGGCAACTACTTGCAGGCCATCAGCAGAACAGTCTTAATGAAAAGAGGAAGAACCACCTCATCTGAACGGTGAGTATCGATGCACCCATATGAACGGCAATGTGGTTCCACAGTACCTCCTCTATCTGGGCAACAGTGGTGACAACGATATTTATAAAATGTGCACAGTGTCAAAAGCACGAAGATTTAGGATCAGTAATAGAAGTTTCTCACTTCCCTTCTGTAAAGTTGTGAAAGTTACACAACTTAGTATATTTAGGTGGAGAACAGGTGACATACACAATAGACAGTATAGATTTAGACAAAGGCTGATTTTTATAGATAAGCAACTACATATTAGTACTAACACTGAAAGAATTATGGCAGCTTCAGAGAATTCTTTTCAAATTAAGTTTTAGCTTCTTGAGAAATTCATAGCATGAAACTCAATGTAAATGTATACTGAACATCAGAAGGTTCTACAGGGTCACAGTATCAATACCTGCTGACAGTTAAGTAGCTTTGATGTTTCTCTCAGAAACAACCGATGTCCCTGGCCCTGCTGGAGACAATGTGCATTTCTGCAATCTCACACATTCAGAGCTACCCAAGCCACATGCTTCTTCTGAGGCAAGTACAAACACACGTGCTTGTTGAGACTGCCAAGCACCCACATCATAAACAGGATCATCTCCTTGGCTAAAGCATAACCAGCGCTACAGCAAAAGCATACAAACTACTTTCACAAAAAACAGTATCTGTGTAGCTGTACATTTCAGTACTTGACAGAGAACGATTAAACCAAGAAATCAGCACTGATAAAGAGGAGAGCCTGTCATTCCCAAGACAGGATTGATTATCCCAGATGAAATGCTACCAGTGTTTCACCCAGCCATTCTGCTACCTCCAGGCCATTCCACTTGCAGGATGTGATGTGATGTTAGTGCAAATTGGTGCTGTCTGCATTACACTGTCTTTTTTCTTTCAATACTATTAACAGCAAGGTTTTTACCAAAACATAATTTAATAGTGTTTCATTTCTGCTAGCCTTCCCTCAAATTTCCTTCATGCTTCATCTCTTCCTTCAGCTATAATAGCAGACTGTGGATTATCATTTCTACACGTGGGGCTTCATAAGGATTTCCATGGACAGCAGACCTGCTTCAACAGACCCTCCTTCATCTTCCCTTCCTCTGCTGCTCACACTCACTCATGTGCTAGTGCAAATGAGAGGCCAGCACTGCTGCTTGTGCAGCTGCACACACCAGAGGAAACATAACCCTGGGAAAAAAAAGCTATTGTAACCCAGAGCAGTTCACACAACCAGTTTACCATAAAGGCAAAGCCAGTATAAAGCAGAGAGACAAAGATGGCTTAATTGCTGTCTCTACAGAAAAAATTGCTCAAACCCTTGAAATCTCATCACTGAAAAGTACCAGCAGAAACAGCGAGTTGGGGCAGGGCCTGCGGCTTGGGCTGGGATTCCTGAAATCAGCCTTGTTGCCAAAAATCAGTATCACATGAAACAAAACATGCAGACTACCATGGACCTGGCTTGGGACTGTGTGTGGGATTCCCATCTTCTGCACCCTAATCTGGACACTTGACTTTAAGCTTTTTGGCTTCTGGAGAAAGGACTTAATCAACTCCCACTAGCCAATCCCTGACACTGTTCTTTTCTTCCTTCCTTTATTCTGCTTTAAAGCATTCTCCAACTTCCTCACCAAAACAGAGTCCAACAGAAAATGTCTCTGAAAAGCCAGAGTCAACAGCAGTAAGTCCGTAGTCATACTTTATTCCGCTAGGTTGCAGCTAAGCCACACTACTATGAGAAGCACTGGTGTTATCTGGCTTAGACTGAATACCTTAAGTGAATGTCTTGTCAGTGCAGCACTGTCTCAAAGGATCTCTTCACAGTTATACATCATAAATATTTAAAACTACTTTGTTCTCTAAGAAAACTTAAGATTCTGCTGAAAAATGTTTAGAATATACAGTACTTGTATATTCAAGTACCACTTGTACCTTACACATTTAATACTTCAAGCTCTTTAAACATTCCCTTTGGTCTCATTGCCTATTTTAATTATGAGATCACCAGTTTAATTATGAGGTAACAACCTCTGGGTTTATCACTGCTAACCTGCTTGTGTTTTCACAGAAATTCTTAAAATAGTTCAAAATTCAAGGCAGTGGCACTTTTTTTTCTTTTTTTTAAATTAACTTATGTATTCACTGAAAGCAATAAAAAAAGAATTGCTAGTTGGCTAAGTGAAACAGTATGCAGATATCACTCATTCCTCTTCTTGGGAAGGCTGCCAAATGAAAACATATGATGAGAGTATGGCTGAAGGTGCTGTGTGGGGTGACAGAGTGCAGTGCTAAAACAATAGCTGACACCGCACATTCAAACTCCTACTTCTAGCTTTTCCCCTAGATAAAATAAAAACACATTTATTAAAGTATCTGTACATTCTGGTTCCAGAAGATCTGTAGCTGACAAAAGGATTCCCAAGTCTTTAGCACGCCCCTTCTTTTGTTGGCACAGGACAAGAGTTTGTTTTTTAATTTGCAGAAAACTATATTCAGTCAAGCTAAACAGTTTGTGAATCAACACCTAAGCCTGTGGCCTTAGAGATTTATTTTCCATTTCCCTGACTTTGAAACCCCAGCTGCGCCTAAGAAAATTACTTCATGCAAAGAATAGAAAACTAATGAAAACAAACGTAAAAGTGAAGTGTCATCAAGAGCCTACATCCACAAATAAAAAGAGAAAAAGTGGAAGAAAGATAGCTTCCACCCAACAACACCCAGTTTGGTGAAAGAAGCATTCAGACTCCACCAAAATCTCTTTGATGGGAGTGGGAGGAGAGGCTCGTACAGCCCTGTGGAATTCCTCCTTAATATGGCTTCATTGCTAGATGGCTTACCAGCAGTAGGGTGGGGGGAAATAGTTTAAATACTAGCATACCCTGGAGAGCAGTACAGCCTGCACTTCAAGATGAGAAATGATCTCCATCATTTATTAGGAAAACTTTCAGTAAGGAGCACATATAATTTAATTTATTCCTACTCCAGTAGTGCTTAAGGACCTTCCATTGGGTCCATACATGACTGAACTTTATGCTGTATAAAGAACAACATAGAAGTTATTTGCCTCCCAGGCAAAAGAACAGAGGTATGTTGGGCTGATGTGACAGCAGACACATGATGGATGTCTTTCGTGGCTTAGCAGCTTCATGGTATTACTGGAGGAAACAGAAAACACCCCTTACACCCACCCCTTGCCCCATCTTCAATCACACTGGGATCGAAAAGATGACAAGTTTACAAATGGAAAGAAACATTCTGCCATAAGTCATTACCCTGGAGGTAGTGTCCTCAAACCCCGACCCCATGAGCCCTTCTTGACTCTGCCTTCCTCTTCGAGCCACTTCTCCTAGTAAATGCACAAAGAAGCCTTCTCCTCTAGTGACCGGTCTCTTCCCTCCTTCACCACTCACAGCTCATTCTTGTTATTGGAGACTAAGGCCAGAGGATGGAAGGGAAGGTAATGCACAGAGAAGTTCTGTGAGCACAGTTCGCCCCATTTTGATGCTACCCTTAGGCCTCTCTGAGTGACCCATTGTCTCTGACAGCTGAAGCCAAGACTGGAAGTGAGCCAAGTGGCAGCCCACACCACGCTGCCACAGCAGAACGGAGGTAGGGTCAGCCAAAACTGTGGGCTTAGATGCTCCAGATTTGCCCAAGTTACTATTCTGCTCCTAGCAGGAGAAGAAAAATACCAGTGCTGAGGCTGCTAACTGCTTAAATGCCTCCCTGAGAAGAAGTGCTGCTACTCAACCTCATTCCCAGTGGATGGCCCCAAGCTGAGAAAGCTCCCCTTTGTTCTGCAGGCTGGCCAGGCAATTCACTGCACTCAGCCAAAATACTTGTGCAATCAACTTCCACAGTACAGCCTGGAAATATTTTCATTTGTCATGATATTACCTAAAGGCAGAGCACTGGCAAAAATAGGTGTCTTCTGACAAACTTGGAAGACTGGAACAATCCATTCTGCCTCACTTTTGTGACCTTTACACTCTTCGGTTCCATTTTCCAATGCAGCATAAGTCAGGTGATTTGAGGCTCTTCAATCATATCTGTCAGGTTACCATGTCAGTCTTTTAAGGGGACAAGGCTAACTCGCTGACTGGTCAGATGAGCTGATTCTGCCCCATGCCACATGCCTGTCCTTCTCCTCTTTATCTCCTGGAGCGTTAGCCCACTGCACTCCAGCTGCCTTGCAGGAAGGGGCGATGCACCTCTTAAAAAACTAATGTCTGTCTTTAGACCTATGTTTCCTCCCCCAGGCTGAGGAATGCTGCTGTAAGTCAAGGGAGAGTTCACAGCAGGAGAAGAGAGGTAGTAAAAGAAGGCAGGTTACTCAACAAGCATGCATCAGTGGGGAATATAGCTTCGCCCCCATCTTCCCCCTGCCCCACCAAGAACAGGCACTGAAATCAGAAAAATATTGGAATGGGATGAGTGTGTTTCTATCCTCTCCCATCTTCCCTCTAGTTATCTAAACTTACTTTTAATGGGTCAGTCAACTTTATTTTGAGTAATAGCTTTCTGCTGCAACTTAAAGACCCATACTTCAAGAAAAATGAACCCAAAAGGGAAGTCAACAGTGATAAGAGAGTTGATATTTTGATATTTTCCATATGTGGCAAGAATATATATATTAAAAAAACCACAATCCACAGATTATTTATTAGAGAGTTCAGGAGGCTTTTAAAACAAACCCATCCTGCAAACACTGAAGAGAAACACTCGGCAAGAAACCAATTCAACAGTAAAATAAGAGATGTTAGTGTGCAGTGGGGGCAAAACTCAATAATGAAAAGTGTAGTATTTATTACAGCTACTGCCCATAATCTTTTAAAATATGTTATAAAATCTGGAGCTTACCAAACTAAAACTCACCCTTTCTCCTGAACCCCCATCCTATGCAATTCCTAACACTGTAAGCATTTCATTGTACACTGTACCTGTTTATGCCCTTTTCTTACAGTTAAAGCCATAACAGTGCTGGCATTACTTGTCAGAGGTCACTTGTACTGTACTTGATCCATGAAATGACACTGGCACACATATGCACTCCCAAAATTATATATGCAGCTATTCTTCACACTGCCTTCAAAATATGCTTGAAGCTTATTCTGTTCTCGTTTCAAATTCTGAAAAATATTAATTCACTTAAAACCAAATGTCAAACAAACCCTTGCTAGAATCAAGAAGCATTAAAAAAAAAAATAAAATTACAAGCATCATCTGCTAGGATAAAAACAAAAGCTTGCCCGCTTAGAGAAAAAGGGAATCTGATAAGCAATCTGAAAGTGGGACTACAGAACACTGTGTCATGTAGAGACACCTGAGAAAGTTTAAACAGACCAAATGAGACACTTCAAGGAATATAACCACGTTAGCACAGTCTTCTAATTAGGCTAGCTTGATATGATACTCAAGAGGGCTGCTTAGTGGAGCCTGAGTCCTGAACTGTGTTGTGTCCATTGTCTAAAATTGTTCATTCAGCACACGCTTGGGTATCACTGGACAAGATGGTATAAATGCACAAACATACCTCAGGATTCAGAAAAAAAATAGCTGATCCTCAGCTTTTTACCAGTATTTGACAGATCTAGAAGGGACTTTCTTGTTCTTACATTATATACATTTGTAAACACCTTTCAAGAAGTCTTTTTTTTCAGATATACATTTGGAAATTACATAAAGCCCTGCAGAGATACATGCCACTTGGAAAAGTCCCAAAGAGAGGCCACTTGACCTGGACTACCCTCTAATTAGATGCCTGACTCTATACTAGTATACATTTTGCTGCAAACTTTGGTCTGGAAAAAAAGGGATCTAAACCAGTTTTACATATATGTGGTTTAGTTTTTGTTTTTAAATCCCCAGAGTAATGATTTCTAACAAAACATCAGAATGTTAAATGAACCTATTATGGCTACAGTGGTCTGTGCTGTTGAAAGTTGTTCTAATTAGAGCCAGTTTTGGAAGAAAATTCTAATGAAGTTTTCCATACAGAGGAAAATAAGATGCATAAACATGAACAGACTAAACAGAGACATGGAGTAAAGGGAAGAGCAGAACAATCTCATAAAGACAGACAGAGATATGAATGAAGTGCTAGTCATTTTAAGCAGAATATTTCCCCTTTCAACTTTTCAAAGGGAAAATAAAATAAAAACAAAAAGAAGAAGAAAAAGAAAAAGGAAAAGGAAAAGAAAGGGAAGGAGAAAGGAAAAGAAAGGGAAGGAAAAAAGAAAAGAAAGGGAAGGAAAAAGGAAAAGAAATGGAAGTAAAAAGGAAAAGAAAGTGGAGGAAAAAGGAGGAAAAGGAAGAGGAGGAAAAGGAAAAAACCACCACAGCAAACCCTGCCAAACTTGAGGCAACCAGGACTCAGTATTCAAGTAACCGGACAAATCCGGCAGTCACTGAAAGATGAGCGTCGTAACTCTGTCCTTTCACTTAAATCTCCTTTAGGCAAATGATAGGGGGAAATCACTTGTCTGAATCCCACCTTACTACCTCTTTTCTTTCTTAATTTTCTGTCATAGTTACCCCTTTGAACAGTGGAAATCCATCCTCAAAACTGCTACATCAGAAAATCCTATTACCACCGTAAGTAATACCTGGGCAGGCGTATTTGGAAGAGTTGGCTTTCCTCCACATCTCTGAGCCCTGTGACCAAAAGACCTACGGTACTGTACCAGTGACAGCACTGCTGTTTCACTGTCCTACTTTCAGCTCCTTCAGTCCCCATCCTTTGCACAGTAAGGATGAAACAGAAGCCTGAACTTTACACTCTGTTTTTGTTGGCTTGAATTTACTTTTTACAGTATTTTAAAATCTTTACATTTTTATAAAATCCCTTCAACATATTTTTGAGGCTTACAATACTTGTGTTAAGTTACGGGATATTAAGTTGATGTAAAGATGTGATTCATTCCCTTTCTGCTTAAGATCATGCTGCTTGTGCAACACAGTACAAAACAATGTGTCTGGAAAGACATTAAAGTAGAATTCAGTCATTTTCTTCCTTCATAGAGGCAGAGTCCACCTCTACCAATCCTTCCTACTCATTCATGTCACAAGGTTGTAAACTACACAGAAAATAAACATCAGAGCTTAAATATGGGACTCATGAAACACTAATGAGCTATCTCTGTAACACAAGCGTCCTATGGGGAAAACCATTACACATTTTTCTGAAAGCATGTTTTTCCCATTTTATTACACAAAACCCATAAAATGATATCCTCAGTTTCCAGGGCATCTCATCAGAGTCAAATTCAGAAAGGCAGACATATTGTCCATTTTTTTGCTGTAAAAATGTTCTGCGGGCAAAACACCTTGAATAGCTGCCACAGCACTTACACTCCCAAGGTATTTCCATCTATTCTGTGAAGGCAGTGGTTAATACTAATAGGAGTTGGCTGGATTTCTGACATTTGGGAAAACAGTGGGGGAGGTGGAAAGAGGAAATAAAGTGGGTGCAACATATATGGGGTACATATCAGGGAGAAGACAGTGGAAGATAACAGTATGGCATATCTACCTCAGGCTGAACTTTTTTCTGGAGAGAAGAATCAAAACAGGAACTTTCAGCCATTTGAAAGAACAAAGCTGAGGTTCCACTAGA
>JAVJGJ010000059.1:45711315-45722815 GCA_035590215.1 Microhierax caerulescens | reverse complement strand
CAGCCATTTGAAAGAACAAAGCTGAGGGTCCACTGTTAAAAAATAGCATTCAAACATTTTCTAAAGAAACTTAATTCACACTGACAACTGGGGCACAGGATCTGAAATTTGACGAGGGCTTCCTTGGTGCCAGAAAAGTCTGGCTTGCTGCCCAAATTCTACCCCACCCACTTTTGGATAAGTCAGGAAGGTCCTGAGAAATCATTTGTATAACCTTCTCAGCAAATGTTCTGCCCACATGGTGGTACTCCAGCACAGTACCCGAGCAGCCCATCCTCCCAAACTGCTCCTCTGGACAGCTCGCACTGCTGCACTTACCTTGCAGACTGCAAAAAACCAAGTCCCCAAGACATGGAAAGAGTCACCATTTCTGGCAGACATAGGATTGAAAACTTGGACCACACTATCCTTTGTTAGGTTATTTAAGGGCTAAGCAAATTAAACATGAAGCCCAAGCAAGGATCAGAGGGGGAAGTCAAGAAATGTAATCAGTGGGAAAACCTATTCAGTGAAAATTAGAGCACACTGAATCGCCTGTTTCCTAAGACCACCCAAGGGCAAGGATGAGACATTGTCCTTGGTGTGAAATGTACCAAGGTGAGTCAATAAGGAAACTCTTTCATCAGAAAACTATGCAAATAAAAAGGGGTGATTGCCTAGACCAGCACAGGACTTATGGGACATAGGAAGAGCAGCATTTTGGGACTGTGTAAAACTTATGATGGGACTGTGGGAATGTGTAACGACTGCTGGGGCATTTCAGTGAAAGGACTGAAGATGGGAAAAGGCATTAACCAAGGTGGACTGAAGAGGAACAAGTGTGAGAAAAAAAGAGTGAAAAGGGGAAGAAGGGGCAGCCTAAGTGTAAAGGTGTCTGGTCAGTAGCTTGTCTGACTGAGCTCTGTGCTTGAGGACCGCAGTCTGTCCTCTATTCTCATTAAACCTTATTTCTGACTACCTCTGTGTGGGTGTGCTCTCTGCTGTAGATCTATGTGAGCACCAGAGAGCAGGAGGAGAGGTCTGTGCGCCAGCAGCTGGAGTGAGCTGTGAACCTCAGGGGCTCATGGACCCTGGTGCCAGCAATCGGAGCGGGGCAAGGGCACTGGGATAGACTGAGGACCTAAGGCCAACAGCAGTAGCAACCCATAAGTCATGTGTGCCACATTGTACTAGCAGACTCCAATCCTGATCAGCGGAAGATGAGGTGCTGCCTGCGCTCTGCATTGTTGTCTGAGGGCTGTGTGTGTGCAGCTGCGTGCTGGGGAAGGCAGTGCTTCCTCTCTGCACCGACCTCTCTGGCTGGGCAGGAGTGGAGCACGAGTGTGCATGTGCCACTTCCATCATCTTTCTCATACAGAGAGTGAATGTTTCAGGGAGCCACAACTTGGTGCAACACCCATGACGGTGAGACTGTAACTATACATATTTCGTTTTAGCTGATTTTTAGGACAAATACAATGACTGTGAGATCTTTGTGGAGAAGCCTCCCACAATAATTTCTGAATGATCCACCTACAGATATACTGCTACGTTAAAGAATAAAGTATCAGAAACATAATTCAATGCACTAAATAGTGAGCATTACCAGCAAGTATCCTGCTCCTCTGATTAGACGAGCCACAAATTGATTGTTCCCTCCAGATCTTGTGATACCAAGCCCCTTTCCAAGTGTCTTAGTTCTGTTGCAATGTTCTTGTTTCAAATACATCACTGATGCAGCATATATTAATGGAAAAAAATAAACAAATCTTACCTCCAAACTGTAGAGATACTTGAAACTGTTTTTCTGATTGGCTGCCTTTTCCACAGCTTGAGCTAATTTTACTGCTCCACTACCACCAGCTGACCAGTGAGTGCAGGGTACAGCATCAAATGCTCCAGATTGCTTCGCAATCTTGCACACCAGATCAACCTCAGTAGGAGAGTCAGTTCTGCCAACCAAACAGTTCTATCTCATTATTTTGTTTAATTGGTTCTCTTATATAACCTCATATACTTAGCCTTATTCTACCATCAGCAGTTGTAAAACAAGTCTATACAGAAATTGTGCCATATACATGATGCATCTACATACAGCATATGTATTTACATGTTTCAAGAACACTTTCTGTAATTGTTACAACTAATTAACATGGAAGATTAATAGTTCCATAACAGCATATACTCTTTCGGTCGTTTAAAAACCCTAAGACCAAGGTGAAGATTTAAATGTCTTTATATTCATGATGAAAAATGGAAATTCTTTAATAGCTCCTTTTCTTCATGTCAAAACTGATTAATTTAAAACTCAAGAAAAGTGTGAAATTTGAACTGTGGATTTACTCACAAGAGTAATGAAAGACTAGACTTACTTGAAAACATTTAGAGCAACCACAACAGGAACTCCGAAGAGCTGAGTAATTTGAATCTGTTTCTGTAGATTACAGCAGCCATCAGCTACCAGCTGGAGGTTCTGTGAAATTAAATAAAAATTAATAGAAATGGTAAGATACATCAAGTCTTCTCCAGCCAAAGAATTTTCCATAAATTAAACTGAACATAAACAGTGCTGATCATGACAGTTGCAGGCAAGTAAAATGCTTCCAGACAAAAATATTTTGGCACTTGTTAATTCTTGTTCCAATTAACAAGCAACAGACATATTTAAGTAACTAAGTAGTGTCCAGAATTTGTACATGAATGCATTGCTGGTTGCCTGTCATGATTGTGAATAGTATTTTGTTAGCAAAGTTTATAAACAATATACAGTAGTGGGGTTGGGTTTGACATACAGATGTGGTAGATGTATAGTCTAATCTATATATACATATATAACCCAGATAAGAGCACATTAGTGGATTTCCTTATTTACTCTTTTTTTTACTCACACTTTGTAGGCCCTATCTTAACTGCAACAACACACATATACTTAGTCTGGCAAAACCAAAAGACCAGAATTTGTCTACAGTGAAGAGACAAACAAACTTGTAGAATCCACTCTTGTTTGAAGAGTGACATCCAACACCAAATGTAAAGCACAAATAGATTAAACCTGTTGTTTAATGAACAGGTTAAGCTATCATTAATTTCAGAGAGTGTCTTTGACCCCTGCACTGCTCTGCTCTTGTGCTTCCATAAAGGCCTGTATGATGGACGGGAATGAAGAGCTGATTGGTCTGAAAACTTAGTGGCCCTGGAAAAGCTACTGAACAACAGTTATTTTTCAGCTAGCTCACTTCCCTCAGTACAATATACCACGCAGTCACACGCATAGCACACACAAGAGGGATAACACCAAGTGGCTGGGGGAAGACGAGTTGGCTTTACTTGTTGGCAATGGCTGTTAGAGATGTTCACTGAGTGCCAGCATTAGAGCATCCTATTGTCAAACCTGAGGCTGCACACTATCCAGCCAGAGGAATGAGAAGTTCTAACTCTCCATACACACCATTATTTTGTCCCTTTAAACAAAAACTTCTCCTAAGGTTTTATAATATTTCCTTTTACCTCTTCTGTGTATTCTTTCTTCAAGGGGGCACCAGCAGTTACCTGGAATAATAAACAATTGAACTCATCACTGACTGACATTTGTCATAATCCTAAATGGTCAGCAGTGCACTTTTGCTCAGTTCCTGCATTGTCAGTCAGTACATAATCACACACAATATCATAGCTTGACTGCAGCTTCTGCTTTATTCCAAGTTACACTGGTACATGAAGAATAGCAACAATTCCTATGGTATTTGGGTGCCAAGACACAGGTAGTGACTCAGAAACTATTTATAAAAGATTTATTAGAGTGGAGGTAATTGGATCCCATTCTACATGCTTAATGCACCTGCAGTGCAAAGACAGCAACCTCTAGCAGCTGGCGGAATAACAGTAACGCAGGTGACTAGAAGAGGAACATCATCTTTGGGTGTCCTGTAGTTACTGCCTGTGGCAAGAAACTGCATGCAAGTTATTTACTTTGCTGGAAAGCACAAAGGTGTACAGACAAACATATCAGTGTACTAAATTGAGTCTCCAAGGGCCACATACATTGATCCCAGGCACTGGACTTAGTTACTTTTGTCTGAAACATTGGCCTTGGTCCATTTTATAGTTAACATCCCAGTAAAAGTATCTACATGCTTCTATGATGCTTTATGTAAACAAAAGAAACTTTATACTTCTAAAGACACAGATCTAACAGAAATAAGAGACAGTTATTGAGTCATATGTAAGTCCTATTTTTGCTAGATTGGGTGATAACACACATGACAATATATCTGCCTTGATAGGTAAGGGGGAATATCACTAAAAATAAAGAAAACTTATATTAGAATTGGACTAAACTGACAGAAAGTTATATAATTACATCAACGTGAAAGACTGAAAAAGGAAAGCTCAGCTTTAGTTTGACGGATGATTAGCTGTAAGGGAGGCCATGCATTCCAAAATTTTGTGGCTGTGGAAACAGCTCTGGTATTTTCACCCAGTGAGGTTTCCCCTGGCAGCATCACTCTTTTGCATGCTGCTGGGCAGATGGAAGTGTTTCTAGGAGCTAAGTGTCTGTCTGCTTGGCTACCAGACTCATCTGATTGTATGACTGAAGAGTACTTCTACAATCAGTAACCTGCATGAGTCTTTTAGTGGCTTAAATAGCACTTGTATGTGCTATTTAATTGTACATTGTACACTGGTCATTAAAGGTACAGCGGGAAAACCCTTGCAAAGTTTTATCAGTTACCTCAGCATCCCTGAGGGAATTAACCTGATCAGATTAAAAGGACAGGAGAGGTTCCCACTATTGCAGTGAAAGAAATCTCAAAACCTCCACTAACTCTGTTCCTTACTTCCACTCTCATACTGCAGCCCTAGATATTTCAGCTGCCAACTTTTGCAGCCTGTGACTACTTCACTGCACTTACAAATGCTATTTCAAAAGGCAGAGAAAAGAATATATATATAGAAAAGGAAGAGAAAAGAATATATATATATATATATATATATATATATATATATATATTATAGCTCTTTAAAAAAAAACACCTGCCAACAAACTTCCCTCCCTCAGCAAGATTTATTACTTCAGAGCTCTTTCAGCCCTCTTCTTTCATTTGTGCCTTCCCATTCCTGCATCACTTTTGGAGGTAACGTCTATAAAATGAGGTAACTCAGGAGGGATATCTAAATACTACCCACAGGCTACCTCCAATATTTTTTCAACCAAGATATTTTACTTATTTCAAATATTAGCAACCATTTTATTTCCCAAGAAAGGTGCAAAAACTTACATTTGGCCCACCTCCATGCATCTTCAAAGCCCTCACTGTAGCAACAAGTACAACCACACTGGGAACCAAGCCAGAGGCTCTGCATTTGATGTTGAAGAATTTCTCCATCCCAATGTCAGCACCAAAGCCAGCTTCAGTTACTGTTAAACATTAAAAAAACCCCAAACAAAACCACACATAAAACATACTTTTGGTTAAACACTGGGGGATATTTCTCCTTTAGCATACAGTGCACTTAAATATACATGAGTACTCAGTTTTGAATGAACTTTCAAATAGAGATCTATTTACATTACTGAGTCTGATTAAAAAAATATTCCCAACTCAGAAAGAAATGATCTTATTATTGATATGTACAATATGTCATCGACAGTAGTCACATCAAGGGAGAAAAAACAAGTAATCAAAATTAGTTTGAATCAATCTTTTGAAAGCATCTAGTCCTCTAAAATAGCTGTTTCTGTGTAATTATATTTATTTAAAATGTCTCCAAACTCTTACAGCTATTATGACTTCCCTACATTACTCCTCCACCCTTGATTTTACTAAAGATGTTCTTTAATCACAACTAATGGACTTAAATTCTCCCAGGTTTGCAAAACTTCTGGTCATCTCTTGCTTTTGTGGAGAGCATGTTCAGTTATAAAACAAACCAGCAGTTACAGTCATGTGTCAGTGTTGAAGATACTATTAAATAGTGAATTCTATAACAGGATTTTGCACCAGAGAAGTCAGATATTAATGTAACATGATTCAGGAGAAAAACCTGTGCAGAATATTAGGATATGCCTGGCAATGTATTTTTAGCAGAGCTACAAATAAAAGAAGATAATCTGTATCAAATTATGTCAGTCTCTTCAGAGCTAATTTACTCTGATTTGTCAAATATCAATTATCACAATTACCTCTTCTAAAATGCAAATAATTCCTTTTTAGTAGACAAACATAAGCACATAGCAATTAAAAAAAATAAAAATAAGGGATTAAATCTCCTGTTAGTTGAAAATTTGCCAGTGTAACTATTTTTCACCAGAACATACTGAAGAGTTGGGTTCAGTGCGTGCCTCTGGGAGATGTGAAGGGACTTTCAGGCAGACAAGTCCAGGTGGGAAAACAGCTTGCTCCAGAGGCTTCTGGACCTGACTCCAAGCAGGGCTGGTAACTTGTCCTTGTAACCTCAATCAGCTTGCAAAAACTAGTAAATTCCTTTTTCTTTCTCTCCCTCTTGCCAGCAGTTTTGACTCTCATGCTTAGGAGGGGAGGGGAGCACAAACAGCTGATTGAACATTTTGGGGTTGGAAACCCCAAAACCTTCAGCAGCGTGAAGGAGGAGGAGATGCAGATCTGCTCTGCTGCTGTGGGACAAAGTATCTTTCTGTTGGTTGCTGATGCGCTTTAGGAAGTCCCAGACTTTGTGCACTTGTCCTCACCCCACTGGTCCTTTCCCACTTTTTCTTCATTTTGCACAGGCTGAAACAATTGCCTGCGTGGCTCTGCTCAGAGGGAGGAAACAGCTGCTGAGGCTGGGGGAGGAAGCAAGAGCTAGCAAACAAGGGGGTGGGCATGCCAGGGGGGAGCAGGGACCTCTTGAATTAATACCGTGGCAAGTGTCGTGATTAACAGGCTCCAAAATCATTGTAATAAGTATATTCTCTATTTTAGAATTGGCCTGAGAAAAACAGACATACCAAACATGGAAAGAAAACAAAACAAAAAGAGGTTTACACAAACACAATAATTCACGGGAACAAAGCTAATGTCAGGATAAGTCATATTAAAAGCAGAGCCAGGGATCAGATGTCTGCTTTCCAGTAACCTCCATTCTTCTTCTCCAGTCTCTTACGCAGTACAGGGTGATTAATGAGAACTCTCAGTCAGGAATATATAACCACAATCAATCTTTAATATAAACAATAGATAAACTAGCAAGTACTTGAGAGGGTGGGAAAATAATTTGTCTCTTACAGAAACTGCCAGCGTACACACATAGCAGTCTCCTAACATTTCCAAACAAAGTTTCCAGAGAGCTAATCCTTTCATGCCAAGCCTTTTCAAGGGTCAGTTTTCCTTAGAGAAAGGGGGATTGCAAGTCTACCTTTCAGTGAGAGAAAAGCAGAGATGTCAGCCTTCCAGTAAGCACAGCAACCGCTCACACAGCACTTCACAACTCCTGGGGAGGTGCTAGCCACCCTTCAGGCAGTCTAAGCAGCCAGGGCAAATGCCCAGGAAAGCTGTGTGTGACGCTTACCTGGGTAGCCGCGCTTATTCCTCTATTTTTTGTAATGCTTTCCTTTGATACGGAGGGCAAAATGCACATTTGCCTGAACAACCCATATACTATACCAGCATCTGAAAAGCTAACAGAACACTGGTGTTCTCCGATGTGAGTGCCGCAACATGGAGAAAGGGATTTCTTCATACGAAGCGAGGAAAGGGAGACAAACATTGGTGTTTTCTCCAGTGTGCAGAAGGAAACAAGATGTAGTAGAAAAGCTGCCTGGATGAAAGTTGCAACTCCCTTTTATTTCCTCTGAGGGATAGCAAGAAGGTAGAGTAATATGCCAAGCTACTGTATTTTAAAATCTTTGTGCTGAAACACGTAACACAATTACTTTCAGATTGTTTCCTGCTTTCACATGAAAGCGTCAATGAAAAACAAATACAGACTATGAATGGGAAGTTTCATGCTAGTCTACACTTAGGGATTATAAAACAGCTAATCACTTTAAATGTAACAACCGAAATTTAAAGTGATACATAGGTTCATTTATTTCAGCTCTCATTCCTCATTCATGGTTTGTCAACAGAAGGCAATTACAGATTACAGGTAAACTGAACAAAGATCTTTGGGAGCAAACATCTACCTAACAGATGTAGTCTGCTGTACCTCATCTGAAGGAAAGTTTAAGGCACAACCACTACTACCTGCCTACAGAGTCTGTACTCAGCTTCAGTGCTCCTCCCAGTAAGCTTCTTCACCCGTCCCCTGCCAAGTGGCCATTTCCCAGCCCCGGGAATCACTGCTACCTGTGCTGCTGCCCTGCAAGCACATAGGGGGGTTGTAATAGGCATGACGGTGCTGGCATGATGTTAACTGCTTGCTTTGATTTCCTGGTCAAAAACACAGCAGTTCTGATGGAAGTAGAGAGGTAAATGATTTGCCTTCAGCAACCTCATAGAAATCATACAGGTATTTGCACTTCCAGCCTAAGAACACAACCCCATGGCAACATATGCCAACACAGATCAGGGATTTTACAGTCCCAGGTTTGCTTTGTGTTCTGGATCCCCTTCTTGCACTGACAAGACTGGACAACTACCATGATAAATAAAAAAGATAATTTTCTGGGTGTAATTTTCAGTGAGTACAGCACTCTGGACTATCTTACTGCATGGTCATATAAAGTGCAAACCCTAATTCTACAAATACTCTGTTATAGCCTAAGTATCATAAGGAACATTAGAATGTAGATTAAAAGTTAGTATTTCATGTATCAGCAGTGAACTGCCATTACATTATTTTAATAGTGGGCAATAGGTCAAATAGCAATTAATATATACATATATATTAGAAGTAAACTGCATTAAAATGCTCCAGTAAGTTCAAATAATTTCTTCTCATAAAAGATCCATGTGAGGGTGACCAAAATCTAGGGTCATTCTAACACATCAGGGTAACCGGGGAATCTTGTTTCATAACAACAATGGGCAAATCACAACACAATTACTACAGGTCTTTCTACATGTAATTTATATAACACCTACTTCACTCAGTTCAGCTACCAAAATTACCAATAAACCAGAATTTTCATTCAGAGCAAGAATCCTAAATATCCAAGTTAGGTACAAAAGGGAAGGAAAAGCTCACAAACATGGAATTAGGCAACAGTGATGATGAGAAGTCTGTCAGGTGATGTAAAGTCTGAACAATTGATATTCACTGAAGTCTCTAATTCCACTTCAGGGTTCAGGTAAATGAACCATCATTCTGATGGTTTTGCTTCTTGTTTATAATTACCATAACTTCTTCACGGAATTACTACCTTACCAAGCACATCTGGGAATATTTTATCACCTACACATAACAATAGCTTACAGAGCCAATGCCATGGTTGAAACAGCTAATCAGATTTCATCATCATGCTTAACACAACATACGATTTTTCTCTGTCTAAAAATACATCTATCATGCTATAGCTGCATAAACTGGTTCCACATTAGCCTCATACATACATACTGCTCAAAAGCCTTACAGAAAGTGATGCTAAAGAATTTTTTTTTAGAAGATATTTCACCCACAATTGAATTCATGTAAACTGAGGGCAATTTCTAGTGAAAGTAGCTTCTCCCTAGTTAGCCCCTTCTATCAGCAAATCAACGTCAAAATAAAACATTTGTACTATAGAGGGCCAAGTCAGATACATACACATGAGGCTAAGCTTTAGGACACAGATTTGAGCCTGGATTCCTGAACAATGTAAAAGGAAATGGAAACTCTGAGCTGCAAGCTGCCATTTACTCCCCACATGTAAACATATCTGTTCTGGTGCAGCTGTCTGCTAGTAAACTCAGGAAAAGAAGAGTTCAAAGTCACAGAAGCACATGAACTGTGAACCTGGAGCTGGAGGCATGCTAGCTGTAAAGTACTGATATGCTCTTGTTTAACTGAAAAATACCAAGGTGCACAACTGCCAAGATAAACTAGGATGATCAGTGATTTCTCTAACAGGATATCATATTTTTGTTAGTATAGCTAGGGATGAATAAACCAGATGTTTGTCCATTCTGACTCCAGCAATTATTCGATGTGAACTTCCATTATTATGACTGATTTTGGAATGTAACAGATACTTTTCCCCCCTCTCTCTTAACAGAGGGAGTTTTCCTGTTCATTTTTCTTCCGATGCATTCTCAGATGGCATGCAACACAGGCACTCACTGCTACCACCACTGGACACAAAGGCCAGCAGAAAACTACACATGCATATATTAAGGTCAAACGTTTTTCATGCCATGAAGAAAACAATTTCCATCAGCTATCACAGTTTTTATGTTGTTGTTGGGAGTGCTAGAAGAAATGGTAATAGGAAAAATACTTGCCACTTAGTTTAGCAGAACATAAGCTCATTGGAGGTTATGGGTGCTTTTCACCCTTTCCTAACGAAAGATGCCAGGGCAGTATGTGCTCTGCAGAGGTACAGGCACTGGGGGTTTCTGACTGTTGCCCACCAATCCGTGCTTTTGACTGAGCCAGCAGATATGGCAGTCCTGGCTTCTTTAAGCCTAAAGTATCATACTTTTAACAGCTCATAATGGGGTTTCTTCCACAAAAAGTCCTGACCAAACTAAACTGCTGCTCAGAAAGCAGCTTATATAAAGTAATGTTCAATAGTAGGTTACTATTCACTCGAGACTTTCTGCATGGAAGTCTCTCCAAAGACAAAGAGCAGCCCACCTGCACAAGCACCCCCCGAGAGACATGCTATAAATGCCTGGTTTCTGGTTCCAGCAGCATAACCTCCAAGCTGCAATACTCAAGCGCTAGTGCTTGAAATCTTTCCTAATGTAAATTTCTTTGGAGGAACAAAAATCTCCTGGAAATGTTCAGCTTCTCCACACAAAGTCAGTCAGCTGAAAACAAAGGTTTACATTCAAGTTCCCTGCCATCATACCCCATGACAGAGCAGTTCAACTCATACCCCTTCCTCCAAAGGAGACTTGTCCACAGTGGCTCAGAGTCCCAGGCCCCAGCCGACTGCCACTGCCACCTGGCAGCAAGGGCTGCATGGGGACCTCGGCTCCCAGGAATACACTTAAATTAAGTGCCGATTCCCTTGGGACTCCATAACAAGTTATTACAACCTTTTGCTCAGAAACATTTATTTTTCCATCAGAGATGAATTTTACCATTGAAATGCAGAGCAGCTTTGAATGAGAAACTAAAGGTTACAGCATAACTCCTCAGTTATGCGCTTTAAATACCAATTGCTGTTAACTTTCCAAGAGCATCTCATATATTTAATAAATAAATAGACACAATGACTCACACAGATTATTCCCAGACTATAGAGAGAAAACCAGCAGAAAGTTCACTTTATTTACTACTAGCCAGACAGGTGAAATTAGCCCTTAAATCTTGATTCTCTCACAATTAAGGATACAATTATCTTTGTTGGGTTTACGGGCCTGCTTATATATGTATGCTGCCCAAGCTGGATTTGAAATTCAGGGGGGGAACCAAA
>JAVJGJ010000059.1:45689441-45711215 GCA_035590215.1 Microhierax caerulescens | reverse complement strand
GGGGAACCAAACTGAAACCTGCAGGAGCTGACAGGAGTGGCACTGTGTGACAGAAAGCATGCTCTGCACATCTCCACAGCTCTGCTTGCCTCCTCCTCTTGAAAATGTACAGAAGTGCAGCTGCAGTGATTCCTGCCTACAAAGCTCCAATTTAGGGCATGGCTTTACACTGTGGCTGAACCGAAATGAACACCCTGCCTTGCTGAAAGGGCAATTCCTCTTCCCTCTTGAGTCTCCCACCTTTCTTCCCTGCTCTCTCTCTTCCTCCCTGCTGCCCAGATTTCCCGCAAATTTTGGCACTCATCTAATTGGAGGGTAAACCATTGGAATTGGCTAACCAGAGAAAAAACAAACAGAAAAACACAAAACAACAAAAAATATTTTTTTTTTCCACTGGGTAAGATTTGAATCAGCTGAAGCGAGGCCAGACAAGGTCTAAACATGTTCAAACAAGCAGCAAAAGCAGACAAGCAGAAGCAGGGGAAGGAAGGGAGATGTATTTCAATAGCAGAAAATTGTTAATTCATCCCTAGCCACCTTGTCAAACCATGCTCTGATTTTTCGAATGTAAAATTTGACATCTTCTCCCAGCTCACAAGTAATGAGCTCATTATTTAGATTTATTATTGGAGATTAAAAAACTGAAGACATCTTACAAACCACAAACAATTAATTCTAATAGAAATAAAGTGAGCTGTATGTGGCTTCACATGCTACACATTTATCTGAAACCCTCTGCTAAGCCTGCTGGGTTTTACAGTCACTTCCTCTTAACTCCTGTGTCCTATGCTCATGTAAAGACCCATAACTCATAGCCTAAGTGCTGGCCCCTGACATGAATTGCAATGCATAACTGAATACAGTAACCAAATATACACAGCTCTCCCTCTTCTAACTTTCTTTTGTTACAATATTAACTAGAAAATTTCAAACAAAAGAACTGTGAATTTTAGGTTGCATCTTTTTACCATTCATAGCACATTTCCTTTGAGGTAACAAAGCATCATTTGCTCATAAGACAGATGACCATGTTTTTAAAGTGGAGCACAATTAATGGCACAGGAATAAGGCAATTACGTTATCTCATACTTAAGAGATCATCATGGCCTTTGGCAAAGAATTATTAGCCTTCTGGTAATTGCATAATTAAAACCTCACCACTTTTTTGTTTGGAGTTGCATGAAAGGAATAATTAACAGCAGCAGTGATGGCTCTTCATTTAAGGCCGTTCTACAATTCCTCAACTGCAAGGAGTATATTAACTTACAGTACCTACAGTATTACCCTAAGTGCTTACAATAAATTTCATCACACCTAAACTATGTTTCTCTCTGCATATCTCACTACCAGACTTTCATTTACTTTCACTTTTAAAAGATCCATTTGGCTGAAGCTCCTGCCACAAATACCGCTTTCATCAAACTGAAGCTGCTCTGTGTTGAGCTCTCGGGCTATGGGTCCTCCTACTCCCCTTGGAAGAGCTACAGTAAATGGACTTTGAACATGCTTTGAGAAGTGATGTCATAAGTACCTGGAAAACACTGACTTCAAGAGGCAGGCAAAGAGCCTGAAGATCTCTTTCCTGGAAAATTTCTACCCATTTCATCAAATGTCCATGAAGTAACATCTGCCTTAGCACCAGCATTGCACCGATTCATGAAGAAGAAAAGGGGAGAAACAAAGGATCTTATTCTTGAGACAGAACACCACCTCCCCATATGCCCTAGAAGATGGCATACTTCTAAAGAGCAGCAGAAATACAATTAGGTAGTGAGTGATAATACAGGCAGTGAATAGCGAACACATAATTTTCTGCAGCCATTAAGGGTACCCTCAGAACCTACCACAACTCAAGAGACAACATCCATCTAACCAGCCACCACCACACGCCGGGCTGTGGCTGTTCACGCACTCCCGCATGCCTTCAGATGGGCACAGCTACAAGGGGTGGCAAGGCCAGGAATTCACCTTGCCAGCCACACACGCTCCATTTCTCACCACATCAGAAGCACCTGTGCATGTATGGCAGGAGAATAGCATTGGCTGAGGCTGCGGCAGATGCCACACAACAAAGAGCTGCCACTGAATCAGGATGATCAATGCTCCTGTCACTTGGCGCAGTCACCCGAGGCCTGCCAGGCATGGAGTCATCAATCACCGAAGTGTAAGCCTACCCCATAATGCATGCAACTATTTGCCTTGGGCTGCTGCCTTGTTAAAACTCCCCCAGAATCTTTACAGAGGCACACATTTGAAGAAGTATTCCCCAGCCTGCCCTTCTAAAGTCCTGGGGAGTGCTTGCTTATTATGATAAAATTTTGTCCATGACTTAGTCACTGTCTCTTCAGCATGCACATGTAGTGAATCCTCCTTCTAGGAGGAGGAACAGGTTTTGGTTTTATTTCATTCCACTTAGTCTTTGCTAGGAGACAGAACACATGCCCATAGTGATTGGCCTGGGAAGGGACACCAACAACACTATTCTTGACAAATCTACTGAGCTGTGCTTTAGAAATTAATGAAAAAGGGCATCTCCTGTTATATATCTCCAGGAAGGAAAGTATTCCACTACACTAGTTTGTCTTTTTGAAAAAATGGCCCAGTGAAGCAACTGACACAAAGGCTATAAATTACTCTACAAGACCATCCCAAGAACTTAGTTGGAGAGCTCTGCACTCACGGAAATTCTACAAAGAGTGCAATACATGTATCAAACACATACAGAATTTAAGTTAGTAATACACAGAAAGACTTTCCATAGAGAGATAAAGCACCAGATCCCGTTAGTGTTTTAGGAGATGGGAAAAAGTGCCTAGTGGTGAGAACGTACAGCATAAGCCGCAGAAGATCAGATGAAGCAGCAAGGTCTGTAAAGTCCACTGTGCTGCACAGACTTTGTGAAATAGCCACATGCATACAGAAATGCATCAGAAGCAACTTTGGAAATCGTGGAAGCTTTTTGGATGTAAGCCCTCCAATACTTTTTGCAGGTAGGCATTAGCTTAGTTGTAATCACATGTATTTTTAAAATAGACTGTACAAAACCAGTATTTGAACTGCTATTCAAAGTATAAGATTGATGGCTTGTGTCAAACTTATCAATATAATTTTTGCATGAGGAAAAAGGACTCAGCTGTTTAAAATTGCTGTGGAAAATAACTGTGTCTGTTGAACCATATGTGTGTGCATATGCATAATCTATCTTACAGAAATAATTACAAACTGAGGAGAGTGAAGGTACTAAGGTCACACACCGACAAATCCCACATGGAGGATTTTCCTACATGGATTTCCCAATTAAGAACACAACCAAAACCAAAATCAAACCAAACCATAATTTGCTAGTTTACGAGCCAAATTCTTTCGATTTCTCACAGCTAAGCCAATTCTTTAATGCCTATTGTGAATTTCTCCACTTAACCACAATTAACATAATCAAGGCAGCAGAATTGCCATTTGCAAACTACCCACTACCATTTCTGAAATATTTGTACATTATTAGGGGATCTCCCTTTACTAATGATTATAAATTATTAATTTTTTTTCAGCTCCTCTTCATAATTGCCCATCATCTTGTCATCTGAACTACTCTGTTGTTCTTGGCACTCCCCCGCATTTTTGTGCTTGCTCATTCCTCGTGCAGTGAAAGACCCCAAAATGTACACTGAATTCCTAATTGGCTGCAGGAAAAGCTGAACCTGCAACCCTTGATTTATGAAGCTGTTACTCAGCCTCTTGGGAGCTGTTTGAGGCATAGTAGATGGAGGCAGCAGATAGATGGAGCATCCTCCTGCACGTAAAACATCATCTCTGTCCCTGAAGCTTCATTCCCACCCAGAGCTTGCAGTCAGGGCTAAATTGAAGATACATTACAAGCACATGCCTTATTACTGCAGGAAGTGAAGTTGAAGAGTTTGGAATCATCAGCTTCAATGAAGTTGTCAGCATAGCAAATCAAGGATAAAGGAACCAACAAAAAGAGCCACCATATAAAAGACAGATAAGCCACACAAATTTAAAAATGGTTGTAATAAACATTTACTCTCATGTATTTGAATCTGATCTGTTTTCTCCATCAAATCAAATCAATTACACAACAGTTATATAAAACTGCAAAAATAAAATTATAAGGTCAGAGTAGCAAACTGATCCTTATACACCATTTAGGATGCTAATATTTCTTTTCCTGTATTATTTTATAGAATCAGAGAACAGTCTCTGAGCACTTTCAAATATTGTCACATCTGACCTTCAAAAGCACTTTGGCTATTTTCCAAAGCAACATTATTCCCATTAACAAATTGTACTGGCTATACATAATGTAGCATTACTTGCAATCTAACTAACATTTTTAGAAATGGTTTAGAAACAAATTTATAACCATAGTCATGAATTCTTGATATTTTTCTTTAAAACGAATCTCACCAGGTCTTAAGATTAGATACATAAGCAAACCTAATTTCTGTCTTCAAAGAGAAATATCTGTTTTCTGTTAAAATTATTTAGAAGTTCCCAGCATAAAATAGCACATATGGTTAATGATTTTTTAAAAAAAAAACGACAATTTGAAGTCAGCACACTTTCAGAGAAATCACAGTTGTTTTTTTTTTTTATATCGTCTTATCATAGAGTACTTAGTAAATTTATGAAGCAAAAAAACCCACCTGCAAATAAAAACCTTAGGAATCCTTTGCATGTGCATTTTTCTTCCAAGAACATCTGAAGACATACCTTAAAGTTTTCCTCAAACCATGACATTATTTCAAATGGGCTAGTAGAGAGGGTAACACAGGATGAGAAGAAATACTCTGGAGTTCTGATCCCAAAAATGACTATGCACCCTTGAACAATTCTCCCTGAAACACCTATTAACTGAGCTGTCAGTGTGCATGTGCTTATGGAATACCAGTGGAAAACATAAAATCAACTCTGCTAAATGTAAGCTTGTACTAGGTTATATTAAAACTCTGCCAACTATAATTACCATTATTAAAAATGGAAATACATGTATTTATGTCCTTACCAAATTTCACATTTGTATTGATTTCTCTGGAGCCTTGAAGATTTAAGTCAACAGTTCACAAAGTAAATAAACAAACATTGCCCCCTCCATATTTGTATATTATTAACAATTTTAATTATAAAAACTTTCAGAAAACAAAGCACTACTGCCTGCAGATTCAGAATAATGCTCAGAAGATAAAAAGCAAAAAATGATTTCTCCAACATGATGGAAATGTCTATACAAACCTAATTCTTACGCAAGTAGTCCAGAAAAAGAACATTAGATTTCAGTATCAAAAAGCCAGTAAAACAAACAAAAAAATTTAATAAAGAACTTTCATTTTCAAATGATATTAAAAATAAACCATCCACTAAAATTAAAATTCAGCCTTTGAAAGGGGAGTTGAACTCTTTATGCATACTCTGCCCTGCTGACCCTTGCTAAAGGATGTAAGTCAATATGAAATACAAATGGAGAGAGGATGATGGATTTTCTGCCAAATAACCCTAAGCAAAAGTAACGCTGTTAGCTAGAGAGCCTGCTTTTATTTCCTCTGCCAAGTAATGAATTAAGAGAACTTCCTAGCATATATTATGTTTTACTATTTGCATTTTTTAAACTTCTGCTTCTTTTCTTCTTATAAATAAAAGCAATGCAACCAGTAGGTAACAAAAGAACAAAAGGAACTGCTTATTCGCTGCTTCTGAGTTGGGAGTTTTAAAAGTAGGCAAGATTGCTAACTTGGGGAGAGACAGGAGAATAAATAGGACAGAAGTTGCAATGTCATCAATTTCTACTCAGTAGAGTGGTATTTTATTTGCCAGGAACTGGGCAGTGCCTCTACTTTCTGAATGAACGACAGATCCCTCCTATCTATTTTTACCTCTGGAAACTGTCCTGAGACCAAGAATAATGGATAGCCCTTAACAGTTGTACGCTCCAGACTTTTAATTTATGAATGTCATTGACAGAGGAAAGAGCTGTGTTAAGCTCTAACATGTTGCAGAAGAGGTCAGAATACAGGGCACTAAAATACCCCATCAGTTTGTCAGTGAATTCCTGACAGATGTATAAGTGGCAGCTGCCATGACTCTCAAAAAGCCCCGTTACCTTAAAGTTCCTGTTACTGTAGTGCTTGGCATCTCACCATTTGCTGTGGTGAGACAGTTCGTGTCCTCAAGAAAGTTTATGAACTGAATAAACAAATTGGGAAGAATGGCATTACATATGCATAGAGGCTTAAATTACTTGCTTAAGGCCACAAAGCCAGTCAAAGATGGAGGTGGTAACAAGATGCCTCCTGACATGTACCACAGTACCTCAGCCACAAGACATACCAGTAGTTCTCAATCAGAGAACATGTGCTGCTGCTGACAAGCAATGGACTCAGCAGCTTTGTCTCCTTGTCTTTTTTGGGCAAGAAAGAGGAGAAAGGACAGGTCTCCGCCAGACACCACCACCACAGGAGCCAGTCAGCCAGCAGGAACATTCACGACACCCTTCCTGCCTCCCCATCATCACCACGACAAATCCCCCAGGCATACAATCCCAATCCCAACCCAAACACTACCTCACTACCTCTCCCTTCTACCCTGAAAACCCTTATAAAGAGAAGAAAGCTCGGCTTTCTTAAATAAGCTATGCATGTCCAGTCCTCCCCTTGCTTCTGACCCAGCCAGCTCAGTTACAGCGTGACAATTCATTCAGCACAGCACCGACACACACCGATGCCACTTCACAGCTCTTAGGCGGTGAGAAAACCATTTAATTCCTTTGCCAGTGAGGCACAGAGCAGCATCCATCCACCAGCAAAGTTTAAAAAAAACCTTGAAAACCATCATAAAAGGCCACACTAGCTCTTCATTACTTTCTATCACATCATTGTTATGTTTTAAATTGCTTTCCTCACACTGAAAACACTTCACCTGCAAATTCAAATGTCTCTAAATGTGCTGATTAAAATGCCATGGCATCTTACCTGAGAGCAGTGGTAACTCCTGGTCACTTGGAGGAAAGGCAGTCACATACATAGTTTTGTTATCCTGCAGAGTAGACTTTTTGAGCAAAAGATATGCAGCTATTAATTACACAAGCTCTAAACGAAAGGAAAAGACAGACAGAGATGTTGAACTAGAGAATGAGTGTCAGAGTCTGCAAAGGAAATTAAAACAAATTGCAAGGGTCTTCAACCACACAAATTAAAAAGTAGAAATTAATAAAGATAAGTCACAATATTATATTAAAGATGGAATTAAAAAAATCCAAAGTACTCAAGAGCTGAATGCACTACTCTTAACAAAGAGTGAACCAGGAATTTCAAAATCCTGGAAGAAAAGAGAACCATAAAGCTTGTATCAGCATTTTAATAAATTTCTTTTCTCTTGCTGCCTTGTACCTGAGAAGTATCAAAACCTGTATTTAAGTAATGTAAAAGGAGTGAGGGGAAACCTGAGTAACTACAGACTTAATGGTTTTCAAACAGATTTTTAAGAAGAGAATAATTTTTTAAAAATTTGAGGTAAGTAAGGATTATAACCTTTGTCTACCAGAGGCAGGCTGTGCCAGATACAAACCTTTCTACAGTAACTAAAATGTGACAATGTCATCATTGTGGCCTTCAGGAAAAAAAACCAAACCAAACTGCTACAGCAACACATAGGAATGTGTTAGCAAGGCTAGGAGAAAATGATGATTACATATGAGAGAGGAAAATAGGTAGCCATGGTAGAAGAACTGTGGGACAAGAGAGGACCATCCTGAGGACTCTCACTCACTATTTGCTAAACAACCTCAGCAGAAAGACTGAGGAACACTGATGGGGGTATACTGGCAATGCCAAAGTTTGAAAGCATTGCCACTGTGGAAAGGAACTAGGATGTCTCACAGGAAAAAGCTGTTGTGGTGTTTAGGAAGAAATGAAGAGAAACAGAATGAAAGTATAATCAGCAAACAGACATTGCCACTGGAGCTTCATGACAAAAATCTGACCTGCAATTTGGGAACTTCATACTTGCAAACATTAGAAAAGTGCCTGGGAGCCTAGCAGTATCAAGCCAATCACAGAATGAGTGATGTATGGAAAATGAGAGAAAAAAAAAAGTGACTGATCTGAGAATAAAGGTAAGAGTGACTTTGCAGAACTCTGTGCATGCAACTATGTTTAAGAAAGCGAACACAGTAAGAGATGCAGAATAGGCTGTGTTAAAGGAATGGCAAGCCTAGCACTAATTACAGATTAGAAAAGCTGTGCTTGTTAGTATAAAAATTATCACCTGAGAAAGAGAAGACTAACCTGGAACAACAGTATTACAGAACAAGATTATATGAGTCCAAATTGGCCATGGAAACCCAGCTAGCTTACCAGCAGTAGCAGCAAGAGTTAAAAATCCTAGCTAGTTTCAAACTGGAGCTCAGTCCCTTTATGAAGGAGATCATCTGATATGCTTGTCAGATAAAGCAGGGAACTCAGCTAAATGGCTGATGATTTATAATCACATGTTCTTTTATTCCTGTAAATTGCCCCTCATCATTCTGGATATCAACAGCAGATTCGAGAATGTACATTTACAAATACATGTTGCAGTGAAGGAATGCCAAGTGAATTTCTAACACTTTGTAGATGTATTTTTCCTTTAAAGGGAAGAAGTTAAAATCTCACTACAAAACAGTCCATAATTTGGGAGCTTTTCAGAATAGCATCACCTCTCCTTATTGGGCAAAACACCACTTTTTTATAGACAAGTGTAATATTAGACAGACATAATTCAATAGTTCATGATCGATACCAGCTTTCAGTTTCGAGTTTAGCTTTGCATAATTTACAAGCTCTCAAATTCATTCAGCTCTGAAATACAGTGACATATGATACGAAGATCAATACTAGAATGTTTCCCGACACATAAAAACATTGCCGCAGCTATCTTCCACCCAATGCTCCTTATGAAGTTTTATTTTGCAATGTACCCTAAAGATCAGAACTGTCAGAAGAAAAAGTTCCAAGAGATCCGCAGTGAAAATGTGGAGTCACTCAGAACTTTCTCAAGGACTCTGAACACACACAAGATGTAAGAAAAGTTTTGATTCTCATTTGGCATAATAATTCATAAATTATTTCAAGACTGTTTTAAGCATTTTCTGCAGTAGAAAGCCATTTATATCGTCACCTGACTTTCAGTGGCAGCAATCCATAAGCAAGGGATGCATGATTTGCACCCAGATTATTTGTGACAAGGCAATAAGTAAGCTCAGCTTTCAGGAACTTTGCCTTCCTGCCAGTGAAGGAAAATGTGTTGCACTACATCTCAGCTCTGAAGGCTTTTCAGCCTATGGGTAAGAAAATTTGCTAAGATTTTAAAAGCAAAGGGGAACAAGGGAAGACTTTTTTTTGTTTCCACTTTACAACACATGAAAGAAATGGTATTGACTTTTACCTCAGCAATGTGAAGAAAGAAATAAAAATGGCACCTGGGATATGAATGGCATCACCATTCACATGAATGGCAAAGATTCAGAGATCTAGCAGTAATGATACCTTAATTTGCAGTTCGAGGTATCGCTGGGCCTTGTACAATTAGCCCATGATTTTAAGAGCCTTGCAGCAATACAGACTAACACAGTATCACCTTCCTTCCCCGCACCCCACTGCCACAGTTGCACTAAGCACAGCTGCCTGAGCAGCTGCACTAAGAATGTGATCACAGAAAACACTGTAAAGTCTTGGACATCCCTTATCTAGTTTATAGCACACACTTTTAAGAGTAGGCCAGTAACACCTATGCTGGTAATGCCGTCAACCACCTTGTCATGAAACCTTCGTCTTGCTTTAACTCTTAGAGTAAGAAAAAACACATTGGTTCAAAGAGCAAAATATTGGAACATAATTGCATTATATTTTGTGTCTTGTGAAAATAAGGTGTGAAGAAGTCAGAGATGAAAGTCACTGGACAGAATCTTAAAGCTCTCTGGAGGGTCACTGTATGGAATTCTCTTCTAGTGGCATCAAAGAACAAAATAATTTAAAAATAAATCCCCAAACTCAACATTTAAATGCAACAATACTGCAAGTACTACTGGTGCCAAAATAAATTTAGCTGAAATATTTGGGCTTTATTTCCTTTTTTGGAAAAAGACTACTAATAAGAAAACAGTTTTAAGTGTCTTGTGATATTAAAACAATCTATTGAAAATTATTCACTTAGTGTATTAAACACATACAATTTTTATAAGGTGGTTTATAAACCTGGTATACAATGTCTGTTCTGAGAGTATGTAAAATGGATACCCTTTGAAGTAAAACTTTGCATGTACTGAAAGATAGTTAGAGCAGCTAGCATCGTTAGTTTAGTCTAACAAGGGTACCAGCACAATAAAAAGAGTCAATTACTTCGCTTATAAAAATTTACTGCTTCTACTTGAGTTTATACCATTAAAAATGTGTGACAAATTCTTTCCAATTACACCAAGGGTACCAACTAAAGAAAGAAACAGAAAGTGAAGCTTTCTTTAGAAAGGCACCAACAGCTTGCAATAAGCCTCCTATTGTCACCTGATTCGACAGCAGGAAAGACAAAGTCACAGTCAGCCTTGCCTAGCACAGCATGCTCAGTGTTGAATGGGACACACTCACTATGATTAGGAAAGAAAGTAATAGCCAAACATATAATCCAAGCCTGCAAAACAAACTTCAGAAGGACTTTGGTTTAAGATTCCAAAAACATGTTAATACGTCGCTTCTCTTCTGATTTACAACCCTTCTCCTCAGCTGAAACACCTTCAAGGGATTAAGGAGATGGATGGGGCAATCTGCCAAGTTGTTTATTGCAATAATTTCTGACACACTGACAAATACGATTCAGGAAAGCTCATTTCTCTACCTCTTTCATCCTTTAAGCCTTCAAAACACCTCTTGGGCAGCCTGTATTCACTGACTAAAAAAACTAACAGTTCATTCGATCTGTTCACCTGAACAGAGTATTAAGAAACAATCTGATGCAGAACAGGAACTCGGAGTTTTCAAAGGTAAGTATTTTGTTGCTTTAAGCCAACACAGGATGAAGAATAAACAGCAGAGATGTGACAGAAAAAGCCCTGATGATATTAAATATATTAAGCATCAGAAATTATTACCTCTTCCTGAGCCAAGGACCAGACTCATCACAAGGAGTGACTAGCTGCATGCTGTGTTGATAAAGTACCATAATTTCCCTGTCCTTTTTTTGGTTTATTGATATCTCATTTCCCTTCTTAACAAGGCTGCCTTGCATATGTGCTCAGAGGAGTGAAAAAGGATTGCAAAACACTTTGCTTTCATGGCGTGCCTGAAGGATGACAAGTTAGTATGCGTTCCATAGTCTAGTCCCCTCCATTTCTGGGTGCAATTCAAGGCACATCTCTCTAAACAAACCTTCGTCCCTAGCAGGACATTTGAGACACCAGCAACTAGAATAAATTTCATTTTACTGATGCTTCTTTGCACTCAGTCCTCTGCTGTTCCTGACATTGAGACGTGACTCCTGAAACCTACAGAACCTCTCACCATTTGTCTACTTGCAAACTACACCAAAAAAATTTTCTCCCTTGGAAACTATCACAAAAAAAGAAAACTGCTAGGTGAGCAGGATGGCAATACTACTGTGATAAAGGTACACTTTCCTGTGTTTTGCCAGCTGCCTGTCAGCAGGCACTTGTCACCTCTTGCCCTTAGAGTAACTAGCAAGTCCTTCTAGGACAAGGACTTTATTTTTTGTTCTGCATACATGCAAATGCTTGTGACTAGGACTCTTAACTGGCAGCAGCTACAGCATGGATGAACCCATACACTGTTTCCCAAATCCTTGAGAAATAATGTGTGCGCACACATTTCTTAAACACTGTGTTTAAGAACATCCAAAACCCTGTTTCGTTAAATGTTTCTTTCCTATGCTGCAGCATCTTATCTGGCAAAACATCATCAAGAACACTTGTCTCCTTGAATCTTTGGAGTTTAAATCAAGTGTTTTACATATACACCATACATTGTGTTGGTCCAGACATGGGACTCTGTTCTCAGAGAAACAAATACAAGAATTCTTTGTTTACTTAAGGCAATCACTCTAACCTTGACATCCAGAAATGTTCTTGTTTTTAAAAACTGTCATGACACTTCTGAAACAATGAAAATCTTCCTCAAAGTAATGGTGGGAAACCATGGAGGAAAGAAGGATGAGGCTCAAAGGTCGTTTCAGAAGAGGGCTTTCAGTAAACCAAAATACACTTCCTTGAACCATGAAATAAGAACACAAACACAAGGAGAAATTTGTGCAAAATTAAAGATGTACAGAAGTGGCAAATTTATCCTCAGGGCTATCAATAAAATCTTCAGCTGCAGTTTACATCAGGTGTGACCTTCAGTACTAACCAGCTTCCATGGCTCAGCCATGAGTTTGGCATTCCTACATCAGAGGACAGCGATGAAGAACAAAGGTGGAATGAAAGAGGTTAACACCATAAACCAAACCAAACCAAAACAAAAAAACCCAAAAGAAGCAATTGCCTAAATACAGATAAAGATATATTTCCCCACTCAGTGACACCACAGGACTCAGCCTAACCACCAAGCGCCTTTCCCCACCACTGCTGAGATGTCAGCTGTCCTTGCCATGGAACAATTAAGGTGAGCCAAAAGCAAGTGATGTAGAATCAGTTAAACAGGCCAGTTGAGGCATCTTTCATATGAAAGGAAAATGAAATGTCAGAAACAGACTTGAGGCTGCTGCCAGAGGGGCTAGAGAGATGTGTGACAGACCAAAAAGCTCCGACAGCAACAGTGAAGATGAGTACATTCAACGTACCGCCACGCACCACTTCCCAGGCCACCCGCACTTGGCTCAGCTGCCCTGCGGCACACAAGCCCCTTGCTGAGCAGGGGCTGCCTGCACCCTGCATCCGCCCAACGGGCCACGCTTGCTCACAGCAAGGATGGGGCAATTTGCAGGGAAACAGGCCCATAGCAGTAAAAGGCTGAGAAGACAAGTGGAAGTCACTCAGTGCTAGCTGAGATACTGCACTAAAAGTTCCATGGCAAAACCGGTACCAAGAACTCACAACTAGAGCAAAAAGACTGAGTTGTCAGTACATAGCAAGAAGACTCAGGGAAGGGGAATGGACAAGCTGAACTGGAAGGCTTAGGCTATCTCAGACTTAGTGAGGGCCTGTGATTCACTTTGATACTTGAAACTGAAGCAGGGAATGCCCTCAATTAGGGAGAGTTCACAACAGGACTCAACAGTTGGTTTTTTTTTTTTGGTTGTTTTTTTTTTTTTAAACTAGACTGTCTACATCATTAACTAACACTACTCAAAAGGCACAGCATGCTGCAATTTCAGCTGCAGAGCAAGCAGAGAAACAGGCAATGCAGGCCAAAGGGAGAAAGTAAGGTTTAAATACAAATTAAAAAAGAACATTTTCAGAGGATTTTTTTTTTCTTGGCTGCGGCACATGGTCACACAAACAGTGGGATCTACACAACAGATTGGTTTTTCACTGCTGGCTGTCCCAGCTCACCCTCCCCTGCACCAGCTCTGTGTTTTTGTGACTCTGGTCTGAACTGCTTATGTGTTAAGTCAGCAGAAAACAAAGCCAACAAAAAGGGCAATAGGTTTCTGCTGGGATGTCACGCAAAAACAGTTGAGCACAGGCTGAAAAAGAAGACAGACTTAGCTTCTCTGGCAATGCAGGCTCAATCTGGTTAGTTACTGTGTGGATGCACAGTAGATTTACTGGCACTTTAAAGTTCCAAATGAGGCTATATTATAAATATTTATTTCAGCAAAAACACCATCTTATGTGGCATTTCCTCATCTTCCCCCTCTCACACATATAACTGTTTGCCCAGGCACTGTCTGTGAGAGGAAGGAAGAGGTTGGTTTTTTTTTGTAGTTGTTTTCAATCAAGTCAACTTTCCAGTTTAGTTTATCATGTGGCTCTATGAACAGGTGTGCTGGCAAAAGTAAGGGATTGCATAGGACTGGAAATAGGCAGCTGAAGGAAGGAGGATGCTTAAACCAGTACAGAAAATAAAATGTGTCTATATTTGTAGAACTGTGGTGCAAATTCAGGCCATGCTATTCTCCTTAGTACTGTCTATACACTTAAGAGGAGGTTCTGCTCTACAATAACCATGGCTTAAGTAAAAAAAAAAAAAAAAAATATATAAACCAATAAATATATAAATTATATCATCATCTCATCTTAGAGTGAGTGAGCTAGCATACATAAAGATATTTATTCTACTATACAGGAAATTAATTGCAGACCCTGTCACAGATTTCTTATGTTCCTGCTTTGGATGCAGCTGCACAAGGACCGAGAGCCAACTTCATAGCTCGTGGTCCCCAAAACGCCTCTCCCAGCCATGCACTTACCTTACACTACTTCCAGCACCTCTTGGACTCTTTCACGAGCTTATGCAACTAACCTATATGCCAAAACATGTACTCCAGTTGTTCATAGAAGAATCTACTGAGTGCCAGATCCAATGCAAGGAAAGGATGAACTGCACGAGAACAGTGACAAAAGAGAAACGCTGAGCAGTGAAAAGTTTTACTTTTAGCAACAATGAGTAACTAAACTTGTTCAGCTAGTCACAGAACTGCAGCATAGCTGCCCTGCACTCCTGCTGCCTGGATTGACTACAGGATCAGCTTTCCCCACTGAGTTGCAATGGGGTTCAGGCACACACCACACTGAGCAGAATGCACTGGAGTTTCTTGTTAACTGCTTTGCTAAGTAGCTTCATAAGGCACTGGGCGCTCTGTATGGACGTAACCCCAGTGTCGACTGGTGCACACTTCGTAGCTGTCATTTTATACTAGAGTTATGTAGGGTAGGCTAGGACAGCATTTAATAAACCAGTCAGTGCTATGTGGAAGTCTCTGCCCATGTGCTCTGACTAGTTACCAGAAACAATGTATTTTTTAAAAACCATAAAGCTTACAGTAAGTACAACCTTCAGAACAACCATTTACACTTGCAACTACCTGCAAAGTTTATTTAAGTAGGCTGCTCTAGGAACTACTGCTTTTAAGAATCTAACAAGGATCTAAAAATCATGCTGAAGTTCTTTGCTCAGCAGAGCAAAGGCAGTCTCATTTTGAAGCCAGTTCCATGGGGATTTATGTTCTGTAGAAAAAAATCTGAACAAGAGCCTTTAGCTGGCAGCACATAAAGGTTTTCCTCTATTGCAGCTACACTGCTTTGTCTCCCAACAGAGAAACTGGTGCCAAAGATGAACACTGCAAAAAAGGTAGATGAGACCAAAAAAAGCATTAAATGCTCTCAGTGCCCAAGGGAAGCAATGAATGGAGTGGAATCCAAAATCAAGGCGATACTTTTCAGATCAAAAACCTGGATCAAGACTCAAGATTTCCACCAACATACTTCCATTTAGATAATACAAAACAGACTTCCCACTTGAAAAGGTTGCTTACTACAGAAACAAAGTCACTTCACCCAGCCTATGAAAAACGTTAGCTACCCTAAATGCTTTTGTTCTTTATTCCACAAAGCCATAGAACAAAAACATGGCTTAATAAAATACTTATTCTATTATCATTAAATAAATGTATCCAGAATGCAAAATGTTCTTACTTTGAATGGATGTTTGATTATTAGAGGGAAATGAACAGACCCTTTAGCTGTACAACAGTAACACTTGAGAAAACAACCCTTTTCCTTGACATGATGACACATTTTAAAAAGGAAACACAAACATGTAACACTTGCCCAGACTACCTTGAAAACCTCATGTTTCACCATCTTAACTGCAATGCTTTATTTTTTCACACAAGTCAGTATTTCCCTAGTTACTCTTACCTAAACAGGAGAAGTGAGAGCAGAGTATTGAATCAAACTTTTCCCAAGAATGCTTTTATTAACAAAATATTTCATACAAATGTCCAACAATCTTTGCAAATTATATTGAATGAGAAAGGCAGAGGTTAACAAAACTGACTCTAGGAACTAATAGTGTTAATAACACCCTAACAAGGATGTAAAAATCTTTGTGTGCACTTTGCTGCTCCATTTAAAAAAAAAAAAAAAAAAAAGAAGGATGGAGAACATTCCTCCTAGACACAGAATGCTTAGGGAGATCAGAAACAGACTTCTATAAAGATGAACAAGGAAAAATGAGAAAACAGAGAATCAATAACTATTCTTTAAAAAGAAGCCCTCAAGATAACAGAATACAGATAAACAGAATGTCTACCTGTTCAATCATTTTTTTGCTGTTATTCAGTGATGTACTTCTTTTTGTTAAAGTCAGTATGATCTACAACAGGTTGCAATCCTTTATTTTTTATCAATATTCATTTTTGTTACTTTATAAGATTTCTGTAAGAAGACATCCCTCTGTCTTTTTGTTCATTAGTCAACAACTTTGTGTAAGAAACCTTTCTATTCTCTATTTGTAAATATATGTTGATTCGTATCATAACAAAAAGTATGTACATTCTATAACAATGCTAACAACTCCCCCATCCTTTCTACAATTACCAATGAATTTAAATAGAAACAGTACTTTCAAGTAATTTGGTGCTCTTTATGTGATTTACAACAATATGTAGGTATGACACAAGCATATACATATACATTTCTCTGCTAGTTTAAGGGCACTAGCATAAGAAACCTCCTTCATGTTTCACATTACTGCACCTCTTCAAGAGCATTGTTCCACGGGTACTCAAAGTTCAACTTCAGGATTAACATAAACTAAGGTGGGTGTTCAGGACACAGAAAAGAACGGCTGCAGCAGTGCAAAGGCATTACTACTGCAAAGTAGCAATGCCCCTTTCATTTTATTACTTCTAAAATTTAAACACACACAACAATTTTTATAAAAACTAGTTCACCATTCAGCCAAAAGTTTATTTTGCCTGCAGCCATAACAGTAAGCTCGGCACATCTATTGTTGCTTGTGGAAGCTGAATTCTTAATATATTTTTTTTTATTTTTTTTTTTTGCCTCATGGTGAGGTTTTACAATGCAGCTGCACCAACCTAATGGCTCACTCCACCAAAATAAGGCAGGCTTACTCTCCTTCTGCACCCTTCCCACTGCTGTTCCTCTGCACTGGCTCAGGGACATCTAACCCCTGATTTGGCTGTTTGCTGAATTGGCAGAGAAACAATCCAGCAGGAAAAGGGAATGGTCTCTGTCAGTTTATCAAGAGAGGTCAGATGCGTACTAATACAAGGAACTACAGGACACCTCTTTCATTGCAGTCCAGCCATTTAACTGGTTCAGCCACCTTGTGGAATCTCAAACATGGTGACGGGAATACTTGACACAAAGGGCAGGGTAAGAGAGGTTTTTACACATCCACTTTAAGATTATTATTGATATTAGCATAAAATGAATTAACATTCTTACCTTTTATTACTATTTTATCCCTTCACTAACATCACTGCTTGCGAACTTACCAACAAGCAGTAATATAATAAACAGAATAATTACTTACCTACAAATCCTTTCTCTCCAACTAATTTAAGGGCAATTTTATCTGCCAAAACAGAAGAATTTCCATGTGCAATGTTAGCAAAAGGTCCAGCGTGAACAAATACTGGTGTTCCCTGAATGATAAGAAAAACCCAATATTAATTTAATAGACAAGTGTTGTGGTTTAACCGCAGCCAGTAACTAAGCCCCACTGAGCCACTCACACATTTTCCCCATGTCAGTATGGAGGAGAGAACTGGAAGAGTAAAGTGAGAAAACTTATGGGTTGAGATAAAGACAGTTCAATAGGTAAAGCAAAACCCACACATGTAAGCAAAGCAAAATAAGGAATTCATCACTTCCCATTGGCAGCCACCCCCAGGAAAGCAGGGCTCCATCATGCATAATGGTTATTTGCGAAGACAAACACCACAAAGTCCAAATGTCCCGCCCCCGCCCTTTCTCCTTCTTCCCCTGGCTTTATATGCTGAGCATGGTGTCATATGGTATGGAATATCCCTTTGGTCAGTTGGGCTCAGCTGTCCCGAATGTGTCCCCTCCCAGCTTCTTGTGCACCCCCCGCCTACTTGCTGGTGGGGTGCTGTGAGGAGCAGAAAAGGCCTTGACTCTGTGTAAGCCCTGCTCAGCAGTAACTAAAACATCCTCATGTTATCAACAGTGTTTTCAGCAGAAACCAAAAACATAGCCCCATACTAGCTACTATGAAGAAAATTAACTCTATCCAAGCCAAACCCAGTATAATAGATAAGAGCATAAGCTCAATACTCTTGCAGACTAATCAAGATGCTACATAAATCAAAACACAGATAGCAAGTAAAAGCCATTAGATAATTTAGGGGCTGTCAGTACATCTCAGATGCTTGAGACTTCATTCATTTACAGGCCTAGATGTCAGAACCTGCTTCATTCATAGATAGGTAATGGCCAGCAGTGCAACCTGTGGGTAACTTACACAGCTCACCCAACGTTGTACTAATATTTCATATTTGCACTGCCCTAACACTGTGGCATGCATTCTGGCACGTGTACTACAATCAGCACTAAGTGCCTTGCTGCAGACAGTACACAAAGAAGAGCCCAAGTCCTGCCCTACTCCCTCCCTTACTGCTCCTGTTTTCCTCATTGACTGTAAATGCCATCCCTGTGCAGGCAAAGTAGCCAGTGGAAGCAACGAGGGACTAGAGTCAATGGTTAAGGAGACAGCACGGGACATGGCTGGCATGCAGTGGGCACACTGATACAACGGAAAAAGCATTTGCTGCTGGCAAGCACCTGGGAGCCCCAGATGCAGAGCTGAATTCCCCTACGCTAGACACTGTGCAAATCCACTAGGAAGTCACACTCTGTAGCACGGACCAACCCAAAACTGCAAAAGGGTAGGCAAATCAACTAGGTACAGGGAAACTGGTCAGATAGCAAGTAATTCTCAGCTTCCCTGTTACTTTTTTGACAGGCATCCCAAGGAAAGGAGAGATTAGAAAATTAGCATCTACAGAAAGGGATTAGGACTAGGCAAAATAATATTAACTGCTGTCTTTTCTCCAACTCAGAATACACACTCAGACAGAAGGATGACATTTCAGCTGTCGTACTATCAAATACTTAGGGAAACAAATCCCTGTTGTTGCGTTAATGCTTTTAAATATGCCCAGCTGTTTAAAGAAAAAAATTGACACCTTCAGATTATCTCCATCAGTGTTCTTCACACATTCTGTATTACGAGCCACTGCCAACCCTCAAAATTTCAGGCAAGCTACTGGGCAATCTCCCTCAATTTTTGACCAGAAGCACCAGTTAAGGAGGATAGCATTCCGTGGATCAGCTGCAGGCCACATCCAACAGCCCCATGAACCATAATTCAGAAACTATTAACCATATAATAAAACCTAGTTGTGTGTGCCCCCTTCACCCACTAGTTGTCTTCCGAAAACAACCTACATAGACAATGCATGTCCATGTTTTCCATAAAACACCAAAAAAATTAGATTACAGTAGTGAAATATTTATTACTATAGAAAACAGATTTTGCTGTTTCAGTAACACTGAACATAAATCATATACAAAACATCAACAAAAAGTATCTGTTCTTATTGCTTCCTCTAGAAGTAATTATATGCAATTAATTGTTTTCTACAGAGCAAAGACAACTTTTTAGCCACTGGCACATTAAACTTCAGGTTTACCTTAATAAAATGGGGGATATATATATATATTTTTTTTTTAATTAGGAACGGGAAAGGGAGACTATGTACACATATGGGCAAAGAAGACTGTCCAAAACCTACACAATTAAACTACAACCCAAAGACAACTCTGCCTCATACATGTTAGAGAAGAAACAGGAGCATAAAAAGTAAATAAATCAGAAATCATGCCCCGTAACCAGTGGAATTACGTATATTATTATTATAACACACTGACTTCATAGTGTCTACTTAGGATTAATATTTTTCTTGTTTTCTATCTGCTAATGGCCCCATACTGTAATACTAATTGGGATTTTACATAGTTATGTAAAAAATTATCTTGAACTATGTAGAACTTCAAAGCTTCTAATATTTGGGCATCAATCTAACTGGAGGTGCTGCACAAAATAAGATTACCCCTATCCCAAACAGCTTGTAACTCATACAAAATAAAATGCAAATCACTTCACCAACCCAGGTTTAAGTTTTACTTCTACTTTAATCCAGTAACTACCCATTTGTCATTCCAATAAACGAGAGTGCAATTTTCAGCTACCAGAGTCAAATCCACAGGATTTATTCCGATTTGTGTTATTGCTCACCAAGTTTAATTTCACTCCTCCAAGCCCTTAATTTCTTGTGGCAAGCAATTACAGGGCTGCTCTCATTAGAGCCCAGCCCACACACGGGCAGGTGCAATACACAGGAGCACAACCACAGCTTCTAAGGGCAGCCCAGCTCATACTGTGGCAGCCATGCAGAGAGGGGGCCAGAAGGCTCCCACAACATCCCCTGTGCACTTGTGCTTCCAAGAGTTCATCCACACAACATGCATAGGAAGGAAATTTGGACTGTGGGATCCAACATCCAGAATATCGGTAGTCAAGAGGCCCCCTGCCACTAACTTAAAATCCAAACACACAGTGAAACCACTGGTATGGACAGATGTTCCCCTGCAGCTCTGAAATCCACCAGAAGAAAAGGAGGAGTTATTTGAATAGGGTGGGTTTTTTTTTTTTGTTTTATTTTGGTTCGTTGGTTTTTTTTTTCCACAAGGGCAATCCTGGAATAACAATACAGTCTAGGTACTGAAGGGAGTGAACTCCAGCAGGATCTCGGGAGCTGCAGGCACAACAACGTCTTCTCAGGCCAGCTTCAGTGACTGTGCCAACCCATCTGTCCCACTCTGCGGAGTGCCACTTATTTTCATTACACTCTTAATAAACTATATGAAGAAACAAACAGTGGCACAGGGATGCATTCTGCTGACTGTTTTCAGTACAGGAAATTTTATTCTCCAAATTTTAGTAAAAGAAAATAAACCCAGAATGTCAATACATATCTGAAGTTATCTGGCCGCTAGAAAGATATTTATAATACTTATTACCACCCTCCCCTCATCTTTACTGTGAGTGGCACTTTACATGTAACACGAGCAGATTGTGCCAGAGCAGCCAGCCTGCAACTACAAAGAGTTGTCTCCTAGAGCAGCTGCTCTGTTACGCACAGTACAAATAAATGCTAAACATTAAGGGAACAGTTCACGAAGGAACCAATCTGTCATGACAAACATGGATAAACACTATGAAATCATTATGTACATTTCAAACAAAGTATCCTCAACCCTACAGCATTGGAGACAAGTTCTTCTGAAGCCTACAGCAATTGTAGGTGGAGTGCCCCACGTTTCCCATTTTGAGATTTTATGGTCATTCCTGCATATAAAACACTGTCAATCACTAACACTTTGAGGTGGCATTTCTGGTGAAAGAGTAGCAGGGTTGTTATGGAAATCTACCCACCAAGAAACCTCTTTAAAACCCAGCAAATTAAAACACACACATCAATTCACATATGAAAAAAAAAGCACTGTCACAAGTTGCCAGTTCAGTTCCATGCGGGACTGGCATTTGGTCATTTTTGATTGTTATGGTTGTTATGGAAATCTACCCACCAAGAAACCTCTTTAAAACCCAGCAAATTAAAACACACACATCAATTCACATATGAAAAAAAAAGCACTGTCACAAGTTGCCAGTTCAGTTCCATGCGGGACTGGCATTTGGTCATTTTTGATTGTTATGGTTG
>JAVJGJ010000059.1:45668491-45689341 GCA_035590215.1 Microhierax caerulescens | reverse complement strand
TAAATTCACATATCAAAAAAAAAGCACTGTCACAAGTTGCCAGTTCAGTTCCATGCGGGACTGGCATTTGGTCATTTTTGATTTACAAACTTCTAAACCTCTTCTCCACACAGATGCCTATATAAAACTGGTGCAAAACTGTTTTTTTTTTTTTGTTTTGATGTTTGAATGTTTGATGAATTTTGATGTTTGATGTTTGATGAAACACAGATGTTTGTTTTGTTAACGAATTGGTTGTCCTTCTCCCCTTTTATAAGCTCTGGCAAGCACCTCCTCAGACCTCCACAGCTTAACACAATACCCACCTACAGGCTCTTGGCCAGATCACAGAGGAGTGCAGCTATCTCTGCAATGGCTACTTTCAGCTGCTGCTACCCACAGCCACTACCACTTACAAATTATGTCAAATTAACTGTCAGTATCAGCTGAAAGTCATCCAGAAGATCTGTTCCCCCTCCCCTGGCAGTCCTTTTGCCATTCCCCTAAATCAAAGTTATGTGGAAGACCTGCCTTGATGAACAGTTTCATCCTACTTGCAGGACAGGTCCACAGCACTGTCCCAGTTGCATTTCTGTTCTCTATGATCGTATCACTCTGTTCTCCCACCTGTGTGCTGTAGGATCATTTCTGGTATTACTGTTGTCAAGTCATAGTGCTGTTGCTAAAGGTCTTTACACTTACATGGAGAACTTGTTCTCCCTGAAGGGGTTAGGGTTATGTTGCCCAGTTCTTACAGATAGGCTCTTTGGAAACTTAAGAGGTCCCTCTTCTTTTGGATGCTACTTAGATTATTTCAAGTGTAATTTAGGCTTCAGTTCTCCTCATTTCTGGTTTGCATGAGGAACTGCAATTCACACACTCATCAGAAATATGCCACAGCAGAAGAGACGTTACTACATCCACAACCTCAGAGTATGCTAGGATTATCTTGGCTTAAAATCTGCCATGCTGGAAGGCTGTAAACTCATAGACGGATCATTGTGCTACACTCAAGTGTGCAGGGTGAAATATCTTCCTTGTTCCCCTCCCTCCCTTTTTCTGGAAAAAACTGAAGCTATTAAAATTAGCACCCCTTAAAGCTATTCATGTGATTAATTAAAAATAATGAAAGGAATTTATTGATGAAATGGGACAGGACACAAGCTTGAGGCTCAAGAACATCAACAACAGCATGGGCAGTAACCAGAGTAGGCCATTGCATGTCTGTACAAGAACAATGATGCAGCCCAAGAGGCACACGTAGCCAAAGCACGGCACTATTTTGGAAAACATTTAGATAAGTTGGAGGTTTCCATTTCTGGATAGGTGACTTATATAGTCTGCAAACCAACAGGTATTCGAAGGGCAACAAAAGTTTGTCTTTGAGACCCAAATGGCAGAAGTGGAGCATGAAGCAGTCTTCTGAGCTGCTTTAGTTTGTTGTTTTAAAAATAACTTTGTAAGAATTTCTGGGAAAAAGATCCTTGGTTACTGTGGTCAGGGTCCTCCTAACAAGCAATAGTGTTTGATGAAAGTTGGCAGATGTTTCAGCCATAGCATAGATTAGACTAGAAAAGAATACCACATAAAAGGCAGGAATTTTATTGCATAGAAATGTGAATATAAAGAAATGCAGAGTGAAAAAATAAAAGCATGCAGTCCCAGAACCAAATGCCTATCAATCAAAAGAATTTCTTTTGACATTTATAATTGTCTTCTAGAACACTACAACAAAACCACATTATCTTCTAACAGTTATGCAAAGTGCAGATGGAGTGAAGTAGACTAAACACTCAGAATCAAAACTACCTTATCACTGATGTTTAAAGCATACAATGTTATCCAAGTGGTGATTTAATACACAGTTCTGGCAGTGACATTCTTGATCCTACGTGACCTCCAGTTTCTGCTATTGGATGTTATATTAAATTCTGACACACACATACATTCTTCATATAGCCACATGGAAGGACAGATGTTCTTTGTAGGAGAAAATAATTAAGATGGCTATAGTAAAAGAACATAGACAAATTCTATTTTTATAATATTTCCTGAGAGTAGGAAGTGGTCCCCATCCAAAGTCAAAAGCAAAAAGGTAGTTATCACTTTGACATGCTGTAGATAATGAGACATTTTTTCCAACTGGGTATTGCACTGGTATCTTTCTGCATTCTTCAGCTTTTTACCATATCAGAAATTGTTGTGAAATATTCCAGCTATGTAATTTGGATGGTCAAACTTTTAATATACATTGATTTTTCTCCCAATGTATTTGTTTTCAAAACTGCTTCATTATTTCCCCATTTTTCTTCCTCTCTCTGCCCATGAATATTGCTCATCATCCAGATTACTACTGAAAAGGCAATACTAGACTGCTCAGACACAAAGTTAAGTTGTACTAATTCTGCACTCTCTGAGTTGCTGGAAGAAAGCTCAGCAGGGTAAGTGTAAAATATTCCTCTCATAGGCCAGCAAAGCTTCATTTAGTCCCTGAAGGCACTATGGCAAGATAGGGTGGCTGGGAGCCACCTTTCCAAAAAGCATGAACTGGCAAAAGGATCCCCCTGTTTGTTAATGGCACTAACTGTAACACAGACTAGAACAGCCTCAGCAAAGCATCTACTTTCCACTCAATGTGCTTGGCTGTGGGAATCATCATGGGAACATCCATATAAAGGAAATACATAAAAATGTAACTTCCCTAGAAGAGCAAGATGGGAAACAGAAGGAATTCTATGAATCATAAGCCCAACCTGCCTCCCAATGTGCTTAGAAGTTCAACAGCACACTGCAGCTTGTTTGCAACACTAGGCAAAATTATGACTAAAGCCAGAGTCTCAAAGAAAGGAAAAAAACCATCAAAAAGGTCTAAATGCAGATAGAGCTGATTACTTAACATACACAAATGAACAATTGCTAAAATGCCTCTACAGATTTGACCCTGGCTTGAAGCTTTAAACTTAAGTACAGTCGCTGGAGAGAAGCATGACCAGCCTAATATAGAATGTGAAAGCTGGAGAAGGGCAGGCATCATAAGCCATACTCACCTCTAACGTCTGCATTAGTGTGGGCTTAATTGCATCTTTCATCAAAACTGCCAAAGCACCTGTTACTCCCTAAAAAACAAAAGTCCACATTTTAAGGAAGTCAATTCTAAGGTGCAATATTTCTGAGTTACACTTAAGCTACAGTTAAAATACAGAAAAAAACTTACAGTTCAAAGGAGAAAAAGAAAATGTGCTCATAAATCATAATGGGTAAAAGCAGTGTTACATAAAGAATGTATTTAGGTGTTACCTCAAGACTTCTAACATACTGTATTTACAGAGTGTGCCAGAAATACTCATGATCTTGTTCTGAATACATTTAAAAGGCAGTAGGTAAATATTCTTCTCATTTCATGGAGAGACCAGAAACAGAGCTATTAAGTTATCAGCATGAGGATGTTCACGGGAACAAAAGATGAAGCAGAAGCAAAGGTCACGGAGACCTGAGAAATAAGGCAATAACTTGCTAAATCTGCCTAAATAAAAGACAGATTTATTTCTTTCATGACAGAATCAATAGCATGAATCAATAACTAACAACAACCAGACAGGGTATTTTTCAAAACTTGTACAATTATACATAACAGACACAGGCTGAAAGCAGCCACAATGAATACATCACAAGATTAAAAGTTAGAGGTGCCTTACTGTGATGATGAGAGGAGAAAAGGAGCTGAGCAAATTGCTGCATTTTAGATGTGAAAAATCTTACTCCCTAAAAATTTTGCTGGATATTAACTCTAAATTTCATACTGACTGAATTTAAAATAAAAGAAAGTCATGATCACCCCTCTACACCAGAATTCAACACTGAGTTTAGAAAAAAATGGCTACAGAGTGTGCACATCACTATCAGACTACACATAGAGTGCTATTTAGAAACCACAAGCATATTACTCCTAAATCACTCTGATTTTGAGAAGATGTGTTTTGTTTTGAAAGAACTAGATCATGGGTTAAAAAAAATGCAGTAGTGTTATAAGGAGTGGCTCATAGACTTGCCAGAGAACACAAAAAAAGAATTTATTTTTTTTTTATTGAAAAGAAACATTAAACCCAAATAAAAACACTAGCTGCTGTTAATGTTTAAAATGAAGGTTGAAAAGCATGGATATATGATCTAGGTAGCCTATTAAGAGCTGAACAATAATGTTCAAATAAAGAAAAGCAATTAAAGTAGCACCTGTACAATTCTCAACACAGCCTTCCAACTAACCCAAAATTTGAATAATCAAACTCTATGTGAAAATTTTAATGATAGACGGATCAGAGACATTGAAATATATGGTGATTACATAAACACAGTATTTTATACAAATTGAAGTTTTTCTTTTCTGAGCATTACATCTGAACATAGACTTCAGAGGAAAATGAAGCAGAACATTTGGCCTCAGACAAGTATGAAATGAAAACAAAATAGTAAAACTATTTTCTACTAAAGCTTAGCAAGTGTTTCCTTGGAGGAGAGTGAAGGAGAGGAGAGGAGAAAAAGGAGGGAAAGATGTTTCTTCACTCTCTGCATTTTGTAAACTCCCACTATCTACAAATACCAATAGACACAGAATATATAATATGAGAAACTGGTAGCAAAACAGTGAGTTTTGCCCCTTCTGAATTAGCAAAAAGTAGATTTCTGTTTCTAATATGTTAATTTTAGAAAAAATCATCAAAATGCAAGGTAACGCCAGCACACCAGCTCTCTGTCAGAACGAGTGAAGCTCCGTCACTCCTAAAGAAGCAGCCTGATGCTATATTGTACATATAGCCAACTACTCTCATTTAAATTCACAGCTGAGGGCCTAAATACAAGGAAAAACACATTAAAAAGAGAAATGTAATTGGTTTTGCTTTTCACTCCCACAGGTTCCTTAATTGCTACAGATTGTTTTAATTAGTAAGATTATAAATTACTTGTTTTAGATAAAAAACTTAAAAATGCAGAACAAATCTCAACAATGTTTCGTAACTGTTCATTTCATCAGTATCCTATAAAATTTTTGCTGCTAGAATGAAATGTAACTTCAATACTTTACCTATAAATGAGTATTCTTTTTAGGACCATGTAAAAATAACTGCCATAGCTATTGCCTTTGAGTTTTTGTATTTTAGTAATTTGAAAAAGTTTTTCTAAAGTGGGCATATTTCTTAGGTCATTAAATTTATATCTGCTCAATATAACAATTTGTTCTATAAAACTGGTTTGATTCACTTCCAGATCTAAAGCACTTTTGAATAAAACAGTAAATAAAGCAACCCCAGTTCTAACAATTTAAAATGAAATGGAACAAATTTAAATCCTAGCAATTTCTCCATTAAAAGCCCGTTTTCAATCCTACTAATTTACCAAACCGAATATATTCTTTTTCCTGTTGATCACTGTGCAGAATTTTAATTTACTTTAAAAAAGCAGTGTGCAATATACTTATTGGCTAGATCTATAAGGCTTTTATTTTCCTGCTGTTTCATCAATTCAGCAGACAGCTAAGACAGAATTTCTTACACCACAAGCAATGTTCTTCCCTCCCCACCCCCAGCTGAAGGAAATAATGTTCACCACTAGTTGCTAGCATCACAAAACTATGTCAGTTAGATAAGTTGTTCATCTGTCTCACCGAAAGCTGAACCATGTACACACGAGTCAGGATTTTACAGGTAATAGAAATATCTGAAGGAAAAGGTTAGTTGATTTACATTTTCTTCCTGTATCTCAGTTTTTCCATCATCATACAGCATAAGCTATTCATCACTATGCTAAAAGAGAAACAGCTGCTGATAATTTTCAGTGCATGAACACTGAGATAGTTTACAATCTTACAATCTTGTAAAAGCCAACTGTAATAGTTATTCAGCTTTCTAGAGGAAGAAAGCCAAAAAGAAAACTTTACATCAGATCTTCCAGCTGGTCAACAGCAAGGTTAACTACCTGAGCAGCCACAGATCAGCCCTAAGGCTCTTCTTGGGAAAATTGCCTAAGGACTGACAAGCATTAACCCATGCCAATTGTAGCCATCCGATTAGGGGTCTGTTGTCTTCATGCTAGTTGAGACCACCAGCTCATTCAAAGTAAGCATGCAAACATGCTTATTTTTTATTTGCTTATTTGCTTATTTGCTGACCCAAGCCACGTTGACTGGAAAGAAGGCCCCCAGGTAATAATGGCTCAAATCCTGTCTCCTTTGCTTTCTGATAGTTTTTCACCAATCTGATAAAAATCATGAAGCAAAAAACCCAAATACTTCCTATGCATTTTAACTTTTGGGGAAATTTCGTCCATATTAGACATGCATTCTGGACACAACAACTCACTGTATCTGAACCTGAAAACCAAGAAAAAAAGATGCAAAGACTCCAGTTAGCACACATCAAGCTATTCTCTTTCCCATGGTTCTTAAATAGCTTTGCTGTCAGCAACAGTCCTAAAGACAACAAAGTTTTCATATCTACCTGACATGACTCTGTCAGAATAAAGTTTTCATTCCTTCATATTGCCAATCCTCCAAGCAGCTAGTAAACAATTCCAACAGCTCACTCAAAGTCCTGGATCTGATTTTCAAAGCTATTTAAGGAATCAGGTTCCTATTTCCAATTCAGAGAAGGTAGATAATTTTTTAATAAAAGAATTAGAGGCTTAGACATTACACACCAATTAAGTGTGTGAGAGCCCAAGGATCGTTAGCTTTCCACTAATTCACTGTCAGAAGAAAGAAGTAGGTCTCTGATTCAAATGTATATGGACACACAACTCTCTTGGGTTCCTTTCTGGAACTGATCCTAAGTACTTTTGAAAATAATACCCCTTCCATCTATCCAACAGCTGTCAGGGCAGGTATGTTCCCCAGGACAGCACAGATCATAGAGCACAAAATAAATTGTACACATGACACAGAAAAGGCAAACTTAGATGAAAAACCAACATGCTTTCAAAGCAACTTCCAGTGGAGCAGCCTCTGAAGTCTATCAAGAGTGGAAATGAAAGCCAGCATTAGATGACAATGAAGGTGATTAAAAGTAACTACTGTGAAATGAATAAGGGTTACATAGACTGAAGGGCAGAGAAAACCCCTTTTCTTCATAAGAAAAATAATGAAGTACTCGTAACTTCCCTTCATAGTTTCTAACAAAATTGTAAGATTTGTCTGCAGTATCATTTCTGTAAAAAAACTAAATCCTAAACCGTAAGCCAAGAACTGGATCTACTTTGTTAAAAGTGAAGCATGTACACAAAGTTTCTGATGAACCAGAGAACAAAACATATTCAGCTGACAGATCATTTATAAAAGTAAATAGGAAGCTATTTTTTTTGGCCCTGAAACTATTGAAATCTAACAGTATGGCACAGAAAGTAAGCTGAGAAATCTTATTTAAAAAAATAGTGACATATCTATTTAATAATTTTCATAGCTGCTGAAATACTGATCTAGGGCACGCATACCCATTTAGATTTGCATAAAAATATGGCATGTGTCTATCAGAATACTACTACACTGTAAAAGCCAAAAAACAATTAAGTCTTCAAAATACTGTACAATGAGCACCACATTTTGGCAAAGACTTCTGTATGCTCCATTACAGAGGATAGATATTTAATCCATTACTCTTGTGGAAGGAGTCTTCTCAGTTAATGAAATATTCAGTTTATCTTTTTTCTATTTCTCCTAGCCTGCCTCTGCATCTGGTTTATATCTAACAATGTGTACTTTAGGTTTTACTATTGTATTATTATAAATATATTGCATATAAAGTAAAAATTAAGAGCAGTTGTATTTTTGTGAAGTATACTGTGTGTTCATCTGGAAACAAATCACAGAGAAGGGTTTAGTGGTTTTGGTTCGCATAGATTCCAGTGAACTAAAGACTACTGTCAAACATTTAAGCTTGCATAAATTCAATCTGGGTAATATATATAAAACATGAACCTCAGCATTTTTTTTTAAGTGACAGGTAGGACTGACCATCACCCATTATTCAGATCGTGTGGAATTTCCCATGGTAAAGCTGCCTTTAAAATTTATTAAAACTATATGCTATTGCAGTTCTTTAGGCTAAAATGTTCCATATCAAGTAGCTATGATAGATTCAGGATTTTAAATTTGATTTTAGTTTATGAAAATTTAAGTAAAAATGCTTGAACTTTCTTGGATTAAAAGCATTTGAAAACCTTTTATACTGTCCTTCCTATGTTCAGTTGTCTTGAGATCTTTCTTTTCAGAGCTATAAAGCTTTAGTTCCTTTCTGACTCTGACCTCAAAGGAAGATGAAAATTCAGAAGGAGAATGGCTTCACATCAAACCAATTACCACATCTGAAAATTTGCTCAAGATATAAACCTTGGCAAAATGAAAATTATAGTTCAGAGATACTCATGAGTGAATGCTTAGCTTCGCCTCATCCTGCTTAGAAAGCTTGAGCCACAATGTGCAGTGGGCTCACAGCCTACGGTGTAACAACTCTATCTACAAGCTGCACCAGGCTGGACCAGCTCCGCATCTGGACACCTTGATCACAAGCAAAGATTTCTTCTCCTGGATCCTACAGGAATCCTTTTCTAACACGTACAAGAAAGAGATACAACCCGTGCAGTCCAAATGAAAAGGGGTCAGAAGATGAGCTTACAGAAGAATAGTAACAACAAAGGCAGCACAAGCAGCAGGGGAAAGAGCAGATATTGCATTTAAAGTCTAGAAACGTAGGTTTAGTTGCAAGCTGTTCAAACAGACTAACCAACCACCTGTGGGAAGAAAACAGAAACAGAGATGAAATGCTATCGGATAGAATTGAAATTTATCTTCTTTGTACATGTGAGTTATTATACATCTCCTGCTATTGCTTCCAGAGGATTCAACTTTATACAGTATACTTTCACAAGTGTGGTGCAGCTATTCATAAGCTCTCTCAGCTTGTACAAAGTAAGCGGTATTAAATTTGATAACGAAATGTTAGTAAGAAAACCACTAATTTCCTTTTAGATATTTCTTAAATCCTAACACCATGGCATCTGATTTCTTCACCAATATTAGTAAGTCTGTTCCTGTTTTCAGAAAAGAAACTGGCACACACAAAAATCAATCTCAAAAGTATTCACCAATTTTGGATGCTCAACCTGAGACAACACAAAATCATTTCTTCTGGTTCAAAGTTCTTGATGGTGTTTCACTCCTTCCATAGATTTCAGCTGTTTAGCTCCTGGGTATCAAGCCATATTGAGGAATGCATAACTCCTCATGTATTGTAAGAATCAGTTTGTACAGACACAGCACCACACATAAGCTTTGTGAAAAACACAGGAATATAATTCAACTCTCCAAAAAGGCACTTTTCTGCCTTAACCATGAAATCATCTTCCTATTCTTCCCACAATTCTCATCATCCTCATTTGTAACACACTCCACAACAAAGGAGGTAGGAGTTTCTGCACTTATGACATGCACCCAAGTCCTCCTTGTGCCTGGTATAGAGAACCTGCAGAAGAAAAAGAATGCAGCAGCAGAGCTGCAGATGGTCATAATATATATGCCCAACACTGTGATACATTTTTTTCTGGGCAGTTCTGTTGTATCATACAGAACACTGCTTTAAAGAAGAGCTAGAAACATATATGTTCAGTGCAAGTGGCACTATCAAATGATTGAGACATGAAGTACAGGAAAAGTTTTAAAAAGAAAATGTTTAAAAGAAGGCCAAAGAAAACAGAATTAGCAACAAACATTTTGCTGAGTGCTACTTTCATTAGGGACATAGTGGAAAAATTAAAAGTTCTTTGTGCACTGTTCATAATTTCAGCCCTAACGTTATAGTTCCACAGAGCAACTACAGATGAGACAGACTACGGAAAAGTGACTGCTTTCATTGATCAAGCTGATTAGCATTAAGTGGTTGAAGACAGGTTAAATATTTTGCAATATTTATACATGAAAGTACCTTCATACAAAAGTAGCATCAAGATTAAAATTATGTATTTGAAATGTAGTTTTAATTCTGACATTGAATTATTTTTCAGTTTTTGCACATGCATTATAAGGTAACTTATTCCTCACTCCCTTCCCTTTGGCCAAGACAAAGTTATGCAATTGAAAAGGAAAATCAAAACTTCAACAGCTAGCATATTAAATGCAGTTCTTCATGTCTCCTGCATAATAAGGAGTAGTTGATTTCCCTCTGATTTTAAGGATGACTGCACTTTGAAATTTTGGTATCTTTATCTTAATTTCAATCGTAAATCCAGGCAAGCTAGATACTATGTTTTAATATCCTTATTAAACTGGAATCCATTAAAGCTGCGAATGTGTTCCTGGCTTGTGGATTTGCTATCTCTGCTGACAAGGGAGGACACTGGTTACTTTGCTCATTCTAAAAATGCAGAAAGTTTGTGCAGATGTCCACATAAAAAGGGACAAACAGGAAAAACTACACATAGTCTGTGTGACACAGCCTGTCATTGCCAGCAGGGTGGCATGCAAGCATGGCTCCAAGACATGTCACTTTCTTTAAGGATATATTTACATGACAAAAAAGCATAAAAGCAAAGCATTATCACATTTCTTGTGTTTAAGAGTGTGCTGTCCATCTGCACTATACAAACTTGATTTGGCAATTAGGCTTCAGAATACAAGTAATGTAATGTTACAGTAAACTAGTGTCAATCACAGTGAGCCTACCCCTGGCATACAGCTGGATTGCAAGGGTCAACTGGTAGCTTCTCGCTGCACCAGAACCTGCCATACAGAAACATGTGTGAGCTTCCAGCCACTGTTTACTGACTCAGAGCCTGGCTTTAAGGGCTAGAATTTGATAGAAAGAAAGAACATACTAGGTTTCAGAAGCTGAAGTAGGGAATGAGGAAACAGCAACTAATGAAGGTAAGGAAGAAAAATGATGTGAAGAGATAACCCTGTTCCAAGCACTATGGATTAAGAATAGCTTGTTTCCATTCTGATTTAGTGGTATTTAAGCATTCATGTGGTAACTATGTTGTAACATCTAAGCACACTTCACAATTACAGTAGCAAACATGACCAGCTCTCTCACTCAGGAGCCTGCACCGCATTCTGACTCCCTCCAATACCAAATTTGTTTGCCTTAAGAATTGCAGAAAACTATCAAAGTAAGTTACGGAGACCAGAGACTTCCTGAACTAGATGTTACCAGAGAGCTGGAGAAATTAGTTCTATATTTTGTTTTCATTGTGAACAAGTTTTGGCCCAGAAGAAGATCTTTCTTTGATATCTGACTGTGCTGTTCAAAGCAAAATCCTTGGCATGCACCTGCCTTTTTAATGCTTCAAGAGGCAAAACAAACACATCAGAGGTTATCCACAGGTCTACAGCACTGAACGTACCAAATCCTCTGCTGTTAGTGGTTCTCCTTTCTTGTCATTAGCCACCACCATTCTCCCCAGTCTCTCCTTCATATCTTGAAGGCTGGTGGTAAGTGCCAGGATGGCCATAATTTCACTTGCAACAGCAATATCAAACTGGGCCTGTAAAATAGAAATGAGAATCACGAACCAAATCAAAATCAGGTTAAATACTCACAAGGAATCATCAGAATAGACTCAGGAAAGACAGATTTCACACTGGAATTTAAACAAGTTCTGAATTGTAACTTACAGCTTTTGAGATCACTCAGACTAGAGTAACTTCAAACACTTTGTTTATATTCCCTCATTAATGTTCTCTGTTACACTTCATTTACTTGGGGACCACTCTTGCAGAGTGCTTAACCCATTGGCTCACATTATCCTTAGCAGAAGCTCCCTGAAGGACCAAGAATTTTTTTCTGTGGCAAAAAAAATAAAATGACCAGATGTGTTTTGAGCTTTACTGGCATGAGCACAGCAATGTGTTTTGTTTTGTTTCATTTTTTTTTTCCTGTAATGCTCTCCAAAAGTTTTTATTCTGTTTCAAAAACATTCTTGTTACATTTGATCATTCTTCTTCTACATAAACTCAAATTTTAAGAGTTTATGCTGCTAGCTCTTGTGCTTGACCTACGCCAATGTAATCTTGTAATCGCCAATACATCTTTGTGTCCGTCCCCCTCCTTTTTTTTTTAATTAACAAATATATAAGTTTTAAAATGCCAACAGCTATATGTGGCACGAGTTCTATTGCTCTTGTAGGAGCACATCCATACTGTGCAGTATTTTTCAGCACAACATAAGCTGCGGTCCCTACTTTTCCTTAAGAGCTTGCAGTATACGTTAGCAGTATTTGTACTAGTTTACTATTAGTGAAGCCCAGGCCATGTGCTATCAGAATGTAAACAAAGAAAGGCAAAGTCACTAATGTATTATGTGAGAGGAACGCAGTGTTGGGAGTGAACAACAACTGCAGCGCCTTTAGTAATCTCTCCATCTCCAGCAATTAAAGTCTATACAAAACTTCAGTAATTGACAACCTGCTCTCTATGTAAAAAAGCCCTGGGACTGTTTCTCTGTCAGACCTCTACCAGATATATGCCAGAGGATATCTGTTCAAATTGAGGGCTTTGTCTGTTTTTAAGAAGCCATCTACATAGAGAATTGTTCAACACATACCTTACCACTCCTATGCATTTGCCTAGTCCTTTGACAGCTTCTGCCCCTTTGTAACCTGTGTTCCTGCTTTTAGATTCTGTCTTGACAGCTACATCCCACAACAGCCTTATTCAGGCTGACCTCTGTGTACCTGCCTATTTAGTCAAAACTTCTGAAGGCACTGGATCCCTTTTCTGCCCTGGGCACAGACAACAGAAAAAACCCACAATCCTGTAATTGACATTTTCAGTATAGGGATTCAAATGAAATGAAGTTACAAAGCAGATTTTCGGTATTCCCCGGAAACAGTTCTATATGTAACAGAATAGCTGGGTACACAACGAACACTGTTACTGTTATGATGATATGCATGCTACTATCTTTTCTGAAGTTAAGAATGTCCCCAGTAAATCACTGCAGCATAGGTAAGAGAGGAAATAAGCCTGAGAATTCTATGCCCAACCTGTATACTGGAATATTATTTAACTTCATCAGAATGTTTATCAGGAGACCAAAAAAGAAGTTTTTATTATCATTGTTTCTATATAAACCCAAAAGGACAGAAAAAACGATGCCAGGTAAATGGTCAGAGTGTGACATATGTAATTGAAAAAACAGGCACAAAAGACTGTGGTAGCAGGTGCTATTTTAACTCTAATAACCTTTATACACCTATGAAGTGCTGACAGAAGCCTTAGCTGTAAAAAGTCAGTTCTCTATTGATGAAAGGATCCACCCACATGGATTCAATTGTAGGATCAAGGGCATCAGTCATGTAATGCTCTTTAGAAACCACAGCATCCCTGTTTGTTAAAATACAGACTTTTGTGCCTGCTGTGCTCTGCCATTTTATACAGGTGTCATTGATTTTAAGAGCACTAGAACAACACTCCAAATATTTATAAAATGCATCTGTTAACTGTGAAGTCTTGTTTTCCCTGGATCTCTGGCCAGGCTCTGAAATGAGTTTTCCCAATGGTTAGCTCTATTTCTCCAGTCACTAAGTCCATTTTAAAATGTGAATGGATATGCATCAGTCCAACATATCAAAATTGAAAGCATCAAGGTCATTTTAGCCAAAACAGTACAGAAGCAATATTTCACACCCATATGCCAGCTAGTACTCTATAATAAAACAACTTACATTTAACTCAGAAGTATAATTATGGTGGTAAAATACTGCACAATAAGGCTGGCAGAACCTGGCTCAAAGCTAATAATCACACTGAGTCACTGAAACAAAACTGAACATAGGCAAATGCCTCAAGTGCTGAAGGAACTTGTACCAAGTATAATATTTTGCAGTCCCAGCCATTATCAGATATGAGTATTAGCTCATATTGAGTTTTCTTTAAGTTATAGACATAAAAGTCTCTACCCCATGTGTAAAAAACCAAAACAAGCGAGCATTTCTCATGGAAGGTATCCCTGTCCATGACAGGGTCATTGGAAGTAGGTGATCTTTAAGGTCCTGCCAACCCAAACCATTCCATGATTCTACCATTCTCTGATGCTATCATTCTATGATTTCTTTTCTAAGTTCTTGTCTACAATTTGACGTTTTACCTGCTGATTTGAGCAAAAATACTAGCACTATTTTTTGGCCTCTTTATTTAGGCACAAAGCCTAGATGAGGTCTGAAATGATGCAAAATTAGTTAGGATTTCCAAAACGAATGAAAGCCTTATGTCTACCACAATGGCTATTCACCTCAAAATAGTCAGAACCTCATGAAATTCATGATCCAGAATGTTAATTACAGTATCTTCATCAGATTAGGAAAAACTCCACATAATCACAATGAATTTCTTCCACGTGGCATTGCCGTCCCATGCTGCATTGTTTCAGAAATGGATTTACCCACATGACACCAGGAACACTTCTTCAGATAGTGTTGGAAAAGTCTGGCTTTCAATTTTTCAGTAATTTTTCAAGCCCACTATTAAAATTAAGCACATGCTAAAAGTTCTTAGGTTAGATCTCAAATATGAGATGCATGATAGGAAAATGAAAACTGAATAAAAAGCTAATGGTCCTTTTCAGTCCTCATCAATGGGACCAACAATACATGACCCACCTCTCCTCCCAGCTTTTAGTATTAAACTTAAATGTAATTTAAGTTATATAAATACTACATAAATAGTTTGAGGGACTTAAAAAAGTAAGAAAAATCATAAAAATTCATCTTATGAGGGCATTCGGGCAGCTTTTATATTCATAGGGTGACAATGTTGAACCCCTAACATGAAATTTTTTTAAGTGCTTTCAACGCATTGTGCAATATGCATTGGTTTCTGTTCTTCATTTCTTCAGAATCAGTTACTCATTAATGCAACCAGTTTCACTGCAAGAATGCTATGTAACAGATGCTCACATTGCAATTCAAAGTGTTCTGAAAGAACTGCAGAAACATCTCAGCCTCTAGAGCAATGTCTGTCCAGAATGAAATACATTAACTACCTTTACATACCTGACGGACAAATCCTTTCTCTGTATTTGCCTGCCCAAGCGTTATTTTGCGCAGGAATCTGTCATTCGTATCCACCACTGAAATAAGGGAAGAGCAAAGACAAAACATGTCAGTAAGGATGCAGGGATCTGGGTTTTTCCAGGCATACCTGTTTTTATATATGTAAGGTTCATCTGTTTGAACAGTGTAACCAGACAACCATGCTCCTGCATATTAGCATTAACACTGACTTGGTTTCTCACTTTCAGCTGATACCATTAGATGACAGGTTAAAATAACACAAATAAAATTTCTCAGTACAGTAATTGAAGCTAACAGATTCTTAATATTCTAACATACAAATTAAAATTTTACCTACATATGAAAAATCTGTCTTAGTAGAAACATTACACCTCAAACCTACTTAAAATTATTTGCTTCATCATTGACTTGTAAAGAATTGATTGTAAGACTGCATGATGTAGGTTAAACTTGGTCTGTTTCTCTTTTAAAGGATGATTATGTTGTCAGATTGGTTCTTCCAGACAAGTCACTTTCATGCACATCACGGTAACTAACTCCACATTCAGCTGCACAGTATTCAAAGGAAGGGTTTTTTTTTTTCAACTGCCAAGATCAACCATCTGCTATTTAACACAACTTCAATTTCAGATAATCGTACTTCTAACCTGGAAACACTTTTGGTATTGCAAGGGCATGTCCAAACCATCCTGTGGAATTGCTAACTTCACTAATAATCATTGCAAGCCAAGTACTCCAATTCTTTACTGACAACACTCAACTTCAAACGGGCCTTTGTAGGAACCACAAGGAAGGACTGAGAATAATTGAAGAGCTCTCTCATCTGCTGAGAACTGATCATGATGTTTCTTAGGGGGAATTAGGACGATGTTCGATTTGTTAGAAAATGAGACTGAACTCCAAGACCTCTCCTTCCAGGAATGACAATCCCTACAAAATGCAAAAATAGGCTCCCTCTTTCTTATGGGCTCTTTAGCCCTACAGATGTTTCAATTTGCACCAACCCTAAAAGAAAGGGTGGAAGGTATGCTTTATCAGTTCAGCCTGTAGCTTGGCAATTAAGTCAATCTTCTGGTAGATATATATTTGAACCCTGTTCATTTAGAGGCTCTGGAGAAGCTGTCTGTACTGAAGATCAGTGAAATCACCTCTTACCACGTTTCCTGCTGCTTTTGGAGATTAACAAGTTTATCTGTACAGAAAAGGATAAGGTAACTGCCCAAGAACAAGAGAGACTTTGAATCTCAATCCTACACAACTCCAGTTTGGAGCTGTGAATGAGCTGGGAGAAAAAATGCCCCTTCTTGGGCATTTCTCATGGGGCTGTTGTAAATACCATACGTACCTTCTTCCCACTACATGGTATTTAGGTTGCTAATTTCTTCAGGAATTCCATTTAAGGGATGGTGCAACACAGATTTGGCTAGGTCATTTAGGTTTCTATTTGTATATATGCATACTCAAATACTACAGTACTGGCAGAAATTGCAGAACAGAGCCTGGTACGTGGAAGCAGTATCCTCATACCAAGCTGTGGTACCATATGCCACTGCGAAGCCATATGTCAAGTTGATCTCTCAAGCGCAAATTTACCCCTTCTCCTCCTAGGAAGCTTAGTCTCACAAGCAGCCTTAAGCAGACCTAAATGTCTTTCCTGCCTACCCAAACACTGCTGACAGCAGAAACAAGCCTTCCCACCAGCCTGGACAGCCAGTGGGCTAATTTTTATCTGTCCCTTCCTAGTGAAATCATGTAAACTGAACACCCTTACCACAAAATTATAACTACCCCAGCAACTCTTTCTGGTCACTGAGATACACTGGCTTTCTCACCAGGGTCAGAATTCATTGTCTAGGAAGACTCCAATAGCTACATTTACAAGTAGTAAAAAAAGAAATCATTGTTTTTGCCACAAAAGCAATTTTTCCTTCTCTAAACTTTCCCTCTTCCTTACCCAAAGTAAATGCTTCAGGAAAGTTTAGGGTCAACCAAGTGTTAGGTTTAATCTATGTATTTCCTTATCCTCCAGAGAGATAAACAGGATCTGAATACCAGGGGAAGGGTAAGCAGAGGGAAGCTTTCCTTCTTTTCAGTATGTTGTACCTGTTCAATTTAGTATTAGTAATGACAATGAACTTTAAGCTTGTGACACTTTTAAGGAAACAGGTCCTGACTAAAATTAAATTTTCAGACAATTGGATAGCTTTCTCTTCTGCCCTACAAATTCCCTGGCATGTAACAAGCTTCACAGACATATGGATTGCAGAAACAGTTCCAAATAAAACATTTTCCAAGTTATCTAAAACATTCCTAAAACGATTTTTTTTTTTCTGAAATGTTTAGGATATGTACACCATATACAGTTGTATAGAATAGAAGTTTCATTAAGATTGTTGAGATGAATTAAATAACTCACTTGAGGTTAACAGCTGTTGAGTAATGCCTCCTCCCAAACTCGTGATGATAAAAATGATGAGTCATATTATACTAAATATTTATATTACTCATTCAGCCCAATATAGGCCTCTTCCAGACACACTGTGTGTGCATCTCATGCCACATCCCCCATTATTACCTTCAGAAAAATGTCCCAAGCTTGAGATGACATGCACACAGAGGGCATAGTAAGGCATAGCCAAGACTCCTCACTTCTCGACAGATTCACCTTATTTCTCTGGGCATCACAATACATTCCATTTAACTATGATTTTGACCTAATAACTTTGGTGTTTGAGAACTTAGGAACAAAATAAAATCCAATGGAATTTAGCTCAAAACTTTGCTATGCAGAGTTCACTTGCTTAAAAAACAAAGAGAGAGATACAGATGTTGAAGTAAACACTGAAATTTAACCCAGCACTAGAACTGGAAAATGCAGAGGGGAGTTGTCTAAGGGTGTGAGAGTGGATATTGGTTTGCTTGGCATACGTAATTGAAACCGTACCACATCTTTCACCTCTTCTTCCTAACAAAGCAAACAAGACAACTTAAAAATAGGAAAAATACATAATCCTCGTGGCCTACTTAGTCTCTGAGCTACCCAGACTCCTGAGCTGGGGAGGATCAGGGCCCAAGATCAAGTCGAGTCAGTACAAATAATCTAAAACCCATGGTTAAGAAAAGAATGGATAAGATTTGTAAAATGCATGGAAAAGCCACTTTCATATGTATTATCTAATGTGATGGAGACAAGGTATACACTTAAACTGTCAAAGCAATCTACCTTTCAGAATATTAGCAAAGTCTCTTGAGTTACTGCAGATATTTGAGCAAGTTTAGAGGAACATACTACACCCATACTACACATAAATGTTATGCACCCACATTTCCCACTTGCAAATGGGTTGTTCTTACAGTCAGAGTGCAGAAACAGCTCTGATTCAGGTAAAATTAAGCAAATTGGGAGATAAATTATGATTAAATCCAAGCTCAGGTGAAGCTTTCTGACTACATACCCCTTTGCCATGTTATGGTAGATGGGTCAATATCAAGGCGCACAAATTTGCTGATCTCCTCTTCTGTTAAAGATCCAGGATCAGTCTTGTTTATTCCCAGCCTCTACACAAAACCAAGTTAAAGAAAGGCAGTGAAGTGGCTTTTTTGCTTCAAAAGTTATAGCGCTTTGGCTTATTACCCTCACTTTCAGCAAACATTTTGAAAAGAAGCATGTCAGCACCGAAACTATTAAGAAAAAAAAAAAAAGCACATAGGAAAACATCTGTAACTAAGACAGGGGCAAAAATAGATGGAGAAATGAAACTAAAAGCAGAACAAATGCTCATAGGCCATTAAATTAACAAACTTTTTCTTAAACAGAAGAAACTCTTAATGTAAACCAAAGAGGAAATTAAACATTATCAGTTACTAATAAAAAGATAATTGCTTGCTCAAGTTTGTGGAAATCTTTGAAACACCCATGTATTGTCTTGTGTGAATCATCTTTGAATAAAATAAGAACTTCTGCTTTAAGGGCCCATCATCCATAAACTCAGTCAATTATAATGAAATAGTCAGTACCTCCTGGCTTTTCAAGATTCACTACTTCAGCACCAGCAAACCTTTTTTTAGGTGAATCTACATAAAGATGGATCAGAAAACTGTGTTTAAGAACTGTAGTCTTAAAAAAAAATATCTTTAATTTCTCTAGCATTAGAAATCATTCCTCAGTGAATTAACCAACATGCTTACACTTCAGGATTAAAAACTAAACAACCTACAAGTGTACAAATACTGTTTCAAAGACCTGCCACAGTTACTTCCTTATTTAAATCAAGATATTTCTAGAAAGCTGGGACATCCTTTTGAGAGAGTATTAGAACTGTTTTTGTGATGCTCCTTTCTGAGGATCGGTCTCTCAGACTGTGAGGAACATCTTCAAATCCAGAAGCAGGCACTGGGACATTTCCCACTGTACTGAGACGGGCAAAAAGTTGTTGAGAACAGCTTGCAGGTTTTGACACTTGGTACCCTAAGATATTTCACCCTAGTTTTAATGAAGAAAGGCTATGTCCTCATCTGGCAGTCCTGTATTAATATTTTTCTAATCTGTTGGCCAATTTTAATCCAATTTGATATAGTTTCTTACAAATTCTATGAAAATAGTCAGATTAAGATAGGAGCAAAAACCTACTAGCATCTCTACGGGGGATGGCAGTCAGAGTTCAGTGCTCATTTGTCCTGCTTGGTGTATCAGGCATATACCCACATTTTTGCAGAACATTATGCCCAGAGCATTTTTCCACAGAGGGCTGACAGCAAAATTTTCAGTCGTTTCTATAACATTCAACTGCTGCAAGGAGGGCTGGGCACTGGGACTGCAAAAGAAGCAGCCTGTCTCCCAGGGTCTCACAATGTCTATAGTGGACCTAGGCAACAAGAAAAAAGCTGACTGATCAAGGAAGTAAGACAACAGAGCGGATATGGAAAAGGAGACAAAGAAAAGACTAGGATAGAAGCAGCTAAACAAAGGAGGTAAGGTAAGGAGGTTTTAGGCTAATAATTACTGGGGGGGGGAAAAAAAAGTGGAGGAGCAGGGGACTGAGAAAGGTAGCTCCTGTTGTGAGACAAAACGTTTGGAAAAACTATATTTGCATGGGACCTACTGTAATTACAACACCTAACCACACATGTAAGGGAGGAGTTTCAATCTTAATAATCCTCTTTTGAAAAAAATGTAACCCCATAGCATAAAGATAGTTTTTCACTTTTTCTTTTTTAGGTGTAAGAATCATTATACTAAAAATAATTCTTAGCAAAATAATTCAGTTATATTGGAAATCATGATGCATGTATTTGAATGCTATAAAGTCAAACTTTTTTTACTGCATTGTATATCAGATGAAGAGAGAAATCCATTTCTAATGCAGAAATAGCTGGTAAGTGATGAATAACCAAAACACTCCCTCTCCTCCCCAATCTGTTACCCTCATACAGAGTAAACAAGGACAAAATTAAAATACTCCAAAATTCTGATGGAAAATTCTGTGAGATCTGCTCTGCCACACAGTCAAGCAGGAATCATCCATATGTTTAGTTTACTGGCATTCAAATGAGTAGCACAAATGCATAAAATATTATGAGAACCTTGAGCACTCCCTGCCTCTGCCTCTCCCCTCCCCCAACCAGAAGCTGGTATTACCTCTATCCTCCTTTCCACCCCCCAGTTCCAAGTGTGCACTTGGTAGCTATCCATTGATATCCAGTGACTCTGAAACAACAGCAGTCAGGACTCAAAAGCCAACAACAAACATGGAACTGGACACAGAAGACTGAAGCTGTTCTTAGGGGTCATATTCAAGGGGTTTACATTCTCCTTCCGC
>JAVJGJ010000059.1:45648404-45665180 GCA_035590215.1 Microhierax caerulescens | reverse complement strand
CTCAACCCGTCCCCAGGGTGGTGCCCGGTGCCTGGGCTGGGGCTGCCCCAGTGCCCCCATCTGCCTGCTCCTGGCTGGGGCTGGGACGGGCCCTGGCTGCCAGGCCCTGCCTCCCACCCCCATGACCAATTTTTCACATGAGATTTGTCTGTTTCATCACTGTTGCTGAGACAAATCCTCTCCCTTTTACTTAACTAGCAAAAGTTGTGCTATGCACCCCTCTGCAGTATTCTGGGCATGCTTCACACCACCACAGGAGGATCAGCGTGGCTACAAACAAGTTCATTTTGCCACACTCAGTGACTTCTGCTAAAAAGAAATATTACATTTACATTTGAAAAAGGAATTTCCTCAACCCACCAGTCCTTTGCCTCCCTGCCTTTTTCTACTGCACCAGAAAAGCAGTTTTCTCATTCTCTTTCACAATAGGTACAAATATAAAAGGAAAAAATTAGCAGTAGCCAGCTCTTTGTCTTGTACGTTACACGTGGATAGTGGGCTTTCTTCTAAGGAAGCATCTGAAGGATAGCCGAGATGTTACAAACATGTATAATATCTGTGCAACGTTTGTGTAGCCCCAGTCCACAGCCCCTCCACATCACACAGCAGGCATGTGGAGATGTCAAGGATCATGTGGAGGTGCCAAGGACCACTCCAATTCTCCAAGCAGATCATCGCCAACAACAGAGTAACCAGAGTAACCACCTTGGCCTGCCCACCTCTCCCAGAGGGACAAGGACTTGCTGTCTCACCTCCTCCATGGGAATCACTTGAGCGTATCCACCACCAGCTGCTCCACCTGCACAGGAAAGCACATGGTCACATCAGACTTGCACCAGTTTTGTAAAAAAAAACAAACAACCGCCCTTAAACACACAAAGTGAAACATACAGTATTGATGACACATTTCTCAGCATTTTGGTTTCTATTAGGGGATTAATGATGCAACCAAAATAAACAGGATTTCCTTAAACCTTGCTGGCTTTCGTCAGCAGGCAGTACAAAGGGAATTCTTGACTTGGAATGAAAGGCTACACATGATGGCAAAGACTGGCCCAGTCTTTGGCTACATAAGGGCAACCCTCTGCTCCTGCCCAGACTTAGGACATAGTCATGCACATGCAGCTGTTGGGTGGAAAGATGTAGCAGTCACAAGCAAGCACTGCTTCTGAACAAAACCTTCACACCCTTTCCTGAGTGCTCCTTCCCCACTGCCTCTCAGGGTACAGGCAAACAAGTTCACTGTAGCCTACACACAAGTTGAGTGGAGGGATTAAAACACTCACATGCACCAATCTTGGCTGAGAAGCACCAAGCACCAGCAGCCTTCCAGCTGAAATCAAACCTGTTAACTTAAACTTCAGCAAAGCAAAGTAGAGCAGATGGGGAGTGCTTGCCCAGTTAGACACCAATCTCAGCTGAGAAATGGCAAAAAAAAGATTGCATTACTTCCTATCACCATTGAAGACAGGCTTGAACTCTGGCTGGTTCCTACCTGGTCCTCAGGCTCTTAAAGGGTTTCTAGGCAAAAGGGCAGCAGGCCATGATTAAAGGTGACAACTCAGAAGAACAGAAAGAAGAGGTTCAGACCCAGCCAAATGTATGATGCAGACACAGCTGAACCATACAAATAACTGCAAACTTCCTTAGCTCGGATATTTCCAATCAATATGAGTGGATTTAGGACACCTTCTCAAGTAAGAATTAAACAGTAACATTTAGAGACATCTTTAGAGAGTCTCCATGCAGAGGAGTGGATGGAAGAGTGTGTACTTGCACAAAACTCCTGACTAACACATCCCCATACCTTTCATATGTTTGGGCCTTATCTGCATTATCAATACACGTTAAGTACATGAATATAGATCTGAACCTTGCATGGGAAGACGTGCAAGAAACCTTTATCTATTAGTCATATATTTATCAAAATATTCAATATGCTACTATTCAGAGAATCAACTGAGTGACATAACTAAGGAAATAAAAAAGAAGAAAAAAAAAAAGAAAAAGAAAAAAAAAGCAGTATTTTCTTTTCATCTGGAAGAGGTCATATAGTCTGCAAATATTATGTACCTTTAACTCCAAAAGTAGGTCCTTGGGAAGGTTGTCTCAGACATGCGAAGGAATTAATGTTAAGGTGTGCAGTAAGTGCCTGAACAAGACCAACTGTGACTGTGCTTTTCCCCTCTCCTAGGGGTGTAGGGGTTATTCTAACAAAACAAGAAAAAAGATTAATGAAATTCTTTGTTGATATCAGCCTGGCTAAAGATATCAGAACTTACAGCTTTTATTTTCAATGAAGAATATTTGTACAGCAAATTTCAATATCTCCACATAAATACTGCCACAATGTTAGCCCCTAGCTCAAGCTGGAATGATAATATACATGTGTCTTCTATTTAAGCAATTTAATATGATAGCAGAAAAAGAGAAGATTATGTTTGGAAAAGTTCTAAAAAGATTATATTGAATTTAGACATTTCTATTACAGCACAAAAGTCTCACCAGTTTCATTAACAAACCATCCATCAAGATACTCTAGGCATGTACTAATACTTTTCTGTAGTAATGCATGAGAAGTTTTATTCGCACTGCTCACTCTTTGAATGAAATAATAGAATATTTTAAATTAAATAACCATCACTTTCATTTGTAGAGCTCAACTATCCCTCTCCAGCTTCCATGTCATCATAACCCTCAACAATGACAGATCAACTGCTTTCTAAACAAAACAGGACACAAAAGTCACTATATTCAACTGGACATGACATATTTTACACTTTTATTTTATAATATTTTTGCAGATTTAAGGGTAATGAGGGACAATTACAATCACAGTCCAACCTCCCATACAAAAGCTCAAAAGCCTCATGCTACATCTTTCACATCCAGACCATGATTGAATCAGGACAGAATTTTAGAAAGACATCCAATATTGAACCAGAGACTCTAACCTTCATTCAAAGACTTTACTCTTGTGCCTTTAATGAAGGGACAATGACAGCTGATTTTGCTAGCAGACAGCTTTATCAGCGTTCTGTGAATGGGAGATACCTCAGTTTAAGTGATGTCCTCCCTGCTTTCAAGGTCAGCACATTTGTTTATGATCCATGTTAAAAGTGGGGGGCATGGGGGTTTTCTCCTTTTTCTTTTTTTCTCTTAAAATATGAACACATGCCTCCGAAATGCATTCAAATTATTCACTTGAGGCACAGCATTTCTTTTTCTGACCAGCAAAGAAGAAAGTTCCAGTCCTTCTTCTATTCACACCACTCTCACACAAGTCCTGCATTTTGGCAAAGTGTAACTATTCATACCTTTGCTGCCTTCACTACCTACAGAGAAGTAAGTACCTTAGTGAAGTTGTCGTTAAGAACTAATATTCATTCCCAAGAAAATATAAGCATGCACATGCATCCTAGTCAAAAGAGGAACCCTTATCCTATCACCTCTTCAAAACTTGAGCTAAGCCATCTAGCTCTAATTAGAAACACTTCCTTTCCCAACTAGTAATGTTTCCAAAATATCACTATCCTCAGATCACAATTAAAATGGGATAAATACATTAGTAAAATTGTAAGATTCAGCTTAGTTCACTTAGTTCATAGGTTGACAAAAGCCCTTCTTTGTCCCACAAAATGTAAACACAATGAAAAACATAACTTGTCACAAATCTATCTTTTACATCATCATCAGATCCTGGGCTTTTTGTTAAAAAAAGAAGCCATTGTTAGATATGTCTGGAAAATTTTGGGCAATAAGAGGCAAGCCAAATTAATGTCCTCTATACTGTTTTAGGAAAGAGTTTTCCTATTCAGAAAACTAATGTTTTAATTCAAGTTCCAGTGAAAATGGTGTTTAGTACATCTGTAAGAGATTCCCTGAAGTGAGACCCTTCAGAAATAGTGTTTTGTCTACTGATAGCTTTGAACTACTCTTATATGACCATGAAGTACATGGGTTACCTAATTTGCACACTTGTTTTTAGTAATTTTTCCCACATTTATAACATCATATTTGTCAAACATCAGACTCTAAAGCATCACCAATAATTTACTATCCAGACTATTTCAACATCTCACCTTCCTAGAACCATACTCCCTTGACTTAAAATGGAATTCACAGATTTTTAGAAAAATATCTACACAGAGCCAACAGAAGGTGGGAGATTTACAGCATATCCTAAGAAGAATCCATTTTATCTACTCTCAAAAGTAGGTTTGGTCTCTGTCATCTTTTTATCCATACTATACATTCTTATTTCCTTCTGATATACTGCAGGAGCACAGAATCCTACTTCGTTTCTTTTACTTTCATGTTTGCAGCTCCTAAAAGAATGGATACCTTTTAATCTCTACATTGCCAGGACGGGGAGCCCTCCTGGTGTTACTGTTGCTACAATGACAGCTTCAGTTTTTCCCACCACTATTTCTGCCATCTCCATTTTGTACCATGATCTTTACGTTTGTACAAAAATGCTTCTTTCAGAACACCACAGCCAGGTTAACTCACTTTCACTACCAGTTTCACTCTCCTGACTGCTGCTCTAATACTGGTGGCCCCATACCCATTCAAATCATTATTAGCATGGTTTCTCCCTCCCCCTTGTTCTCCTGCTGTCTTATTCACTTTTGTCCATTGCCCTAATCTCATTTACTTGATCCTTTTATTCCTGTGCGTTAAAGCCAGATTTAAAGAATAAATGAGTAACCTTGAGGTATTACTGCACTCAAAGACTTAACAAGATAGTAACTCTTTAAGCTACTACTTATTAAAAAAAAAACAAACAAACCAAAAAAAAACCAACAAAAAAAGAAAAAAATACCAAAAAGCAAATCATTCTGCTATGAAAAAAGACACCTATAACTGGAAGTTACCAGTAAAGGACTTCCCACTAACCCAAAAAACTCAGTGCACAATAAGCTGTACTGCTAACAGAACAACTTGTATTTGCAGTGCTTCCTGTTGGTGGTTACCTCCATTTTTGAACATCGGACACACATAGTTCACACTTGAGACAGCTCAGACAGAACCATTAACAGGTTATTTATTCAAGTGCAGCTCAAAACATGGCAGAAGGCTGACCTGGCATGCACAGCCACACAGGGACTCTTTACAACTTCTATGAAACAAGCAAAACCAAAGATGCAGCCTGCTATTCAGTAAAGGAAAGGAAACTGGAATCACCAAATGCACAACCAGAAGGCATGTTGGTGGTTGCATGAAGAATAGTATCTACTTGTCACAGAAGAGACACACACAATTAGGTGATGCATTACTAAAACGCTCTGGTAACTCAGCTGGCCTATTCTAAAATGGCTATGTAAAATGAGCTAGAAAGCATTGGGAATTTTCCATGAGAAAGACCTTTTTCTGGAGAACAAAAAGCGAAACACAACATTGTTCACTGATCAAACTGGGAGGAACACATCTTGCCTCTACTGCATTTCCAGTACATTGATACTCTGTACCAGCCACATCCCTACTGAGAATGTGGCATTCTGGAAGAACCAGCCTCCCCCAAAGAAGGGGTAAAAATGAACTAGAGCAAGCTTATTTTCACCAGTGTACTCATGAAAGCACACAATGGTTTGCAGCAGTAAACAGATAAGTCTTTGCAGACAGGACCTTGGGTTTATCATATACACTTTCAATGTGTTCTTCAGATGGCTTTGTTAATTTTAATCTGTTCTCTCCCTTCTGAGAAGCCCTGTGATCCTTAGGTATCCTGGAACTAGAATTAGTCTGATGAATATCTAAAGGCTAAAAATGTCTAAAGGCAGCCGTGATGGAGGAAGAACACCACCAGTCAGACTTCCATAAGTGGTCTATAGCACTTGGGTGACTATCCCAAGGAACCTCATCCACTGCAGCAGGTAGAAATAGGTACAAATCCCTGCAAAGTCAAAACCAAGAATCTGACTTTTCAGTCTCTTTCCATCGAACAGAATTAACAAAACGTGAGGACTCAATCACACTATTCAGTGAAGCCAGATTGAATTCTGGACAATTCACTTACCTATCCTCAACTTCTCATCTTACCTGAGATGCCCTGGTAGGACACCTTTGATTCTCAGAGGCTCAGTAGCAGTCTGAAGACTACAGGAAAAGCCCTAAGAGCTAAACAGTTATTTAACAGTTTCAATAGTTATCAGAACTTCAGTTTTAACTATTAGTTATTAAAAACCAGAACAAAACACAAAACCCTGCCTGAAATTAAAAGAAATTTATATTCCAATAAATTCCTTAGAAAGCTTATTTTAAATATCTCCCCTTTGTACCTGGCCTACTTTGATGGGTTTTCATAAATAAAATAATCTACTTAAGCTGTTTTGCGGACATTCAGATGTTTTTGCTGGCTACACTACTGAGCCTACACTCTTGCAACTTAGGTCACTTGCTCACATGAGTATAAAATTACAACTGCCAATGGCTAACTTTAGCTCAATTGTGCAATGCTGCGTTTTGACCTTATGCAAATCCAGAAAAAAAAAAACCAACCCTCCTTTAAAATACAGTAAATGTTAATGAACTTCAAGAGACTTTTACACCCATTTGCATTATTCTTGAATATGTTTTCAATCCAAACACAGAAACCTGACAATCATTTTCCTCCTTAAAACTTCTTACTTTGCCACCTACCAAGCAGTCACCAGCTCCTTGGCAAAGTAAGTTTTCCATAACATTGAAAAGCCTTCTCTCTTTATGTATATCAAAACAAAGATAAGAATATGCAGACTTTTTGTTTGTTTGTTATACATCACATTAGCTTACAGTGGAGCTGTTTCTGTGGGAAAGCTACATGAGGTCTTCCAAAGAGAAAATAAACAAACAGTGAGATGATACACTGCACCAGCTGTAACCTCCTCACAGCTACCCCAGCCATTGTGACTCCAGCAAGAACTTTACTGGATATGTGACGATTCTCCTCTTTCAGTTGCCTATCTTCAACTCATCGGTATCAGCAATTTCAAAGACTTTTATGGGTCCACCGTTCCCATGATCCACATGTAAAGTTGTGAAGCCTAGTTATGGAGGGCATAGGCAATCAAGTCCCCATAAATGACAGCCTCACTACAAACATCTCCCATCCAAGATTACAACTGTCAGAAATTTATTTCTGAGCACAGAAGTGTTGCAAGTCCTGTCACTTCATCAAGGTGAGATTATGACAACAGTGCAATGGCATCCTCAAAACAGGTCAGAAGCTTCCAGATATGAAAGCACAGTGATCACTGTGAAGCTAAAATGACTGAACAAAGAACAAAGCCAGGAACATGCTGCCAAACCCACAACCACAAACTCTGAAAAGCCAACAAGACCCATCCAAGACAATTCCAATCAGAGCTGTGTGACGACATGACAAATATATGACAAACTGTCTCAGCCATGACTTTCCTTTAGAGTGTCAGATGTTTCAATGCATCAACACAGTGGTGTTTTCCCCTTTTATTCTTCCTGACATTTTTTTTTTTTTTTTAATAATGTCCACTGTTTTTCTTATGTTTTAAGCACCTCGTGGTCCAAGAATACAGTGAACAGAAATACAATCCAACACATACCCATTAGAAGGAAAATGCAATTCCAAATCTGAAAATTTTATCCTTAAGATATTTACCATTGTACAACTTCTACAAGCATTAAGTTAGTATTTATTTCCCTCACTGTTTACCTTACCAGAAAGGCAGTCCATCAGAAAGCAATCTATTCATGTTCAGTGAAAAGTACCAATTTAAAATTTTCCAGCATTCAAAATCCAACACACTTCTTACTAAAAGAAGCATTATATTTCATAATTTTTTCCACGTTTTATTATTCCTCAGCTTGCATTTCTGAAGTGAACAATTTTCCAGAATTATCTGGTAAAAATGCACCACAGCATTTAAGAACAAAATGCTGGAAGACACACAGCGTCTAACAAATTTTAGATGTAGTTTCATATTGTGTTTATGAATATGCTATCTAGATGCTTGAATGCATGATTATATTACCCTGGGCACTAAACTGAGCTACTAGGTCATGCACAAGCTTCATTCATTTGCATGCTGTCAGGTTGCAGTGAATGGGAGGCAGTTCACATTAAATATACTGGAACATAATCTTTTTTTAGCACACTAAAAGCCTGTATGCAGGCAGCTGATGCTGAAGAGCTAATTACTTCATCATAACTTGTGGCTCTGACCCCAAGGTGTCTTAACACGAGCCCTACAACAAGTCGAACACACACACACACACCTGCCCCCCTCACCCCCACCCCCCAAAAAAAAGAAGCGAGAATGAAAAGAAGTAAAAAGAATCTCTCCACACAGAAGAAAATGGAAGTTATGAAGAAATTAAGACTACATCCTATTTCTGGGTGACACGATCTGTTAATCAAAAAGCAGTATTTGCAGCATACAAGTATATATTGGATATGGTATTTAGGCATATTTGTGTGCATTCAGAAAGTACAAAAAAGACTTTCCAGTCAGCAGCAACTTTTAAAAGTTGCTTTTGGGATCTAGCACATCAGGAAGAAACTAGAAGATCATTTGCAGCAAGTATTTATAATTCCTAGACCTCATGAAACATTTAAACCCGATTGTGGAATTACAGGCACAAATGTCAATGGCTGCATCATGGACAGAGATTGGAAAATTTTGCAGCTTATTGAAAATACACACACACACACACACACTTTCCACCCCTTTCACATATGAAAAGTGCATGTCATACATAGCGAATACTTTCATCAGACCAAATACCCTATGTATCTTAATGTTTGCTCTGAAGCACTAAAAACTTATTCTGAAGACCTATACTGCATCATTCTAAAAGAATTTCTAAATATCTTTGGTTATTGTGAACAAATATAATAATCCAAATGGCAGGTTATAGTTGACTTTGCCTTTGCAGGGAGGGGATGCAGAAGGCAACTAAGAATATTATTTCACTCCCTGATTTCCACACTTGACTGATACACGTTTTTTATTGTACTGAACGTTTCCCCATGAGATGCAGTTCCCGACTTTTCTTAAAATCATTGTCTGCTACAGTCATTTCAGCAAATGAGAACAGCTGAGAACACATAAACATGTTACATTTATATTTTATATGTACAATATTTCAAAGTCAAACCTCGAACTCCCTCAGAAGAGGACGTTCCCACTACTGTAGCCACCTTGCCCAGGCACTCCTCCTGAAGCGGATGTGCCTTTGTACTCACCCTACCAGATGTAGTGACTTAGAGCAACACAGTACCTAATCAAGTCTTGTAGGTACCAAACCCAGCCATTTGTTTGTGAAACACACTTCAGTCATTAGGCATGTTATATAAACTTCGAAAGATACAATGTTTTATTTGTTGCCAGATTTTCATGTTGCTAGTCAAAACTTCCCCATTTCTTCCCCATGTATATACACTCCTGCCTGTGCCAACACAACAGCACTCAGAGAGTTGCCTGGGGTACCTTCCTTGAAGACTAGGAGACAGAATGGTGTTAAGAAGTGTAAGCACAGGTATATACAATCTGACACAACTAAAGTCCGCCCAAACGGGGCTTTGCATCATGCTGTCTTCCACTTCCAGACATTTTCAAATACCTTCTGCTTCTGTGAGACTCTGCTGCTAGAGAAGCCTAGCACAGCCTGCAGCATGGCACCCAACTGGTGCAGTTGACAACATGAGTCTGGAAGTGCATGGTAGCAACTTCAAGCTCAGCCAAATGATTTTCTTTCTCCAAAACAGCAAAATACAAAATAAAACTCTACTGAAGGAAACCAAGCTCAACCAGCTATTATTTCCTTGTCTTAAACAACTGCTCCAACATCCTTCATGAACGTCTTTATATATTGCAGTTCTATCATACAGCTTTGAAGACAGCTTCATAACTTGCCTCCTTTAGCTTTGTAACATCCAGTCTCTCAGTCTACAATGGCTCCATCTCAGATAGTGCCAGAAATCCAGGTTGTCCCCACAGGAAGGTAGTAAAGCAATTGGTTTGTGAAACACTACCCCAGTGGAGGAATTGGTAGATCAAGGCAGTTAAGAACAGCCTTCTCCTTCCTAAAGCTGTATTTTAAACCCGATCGGTTTTACTTACAAGGAAGCAATCATACAGATTAATGGAGACTAGAAAGAACACATTGCAGTTAAAATATTAATAAAGACCTCCACATGCTTGTTCATAATTAGAAGTTTACACTTGGCAAGCCAAGTGAATGAAAAACTGTTGTGTCACTGAATGCAGAAAAACCCTGTAGCTCTTCAGAAAAGAAGCGCATAATTCCTGCTGAGCATAGCATTTGCTTATAATCGTGGGAACATCGAGCAGGATAAGCCTGCTTGGAGACTTGTCTACATTTCAGAGAAAAAAACATGGCTTTTTAAACTTTGTAATCTGTTCTTCAATAAAAAAGTATTTATTGTTAATATCAACAGATTAGCATGTAGCTTCTGCTAGTTTGTTTATAAACAGCCACAATACACACAGACTTGAATATTCAAGTTAAACACTTAAAATTCTGATAAAACAGTAAGAAAATCTCCACATACAGACAACATTTAAGAAGCTTAAAATAAACTACCTTTTATAAAGTATACTTTACTTCAGTAATAAAAGTTTGGAAGAAAAGTTGTGTTACTCAAAAAAGTGCCAAAACCTGTTCTCTTTCAGAAGAGAGCAGTGTACAGTCAAAAACATTCAGGGTTCTTATTTGTTCAGTGCATTAAAAAGATGTAAGCTGCATGTTTACATTAATGTGAGTGGAAAGAGTGGACATTAGTGACATTACTGTGCATTCTTACCCAGCAACTAGAACATATTTTCCATCTGGTTGATCCTTTAACCTTTCCAGCAGGGACAAACGTACTTTGGCTTTGGTTTGGCCATAGATCTCAATTTCATCTGCAAGCAATCCTATCTCCTTGGCAAGTACATCAACAGCTTTTGGACTCTGCGCTCGGGAAATTTCAATATCACTGGAAAAGAAAACAAATAGGAGCCAGGAGATTTCTTGTCAGCTTAGGTGGTCGACGACAGAGCACAAAACAACAGCAAATACTCCAACAATGGGGTTATTGTAATCAGTTTTTCAATCCCCTCTCACATTTTATTAACCAAACCTAAATATTAGCCAACACCTAATATAACATTGAAAATCATGTGCAGCGTTTGTTAATTGTTACAATTTCACAGAGTTCTCTCGTTTAATCAGATTCCAAATATTACGTAATGCTTTCATATCAAGCTAGAGACATGTCTGCTGGATGCTCAAGCATGTCCCATTGGAATGGATGTTTCTAGTTTTGTTTTTCTTCTCTCTCCCAGTATATTTCAGCACATACACTTTACTAAAAAGTGCATACATTCCTTGGCCGAGAGTCACGTAAACACATTAGCTAAACCCGATGCTTGTGCATGTAGCACCTTTCAGCAGAGGGTAGCGCCAAGCAAGCTGCGCCTCGCTAGTCCCCCATGAGGGCACCAAAGACATTTGAAGATCAGCTCACGCACTTCTGAAACACAGCTAAATTAAAAATGGCCATATAGCAGGAGTTTAATGCACAGGGCTCAGGCCAGAAGTCCAGTGAGCTTATAAACTATTTCCAGCAAGGACTGTGAGTGGCAGCTGAGGCAAGAGAACAAGCATGGAGCAAGCACGTATGGTAGATTGCCTGAGGGGAGGTGGCTGTAGGCTGGGGGACACTATTGTATCTGCAATTCCTGACTTAGACCACCTGGGGTCTTTGGATTTAATACTCCTTCGTGGATTTTCCATTTGTGAGCTTGACCTAGTTGCCCCTTACATCCACATAAGCGTTTAGCAGCTGTTAGCTCCCACAGCAGTAAAGTCTAGCACCCAGCACACAAGATTTGAGGAGTTGTCTCCTTTGGGTCTGAATTGCTCACATCACCATAAAAGCAAGTTTAAAAATTACCAAGAGATTAATTACTTTCAGCCTAACGAGGCTAAATTCCTTCCTGCATTTTCAGTTGATTATAATATTTTTAAGATAAAATCTGGCAATGGCATCAAAGCTAATGTCCTAAACTTTGAAACAGCCTGAAAGACCTCAAACATCCACAGATGAATACAGGACTACTGCCAGATCTCAGCTCTACATGTGGACTTCGGCTGTTCTGCATCCACCATCAAATGATCAGTTTGCGCCAACTTAATTGCTTGCAATTCTTTGAGGACATTCTAAACTGGGACCATTATTCAATTCTAATTCAACTATCCCACTTTTGCACTCTGCAGCAGCTAAGTGAAACACAGAAATCATCCATCCATCCAATTATGTAATCCAGTACTACAGGACAAGAAGCTACTCAATCACGGCACACAATGGTTGGGTTGCAGACTGTTTCATTGCATATATTAACCTTGAACCTGCTTTCTTTCGAAGACATACTAAGTGCTTCCTCTTGGGTGGAAGGCTATATCTTTGGCTTTCTTCTGCATTACTTCAAACACAACTAGCCATAAAAATGTATCGAGAACACAAGATGCAGTGCCTTACGGACACCGCATGACAAAGTATATTTGCAATTTTGGTTCAGAACACACTACATAAAAATAATTTGAGTGCCAGAAAAATATTGGTAAGTTGATGACAGTGTGCTCCATTAAAGACTGAAGCAAGGAAAATTTGTAGGGTCACCGTTCTCCTACTAAATCAATTGATCCATTTGGCAACAGAAGAAGGATGCAGATTAATATGACAGAAAGTTAATCTGCCTTTTCTTTTTCCTCCTACTAACTATACCAGCCTCTTTACTCAAACACAGAAGCTATGACTTAAAATCTCAGGCCAGACTATCAAGACTCCCTGCAGCAATCTCAGCCCTTCCTATTTCCCTCGTTTCTTGGGTCACAAATGCTTCCCTCATCAGAGTTCTGAAGAAACAATGAAGCTTTTCCCACCTTGCAGCTACCACTACTGGCAAAATATGGAAGAAGTAAAACTAACCAAGCTGTACACTTACAAATAAATTAAAAAGTAAAGAATTTCTAAATAAATAAAATTACAAATATTTTTAGAAGTCAAGTAAAACTGACAGTGGACGCTAACAGTCCTCTGTTGGTAAAACCATTGCTGTAGTCATTTTCCCATTTTCCTTCAAAAACCATCAAGGCAACTAGACTTTTAACAGCTCAGAAATCCTTTAATGACAGATTGCACACTGATATATTTAATACACTGATAAAAGGCATAATTTCACAATGAATTGGCATTTATACCCAAACTGGGACCAACACATATGAGAAGTTTACATCTAGTCTATTATTTCTGGTGAAAGTATTTTCTAAAACACAGGAAATTAAAGATTTGATCATAAGTAGGTTTTAGAAGTCTACATGTGTAGCTAGCACTTTTAGTTTGACAATATGTTCTCTATATTGGAAATTGCAGAATTATTCAGTAAGTGACATTATTCAATATTGCTGGAAATGTGCAACAGTGGTTCTTCTGCACAAATTAGAATTGTTAAGCTAAAAGGCCTTCATTGACAATTGCAAGTCATAATTTAAAAAATACAGGAAAATTTAAAAGATGGGAGAAGGCTCTACATCTACACAGCCTGTGTGATGGATTTTTTTTTTTTTTAACCGCATATTTGTAAGAAAATCTTCCATTCCACTTCCAGTATCTTTGGAAATACTTCAATTAACACCCAGATCCCACAGAAATCAAAAAGCAGATGTTCCTAGTTTTAGTGCTTAAGCAGCTTTGCCTCATTTTCAATGAAAACTCCATCTGTTTCCATACAATGTAGTGTATTACTGTAAGGCTACATTTTATTGCAGGATACTTTCCATCTGATAAGTTATTTTACATTTAAAAGAAAAAAGACATAAAGCTATAGAATTATCAAATAAATGGAAGTCCTATTACTGGTTATATTATATGCCATTATATATTAATTATGTAAATATTTATGTACTAAACACACAATGTCATAAAGAGGGTTGGGAATACTTTTTTTGAGAGTTTTTCCACCATCACATTCATGACATCACACGCTTTAATCTACTTTTTCACTGTATTATTTAAGGATAGATTTTTCAGGATTTAATTCCAGATGTGTTACATGTTGGCCTGAAAAGCTCAAGTATTTCTTCCCCCTTGTGCCCCCCGGGTGCAAAACAAAACTCATTCTTTTGGCATCTCTGTTTTAAATTGAAGTTGTGTCCTTTCCCATTAAACTGATGTAACTGACAGTGAAAAATGAATCAAAGTGCTTAGGAAAGAAACCATTTTGTTACAGCTTTCCAAAACCAGACTAGTGGGATTCAGAATTACAGAATCACAGAGTGGCTGAGCTTGGAATGAACCTCTGGAGATCACCTGGTCCAAGCTGCCTGCTTGTGCAGGGCCACCTTGAGACAGTTAGTTGCTGAGGACCATGTCCAGATGGCTTCTGAGTATCTCCAAGGAAGGAGACTCTACAACCTCCCTGGGTAGCCTGTGCCAGCGCTTGATCACCCTCACAGTAAAAAAGTGTTTCCTGATGTTCAGATGGAGCTTCCTGTGCTTCAGTCTGTGCCCACTGCCTCTGGTCTTGTCACAGCACCACTGGAAAGAGCCTGGCTCCATCCTCTTTGTACCCCTGTGTTTGCATACATTGTATTTATACATATTGATAAGATCCTCCTGAGCTTTCTCTTCTCCAGGCTGAGCAGCCCCAGCTCTCTTTGACTTTCTTCCTATGTGAGGTCCCTTCAGCATATGCATGGCCCAGAAGCAGGCATACAACCAACCACAAAAAAATGTCAGCACTTTCCTACAGAGCAGAACATCACTTCAAGTCCTTGGTTCCTCTCTCTATCACCCAACACAACCAACACACAGCAAAGACTTTAGCACAGCACAGAGCGTAGGCTGCTCGTGTCAGAGATGCCAGCCACCATGCCACGGCAGACCTAAAATCCCCGAGGCTCAGCGTGGCCTTGGGAGGTGAATGACAGGAACTGGTTGGAAAGATTCTGGCTACAAGAATAAATATGCTTCCTGCTTTCCACATCTACACAGGAATTTAAAGGTCTAACACAGAAGAAAAGTACTTCTTCTGAGGGAAGAAAACAAATACAAGACCAAATGCCATCAAAACCACTGGGCCTTAACTAGATCCATAAACACCTTCCTACATTAGGGCTTAGCGATTAGGAACTTGTATTTTGTATTTCTGTTGGTGTGACACAAGGCTTCATCTTCCTCCCTCAACAAAACCTTCCAGCATTAGGTCTTCATTAAATAAAGCTTGGCTTCAATGCACATCATAAAAGTAAAAATTTATAGGAAACAGAAGGACATGGTCACAATGAAGCATACAACAAAAGAGCACATGTAGTCCACAGAAGCAGATTAAAAATTAATTAGATATGAACCATTTGTAGGTTCATTGCCACATTTAACACTAGCCTACTCTTTTTTTTTTTTTTTAATTAAAAAAGCACTTATTACCTGGGCACTGGGGAGAGGGGCTGCAGTTTCAAGCAGCGGAGGTCCCACTTCCTGTACTGCTGGGACTGGATCCATCGCTCCATGTTTTTCACCATGTTCTGTTTTTAAACAAAATAACAGCACACACCAGCTGCATCATAAATGTTGAACACAAATTTCAAACAATCTCAAGAATATGTTGAAATAACTTCTATTGCACAGGCTAAGAAAAAAGCAGACTTAATTTTTTTTCCATTTCATGGTTTTAGGATGAAAGAAAAACCACTGCACTACTACTGTGCTATTATTTGTCCACATTTCAAAAAGAAACAAGATAACACATAAGTTTCAGGGGAAAATCTCTAATTAGGCACTTAGAGATTTTATTCTAGTAAAATGGAGAACTACTATTCTCTCACACCTTAAAAATAATGGGATACTAATTGTTCACTGACTCTCACATGGCTTCCCCATAAAACAACAAACTTTTGGACCCTCTGTTCATCACACCACAAAAACATGTGCAGATACAATTAATCTTACCAGAATAAGTAACATTATTGATACAAGTGCTTCTGCCTAGCTTTACTGTAATCATCAGATTTATGACATGTTTCATTTTTAATTTACCTTTCTCTAACTACATGTAACAGGCATGATGCAACATAACCAACTGATTAGGAGTTGCTATTAAAATGGAAGCCAAGTAAGATGTTCAGAAGACCAAAACAAAAACTAGTATCTGAACTGCAGAAGCAATTTCTACAACTTACAGAAAGTGCAACAAATTTACAATGTTTGAAGTTACACTAACCTGCATCCGCATTGCTATTGCAAGACGACCAACAGCGTTCTCAGCTGCATGGTTGTTTTGCTGACCATAGTTGCGTTTCCCTGTAAGATAGAGAAGTATTGAACTAATAAATCACAAAGCTTTTTGAGTGGGAACACGTGTATTTGAAAGCTATGCCCAAACAAAAAAATTTCTAAACATTGACACATAGGTGGCTTCTTTAATGCTTCAAATGAAATCACCCAGGAGGATGGATATACTGTGAAAACCAGAGAGGAACTGTATGCTCTGAAGCATATTATGCAAATACACATGTGCATATGATGAAACATACACATACTGGAAAAAGAAAATAAGGAAACACAGAGATTAATTCCAGGATCCAAATAATTGCTTTTGGATAAAAATAAATAAAATAAAATAAAATAAAAAATTAAAATAAAATAAAATAAAATAAAATAAAATAATAAAGAAATAATAATAAAATAAAATAAAATAAAATAAAATAAAATAAAATAAAATAAAATAAAATAAAATAAAATAAAATAAAATA
>JAVJGJ010000059.1:45627181-45644996 GCA_035590215.1 Microhierax caerulescens | reverse complement strand
GAATAGCAGTAGGTTGACTACCTGCTGAAGGGACCCAGGCTCCAAGCCCTGCCTCACAGATACTTAACAATTATATCCAACAATCCCTATGCAAAATAAGTGGGCATTAAAGATGCAAAGAGTCACTAGCCTGGAAAAAAGAAAACATTAATTATTTTGGACAACTTGTGCAGCATCAGCAAGGGATAAGGTTTTGTCCCCACACTGAGATCCTCATTAAGATCAAAGCACTGGTCTGGGAGGTGAAAGATGAATGCCCAAATGCCTTCAGATGTCTGAGTGAATAATAACCCAGATCTCCCACACCTGCAGTGTGTGTTCGAGCCAAGAGGATATCACAAAAGACAAGGAAAGGAATCTCTTGTTAAGGCCATGCTTTGCATAGGAACAGCAGCTGCTTTATTATGAATCTGATCTTCTGTTAGCTCTGCACAGAATGTCTGCTTAATTTGTTCTTAGGGAATATTCCTAGTTTAAGAACCATACAATTAGTTTTCCTTGGCCTTATGCCCATTTTCCCAGTCTTCTATCAATCGATGTCAATAAGCACACTTGTGATAGACTGAGAAAAACACATTAACCAATTACACTACCCATGTACCTCTTTATTTTCCTATTCATTCGCAGCATAATCACATCTGGACACTAAACAGTCAAATTCATATAAATACAAAAACCCTAGAAAATATCTAGAGATCTTCACAGGACTTTAAGGAATTTTACAGGGAATGCTATTCTAGCAATAGAATAAGAGTAACTTCTGGGAAGCTTTCTTAGTTTTATTCCTGATAAAATTCTGTAGCACTTTTCAAGTGAGAAATTAATGAACACATACGCCCTCCCAAACCAGTCAGGGGAGGACAAAGGAGGGGAATCCAAACTCTTTTTGTAGGAGTAATTACTGCAGGAGACATTCTACCTGTTCTTAGTTACACATGATTTCTCTACGCCTCCCTGCACGATTCTCTGCACACAGTTTCACAGCACTTCGCAGCTGACATTTTTGCCCCTCTTTTCCCAACGTTCCAGATGAGTCCTCAGAAGTCACAGGATAACACACTGTACAAAAAAACAGCACTAATAGCTCATCTGATAGCCCAAAGGTCTTCCCTCTGAATTCTTTGAATCCATAGGTTCATCCTTACTTAACAATACTGGTACAAAGAATCTGTTCCAGCCTTTCTTCCCTCACCTGACATGTTTCTTCTATTTATACATCAGACCTGTGTACACCCCTGTACACAAAGGCCCACTTTTAAAAGGCCCTCTCCCAAAGATGTAGCTTTTAACCACACTGCATTGTCACCAACATGCCACACGCCTATCTCAGAGACCCACTGTACATCACTTTTGAGAACTGTTATCTTTTAGCATCTCTTACCTGACAGCACATCACGAGAACAACTGATAACGGTGGTTCCAGGCTTTATCCAGCTCACAGAAACATCATCGGGTTTTGCACTGCCAACTACCACCACATCCGCGTGATGAAGCTAGGGACAGCCAAAAACACCCCCCAGGAACAAAACAAGCATTTAACGTTAGAAATACATCCTTGAATATATTGAGCCTTACACAGCAATAGTCTTGTGAGAGAAGTATTTTTAATAATAATAATTAAAAAAAAATAGCCAAATTGCTGGCTTGATTCTTACCCCATATGAAATTTAAGAACAACAGCATTTACAATTAAGTCAGGTAAACAAACTGAAATCAGGCAGGTGGGGTCAGAGTTAGCATCAATAATATTTGATGGGCATTACACACTTTCATAGAAAAAGCCCTATCATTGCCCAAAGTCCTGTCCAACAAGAGACTTAGGAAAGAGAAGGGTTAAAAGACAGCAAATAGGCAATTATAAAGAGTACAGTCAGACTATCAGACAGTAGAAAACCAGACCAGCTGACAGGAATACAAGATGACCTGATCTGCAAATAACAATGTCTTTGAAGAATACCAATTAAAGCATTTTTTTTCCTTCTCAGTTCATGTTTGCTAATCAGTGTCTCTGATTTAGTTCAATCTGGCAGATGTTGGAGCAAAAATGGTTACTATGAAAATTCTTATAGTCAAAGACAGAAGTGTCTCCCTTTCCTCCCTCCTCTGAAACAGGTCCCTGTACCAATTATCGGAATCACCATGAGCTAAGGGACAGCACCAGAAGCAGATGTATAAAGATCCCCAAAAAAAGCAAAATACGGGCACAGCACTGCCTCAAGCCTGAATGTAAAAATTATTTCAGAGATACAGTGGTTTTGTGAATATTTTGAAAACTGTAAAGTAATACAAAGTGTCACAAACTTATCAAGCCTTTCTATGGATTCACTTGTGACTGACAAGTGTTCCAGCTTCTTTTTTGGCCTAAAGTGCTCTGACGCAACCCTGCCCAACGCTCCTGCCAAGAAAGAACAGCTACAAATCCTGTCAGTATAGCAGGTTTTTGGCACAGCTGAGCGTTCAGGAGGGGAGACAAGCATAACCATGACGGAAAAGGCAGAAAGCTAAAAAAGCTCCATCTTCGCCTCAGAGGACACTCGGATGGCCTAACCCTCCTTACAGATCCACATGCAGAAACAAAGCCAAAAGTGTGGGAGAAGATTTACTTGCTTGACAAATGACTAATGCAATGAGCTGATTCAGGCTTCAGCCAGGAGTCCTGCAACACTCCTATGATTGCCCGTGAACGTCCAGTCTCCGTCATTCAGCCTTATCCAAACTGCTTACACTTCTGTGTCTGGTGTGAATATCAACTTACACGCCACTCCCAGAAGGCCACATAAATCATGATGCTTGACCAGCATCAGGTCAAATCACGCTGAGGAATCTGCACGCAAAGTTGGGTAAAAAGATGCTGCAATGACTTGTGTGCCAAGAATACCATGCTGAAGACACGCTTTCCTCTGCAAAAGGAGGCAGTCTCTACTGTAACAGTCAACATCGTCAGCACAGAGGAAAACAGTGATTATTCTTGGTTACATGAACCCAGCCTATTTTTTTTGTAAGAAAAAAATGAATCATACTCCAGCAATTACAATTCATATACTGACAGTCAGGTATGCCTTCCCATGCAAAGCCTCTGGGATAAGGACTAAGAGCTTTGCACGCCACATAGCACCGTGAAGCTATGAACCAGCTGAGAGCTGTCTGCAACGAGAAATAATTTTGGCAAATATTCAGCCAACATACTTATAACAGAATTGATCCAACGGAACTATAATACCAGAAAACAACTGACCTGACCAAATACTCATCTCTATGACTACCAATCATAATGTTCAAAAATGTTCTCAACAGCTGAACACAGTCATTTTTGTACCCAACATTAACACTAGTTTCAATGGCTAACAACACACATACCCATAAATGTATTGGAAAATCAGCTGAACTTTTCATCTCATTGCCCTGCCCCACCTCCTCCGTGAAAAAAATTTGTGTTGCATGGCAGCAAACAGTTGACCTACAGGTTGAAGACACACTGATCTCAGAGCCTTCACCATCATGATTTCTTTTTCCTTATTTCACAAAGAAAGTAAATGTAAAGAAGAAGAAGAAAAAGGCACAGATACAACTGTAACTGTCACAATATAAGCAAGTATTTTATGTGCAACTATTGCAAAAAATACTGGAGAGTCAATAAAGTATAGATCACAAACACTTTGTAGAATTTATTTTCCCCTGTGAGTATTTTAAGAAAAATATATATCCAGAAACTTGCTTGACTGGGAGAATGCATCCACTGAAAGCAAAATAGTTTACAGAGTTTTGGGTGCCCTTGGAAGAGATTTACGTGACCACCATCAGGGCATTTTGGTTTCACTTGCAAGAAGTCACACCTATGCCTCCCCTGCTTTTTTTCCTCTCTTGCCATAACCTGCTCTTCTGACTGCCTGTAAATCACTAAAGCCAGCAGCAAGCCCTGGGAGGCATGTGCAGGCTTATCTCCTACACCAGAATCAAATCACAGGTGTTAGAGATGGAAAAGACCTGTGAAATCATCACATCCAACCTCACTAGCAAATGCACCACACAGTCCCTGGCCACAGGACGGATCTGACAGGAACCAGATGCTACTGGCAGCCTTAGCCAGCAGGTCAAGGAGGTACCATGAGGGGGACATGCAGCCGCAGGGCAACCAACTGCTCCCTGGGCAGCAAGGCTGCATCCCACCAGACAGGCTAGAGGGAGGAATGACAAGCATCATGCCAAACCATCCTTAATGTACTAGGCAACAGGCTGAAGACAAAGTAAGCTAATACTCCATTCAGTATTCTGCCTTCTCACCAGTAAATATTTTTTCAGTTGGGAAGAGCTGTACCAATAAATAATCTGAAAATTTAGCTCATAACAAAATATGACTCTCCCCACCAGCATTTAAGCAGAAGTAGATTAAGCACCACCACCCATTCCCAAGACAGAACTCCAAATGTTAAAACAACAATACAGACTTCCCAGCCAAGTACTTGATGGTAATAGCACAAAGTAGCTGTGTATTGCAGACAACTGAAAACCCACTTTGCCATGAAACCTGCATAAAACTTTTATCTCTCCATAGTTAAAACTGACTGCTCAAAAGCCATTTTAAAATACATAATCAAAGAAAAAAATAGTTGCAATTAATATTTGAAACGTAAAAGCCCTCAATTTCCTGGATATTAATTCAGGTCAGCTAAAATTGAAGAGATGGGATGAGAAATAGGAATCCTATACAAGTTTTTTCACAACTCTCCTAATGAAAAAAATCATTTTACATATCAGTTTACAGATCACGTTCTATAGCAATCACAGCAATTCTAATTACTTTCTGAAATCTTGACATTTTTTTATGTCAATGACTAGTGTCAAGCACTTTTTCCACCCAGGCACATTCCCTTTACGTGGTTTCTTCCAGCTCCATCTCTACCTCAGGAAGTTTAAGGTTTGCAAATCATTGGCAACCCAGTGGGACAACTATGCACGGTCTGCTCCAATCCCTCCCCGATGGCCACAGTCCTCAGGGATGAGCCGCAGCGAGCAGCCATCAGCTCCCACATTCTTGCCCAGACACCAACAGCCCCTTCCCTACCACATCAGCCTGAATCCATCAGCCCTACACAGTGCATGGGAAAATTAGGTCCACATCTCCACTGTGGGCTCAAGCCAGCCGCTATGACGCATGTTTTAGCAACTCTTCCTCTAGCTCATAGACAGAGAGCTAAATTTCAAATTGCCAGGAAAAGAGACGATCACATAAAATGTTGAAGCAGAAGTACTTTGTCTACAGCATTGTCATTAGAAACTCACACAATCTCCCTCTCCTCTCCTCTTATGGGATCCATATACCTGGTCTCATGTTCTTTTCTGCTTACTTACATGCTTAAATTATTATTATTATTATTATTATTATTATTATTATTATTATTATTATTATTATTATTATTATTATTATTATTATTATTTCCCAGTGCCAAGACTCTTGGTCTTATCAGGAACAGCAAATAACTAAGGGACATCTAACAGTCTGAAGCCGAAGTATTGGCTCTAAGGAAAAAGTAGACTGTGGCCAAAAAAGGTTCTTGTCCAACCTGAAAAGGGACCTCCCACTCATACACTCCAGCTGAATCACTCTCCTACTTTTCAGCCAGGGGTTTACAAAGAAATTAATTCCTAATTATACCTCAAGAGACCAATTTACAGTTTTTTTACAAAAATATTATAGGATAGCAGCTCTCTTAAAACAGGCATGATATGGTTCACATACACACTACATTTAAGATGATATGCTGAAATCGTGACTGACTGAATTTACATAGCTGAAATGAAATTCCATTTTCTCATAGGTACTAAGCATCATCCATGTTTTGGCAAGACAACTATCTGTATTTTTTAATTTGAAGCTATTTGATAACCTCCTTTCAAACTACAAAGCCTAATTCTAACATAATAAAAGATTAAGCACATCAGTTCCCATCCTTCACCTATAACGCTGGATGGACTTTTGGGTAGTCCCATTTTGAAATGACAATAAGTCAGATATTCCTGAAAATATGTCACGAGGTCATTCTTCAGGCACTCTGCAATAATTATGCTTTGAAAGAGTTATCTACAGAAAGCTTAACAGAATGATAACATCTTACCTATTTCCATCAAAATGCTCAAGTCTTTATCTCTTTCTTCATCATTTATTTTACTTATTTTACTTCCAATATCAATGCACAAAGAACAGTGTTTCTTCATGGCAAACTATGCACAGCTGTCCCAGAGCCTTCTGAAATATACTGCTTTCTTTCATTTGTGATTTTCTGTGAAAACTCAGGAAGCTCAGGGGTGTTGAAGGATGTGGCTCAGCTGTGCCATGATGATTATTTTTAATAACCAAAGTCAAGCAAACCCCAAATGAAACAAAAAGAAACACTAATAATCTGTTCAACAAAATATGAAGTGGGGAGGAAAAAGAACATACAAAGGTGTCCATTACTCATGCAGGTCAAAGCAAGGGAATTAAAATGTACCATTATTTTTTTTCTCCTCTTTTCCAGCCACAGGACAGAAAAGACTTGCTTTAAAGGGACACGCTGTCAGAGGGTAGATGGTATTATGCTGTTTGTAAGCAGAGCTACCTCTACATCGTTAGACTTTTCCTAAGGTAGACTAAAACACACCTTCCTCTTGATCATTTTCAAAATATTTTTGCAAAAGTGCATGAGTAAAAGAAGCAATAATAAGTCCATAGCAATACAAAACCTGATCCAAAGAAACCTACAACCTTAGTGTTCTGTGTCTCATTTAAATTAAAAGAATTTCTAAAGAAAACACTTGTTCTTATGCTATCCTTGAAAAAGAAGAACAAATCAGCAGAGCTAGCCAAAGGTGAATGTAGGGCCCACTTAAGGAAGGTACTACATCATTCAGTCTGGGATTAATGCTTCGGTGCAAATGGGCCTGGCCACTGGATTAAGCTAAATAAGGTACATGTACATGTAAGATCAGTTTTCCCTTTCCTGGTATGTATTGCAAAACAAATGCATCCCAGTAAAAAGTTCATACTCTTTCTAAGTTCATTCCTCACTTTGTAAGTGAAATTGTTATGCTACCACAGGTTATACTTCCAAACAGCAGCACACAGACTGCTACTGTAGAGGTATCACATTCAGAGGAGAATGTGTACAGCCAAGGAGAAAAAGTGTACAGCCATGTATAATTGTGCATTGTGCAGTAAAAAACCCCCACAAATTAATCCTTTCAAGTCTTTGAAAAACCTGGACATCAACTAAGGCATTTCCTTATATGTAATTCAAATAAAAAAAACCTCAGGAGAAGAAACTTTGCGAGCCTTTAAATTGTTCTTAATCAGCGTTTTGAATGAGCACAAGAAAATAAATTCATATCATCAGCTATAATCATGTTATCTAACAACGTTTTACTTCAAATACAAGACAGCAGTGCCTTGTTGTCCCATAGGAAATCTGTGCTCAGTTTCTGACACTCCAGCTTCTGGGAATATGAAACAGAATAGTTTTTTCTGCGTGCGTTAGATTTTATCTAAGAGCTAGTGTTAACTGTAACAGAGTTACATCCAGCCAGGTTCAGCAGTGCTCTGAGGGTTGCTGGTGACACGCTGCTGCAGGCTTACAGATGAGGAAGAGGAAGGCAGGCTTCCCCCAGGCTCGGCTGATCAGTCCTGCAGGCAAAGCAGAAACTCCTGTAGCGCTGAAAGTTAAAATGAACTTGGGAAGACTGACGTGCAAGCCTCAAAGGGCCTCCTGCTTAGGCCTCCTATTCCGTTTCCCATCAGTGACCTGCTGCAAGAGGTAAGCTACGGGGACTGCCAAAAAGCAAAGCACGATTATGGGAAAGCAGCTGGATGGAAGGAAACAGATCTCTCCCCAGCATATCGACAGCACTGCACAAGCAGCTCTGGGCTGGTCCAAGTGTTTTGCGGTGAACCAGGGGAAGCACCTCTGGGCACTGTGTCACCCACTCCCACCCAGCCCAAAGCCGTCCTCCAGCGCAACCCCAAGCAATGAGAAACAATTAAAGAATGAGACGTGACTACTCCTCAGTTCACTGTGCTCCCATCTCCAGGAGAGGCACGGGTTTCCCAAGGGCTGTCAGTCACTTAAAGCACAGAGCTGAGACAAGCCTGACAAAAACAGCCACAGCTGTGAAAACACAGGTTTGCAGGGACCTCTCTCACTCTTGCAGCTGCTCAGGCTCATTTCCTCGTGCGCGCGTCCCTTCCGAACCCCGCGGCTGCTTCCATCGATGTGCATCGGCTGCCACCCCGTGGCACTGCTCTCCAACCGCGCACGGGAGCGGTGACCCGCACCCGCACCCGCACCCGCACCTTCCCTCCCGCAACCCGCAGACAGCCCCTAGGGTACCCGCGCTTCTTCTACAGCTCATTCTGAACCCCTCCGCACGTGCCCCCCAAAGGACCGCACATTCCCCGTTGTGTGATTCCATGAAAACTGGGACTAAGGAACAAACTGGGAAGCTCGACAGGGAATCACACCAACTCCTAAACTGTTGCTCTGCAACAAGCAACCGTGCAGACCGTGTAAATTAAATCCTTTGGATTAAGCTCCTGAATTTCACTGAATCCTTTTACAGGTCTCTTCAGAGATAAAGATTGTGATCCTCCTTGTCCCAAGAGAGGCAGCATTTGTGAGACACAAATTCAGTGGAAGTAATTGCATATCTATATATATATAGAGAGAGAGAGAGAGAGATAGATATAGATATATAGTAACAGCATATAGATGGCTGTATCACAGGACGAGAGGAAAGCAGGCAGCTCTCCCTTGCACCGAGGGAAAGAAAAAGGGAGACCGAGCACGTTTGTTTTAAACTGCACTCCTGAATTCCTTCTCACACAACTACCGGTGTAACATAACAAAGTTATAGCAGCTCCTGCTACATATGTAACATTGTGGTAGGGGCCTCTGCTTGCCTGAGCAGGATTTCTGAGCAAGCAGGAAGGAGAAAAGACCCTAACCCACCATGGCTACCAGCGAGCTCCAGCGCCCCAGCACCACCCGTGACTGCGACAAGAAGTCCCCCTCTCAGGAACGTCAGGGAAGGGGAGCAGTGCCACGCGGTCAGCCGACACGGGTGCCCGGATGGTGGGCATGCAGGCCAAGCCCCGGGCACTGGGCAGACGGAGGGGCACTCACCTTGCTCTGCAGCTGAGGGGCTTCCCACCGGCAGCTGACAGTCACCGCTCCCTCCCTCTGCAGCACGCACTGCAAGGCGGCCCCCACCGCCCCGCCAGCTCCCACCAGCAGCACCGTCTTTCCACCTGCACACACAAGACGAGTTGTTCAGCCGCAGAGGCAGCAGCATCGGGCTCTGCCAGGCCACAGAGCTGCAGCAGCGATGTGAAGTCCCCTCTTTAGCAGGCCACCCAGCACCGAAGCCTCAAAAAGAGGCAGCAAAGTGGCTGAGGACAGGACAGGGCCGTGTGCCTGCACAGCCACAGCTGTGGCATTACAGACAAGGCTTATGGAGCGGCCCACGCAGTATCACAAACCACAGGTTTTAAGTTGTTCCCTGGTGATCCTCTAGCTCTAGTAAGCAAATAAGGTAATTTATTTGCACTAAACCTTTCATTCACATTTCTGACTAAGGACATTTGCCCTCCTGTTTACAGTTCTGTTATGGGAATCCTTGTTTCAACAATTACCAGTCACTGTAAGAGAGACTATTTCCGAAACGCTGCCTTAAGCAGTGTCTTCACACACTGTAAAGCCACTTGTTTAAACCTGCCATTTCCATGTTAGCATTTACACAACACAACCCACACCAAAAGATTCGCCCAGAAACTGTTTACAGGCAGACCTGGATTTCTCCAGCTCTTCACACTAATCAAAACCATCAAGTGAAAACCCAACGTGATGTTTGTATTTTTGGTTTGGAAGACTCAAATGCCTCAGGTGTCTACAGAGACATTAGATCTGCTTGAGACAAGGATTACCTGCCATCTTTTCAAAATCTATAAGACCAAGATCCCTTTCTGCAAATATTACAGTCAGGTCTCAGTGAGGTTTCTCACTAGCAGAAGGCACGTATTTGTCAGGTGGGAAAACAACACAAAGCGGAAAACACAAGATGAAACTATATTTGTTGCTCAGTCAGGACTAAAGCTGAGAAAATGAGTAAGGCTAAATTTAATGTAATTATTATGATAGAAGGTCTCACCTAAATCTTCAAGAAGCTCCATCACAGCACACGCTATAGGAGGAACCAGACAGTCATAGGCATCACCACATACCAAGCGTCCCAGGTTTACAGTGGATAATCTGCAGTGGAAAAATATGGCAATTTAAAAAGAAAAAAGAAAAAAAAAAAAGAAGAGTTTGTGTAACATAAATCTTCAGTAACACTTGTAACATGGCTAACAGCTGATCCCCAGAGCAAACACATCTCATAAAAGTAAATCCTTTGATAGTTATGTACTGTGGCTAATTTGTACCATCCCACATCCTAGTTAGACAAACACCGAGCCTCAAGAGAAGCCAGGAAAGGGATCTGTGAGTTAGAACAAGTAACACGAGCCCACGATACACAGGCAGCACGATGATACTCATCATGCCATGGCCCATTGGGCCCGACCACCTCAGCGTCTGGCTGCAGTGGAACCAGAGCAGCGCTGCCAGAGCCAAGCTGAGCCAGAGCCCATACACCCTTCTGGCCTCAGGCTGGCTTGCTGGTGGAGCTCGGGTGTTTCCATGCTGTGCTCTCTCCCATACACAAGGATGCTCTGAATTTTCCATTCTCTGTCAATCTCCAGTACTCCAAATAATGGAAAGGTAACTAATTTGCTGTATTTTCCCATTTTTTTCCAGACATTAACAAAAAAAAAAAAAAAAAAGGGAAAGAGAAAATAAAAAAAGGGAAACAGTCTACAGTTTGGTGCAGGAAGGCTGCAAGAGCAGCAAAATGGTAACCCAGACACCTAAACCATGCCAGCGGTCCAGTGGTCTTTCCGGAGTGCAGTGCAACCCCAGACTGATTGGAAAGGTGAGCTCACGGGTCCACACTATTACAGCCTGCCCTCCCACTGCAAGAGAGCACTGTAGGGAAGTTAAAACCTTCTTTGCAACTTTTCCATCAATCCTTCTTGAGAAAATTCAGGAATTTGTGTTCAGTACCTTGAGACTACTATTTGTATTACTGAAGCACTGAAAAACCTTAAGTATCATCAGTAAATCAGAACTCTGGTTTTGATTTCTTTAAAAAGACCATGTCCCGAATATACATTATATAAATATTTAAAAGATAATGATCGAAATGTCTTAAGCAAAAGACTTCCCATTGATTCAGCAGCATCTTTTATCACCGCTCAATAGCACAGCTAGACATTGAATGAGGAATCCATTATTGAAAAGCACAGGGGAAAATTGATTTTACAAAGCCATCAGCCTTGTGTCTGCTCATATTATTTCTCAGTGCTTCACTTACCCATCCACATCCTTCTCTGGTTTCACAGCATTTAACACCTTACTGCTATACAAGCTTTCTGGGAGGTCAAGGGCAAGGCCCTGGACATTAGGATCCTCATTAAGTCTCAAGATTTCATTGACAATCTAGGAAGTTAATAAAAAGCATTAAGATCAGAACAACAGACAACAGAAGAATCTAATTAGAAAGAGATAATACCTATACTTTAGAACAACCTTACGGCCACCTTTGCTTTGCTTACATATAACTGCAACTTTTAAATGAAAAAGCAGTAAATATTTCCATGGCTCACCAAACTAAGCCACCCTGACTCTATTCTAAACATTTTGCAAATACAACACATATTACAAGAAATTACACTGCCAAAAGCATTCTGTCTTTCACTTCCAAATCTCAGCAAAAGCTTGATGCTGTAATGGCTTCAGAAGATGCTTTCCAAAATAAGAAACTTTGGTTTAAATATAGTTCAAAACAGGACCAGACCGTGATCCACACAGAACATGGACAAGAAGTTGCAACACTGGAAAAATTAATTATACAAGAGAAAATTAATTTTATTAAACCAGCATATATTGTTACCAATATTCCTTCTCAAAACACTCTGATCCTAAGAGCTGACAGTCATCTTGTGAAGAATTATGATTTTGAAAAGGCACTGCACAGAAGTTTATGAATTTTAACTACTGAACCAGATGTAAATTCAAATGTTTTATGAGTCATATTCGACATCCAAGACTGTACTACCTACTCTCCATTGCTTCACCTCTAAAGTGCAACACTGATCCACAGTGATATATGCTATTCTGCTGTGACCATGAAGAATACCATGGAATAACACGTGCTTAAGTTTTCTCATGTGAAAAATTTCATGTGAGCACGTCTTTCCATCATATAAACAAAACCAGTGTGCCATCACCACAACAGTGTATAATTTAATTGGATTAACATCCAACTGAAAACCAGTATAAGGGTTTTTTTTCCTTAGCTTGTACCATGCCTTCCTAAACCACTTTTCATGTAAACTAGTCAATAGAATTGTGAACTCTATTGCCCAAACACTTGATATGCGATCAACATCAAGCTAGGGAAATCTGGCAGGGGTTATCAATTCTAACCTAGTCTGCAACTCTAAACCAAGAGAACACGCTACTTTAATGTTAACAAAGGTTATGCAAGCATGGTACTGGTATAGAAAAGCCCCTTTAATTTGCTGACTTCTGAGACAGAAACAGGCATATATATTAAGACCCTGTACTGTTTGACAGCAATGGGGCTGTATACATTCTAAGAGAAAGTAAGGATGAGTGTATACACCAGAATATGGATGTGAAAACATCCATATTTTGCTTTAAAAATCCTGAGATGCTATAAAACGTTGGGGGCCTACACAGCAATTGAAGGAAACATAGTTAATAAATAGCCTGAGTCTAATGAACTTTGAACTATATTCCTGTTTCCTGGAAAAATAATTCAGTTTTCTGTTCCCACTGCATTTTGATTTAATTCAGCTTTCCGTCACCGCAGCATTTAAATACTTGTAACTCATGCAGGGTACAGCAACCCTGTGTTAACTTGCCTTTACTGCACACGGGCAGTTATGGCAGAACAGAAAGTGCACAGCACTGAAATCCCTCCCACCTTCCCAAACCAGGGAATGCAAGCTAGCAGGTGCATCTTAACAGACAAAAGAAAACTTTGTCATAATAAGCAGGAGAGTACGCAAGCCGTTACAAACTTTTCTGAAAGTAACTTTCTTCAAGTAACAGTCACCCTGCTTTTCTCTTTACATACAGAGCTCAGCTTCTTCCTAAGATATTACTTCAAAGTAACAGCAATTACTGCTATAATGCTCACTATATTGCACCCATTTCCTACTGTGTTACTCAGCAGATAAAACACATTTACCAACAGCAAAAAAAAAAAATTGACCTTCATTTCTAAAGCGCACCCTTCTTAAATGGATAGCAACTATTCATCAGCCACAAAACTGGACTCCTACAATTCTTCACAATTAAGTTCCTCTCAATATATCTGGAAGCTGTTCCTGAGGTTACCCTGCAAGCCAGGAACAGTTTCAAACCAAAGCGTACCAAATACAAGACAGCACACAAAACCCACAAGCTTGCAGGACTAACGAGCTTGCCAAGCACAAGGAGGCCAGCTGGGAACAGTGCCATCTTTTACTACACATGCCTTTGCTGTTTTTAATTTCAGATGCCTCAAGACCATGTGTATTAATATGGCTCGCTATATTTAAAACGTAGTTGATATTAGTGCTGTGCCTTTGACAAGGTAAGAATTCAGCCTTCTAGTGACTTGGGGCAGATGATTTTTTTTAATACATACTTTAAGCATTACAAGATCAGTAAACAGGCAAACAAATTCAACCTCCTCCCCCTCTAAATAAATTAATTTTTAATATCGCTGAATAACTTGGGCTAGACCCAAGTACAGTCACAAAAGCAACTGCGGGAGATAGGATACCCGTGCTGGTACAAGGGGATGCTGCAGTTAAATACCAGACACGAAAACAAAACATTGTTCTGCCGATTCTGCCTCAGCTTGCCAGGGGACAGCAGACAAGCCCATTAATTTCCTTTTCTCCCCACACTTGCCAAGATGGGGATAACGCTCGCTACTTGAACTAAAGCATCCCTAACCTTAATTTGAACTAACTGAGGTCAGTCAAAGCGGTAATGAATGTCAGTAATAAATGTAAGTTTATGATGAAAGCGAAAAGGGAAGAGTCCTTCAGGTACTGCAGTTACCTCATCCTTGCTGCTGTCTTCAGGGAGACAGATGTGAATAACACGTAGACCAACCTGCCAAAAGAAAACACTTGTAATTACCGCGGGCAAGTAGCTCATGATTAAGAACAAGTATATTGGCTAAAGTTTACCTCTTTGGCAAAGTTCTTGTTTATTTCTTGAATCGAATGATCATCACGTGCCTTGGGGGACAAAACAGAAACAAAGTTTTAAAATAATAAATTCACCTTTCAAAATAGGAGTGCGCTAATGCACGGTTCTACGCAAGAAATGCAGTGATGCTGTTTGCGTCTAGTAGTATTCAAACAAATAAAAGCCTAGCAATTCTAAGAAAGAAGCAGAAGGCCACCCAGTATATTTATTTTGGCTTGATCACTTTAGGTGTGTGTAGATACCAGCCTGGCTTTTATAGACAAGAGTGGCCGTTTCCTTCGCCTCAATTTGCCATTTAAGAAAGGTACCAGTCTGTATCTGAAGATATTGTTCTCCATCCAGCCACGTAATCAGGAGGAAATAGGCAACAGCAACACCAGTGTTTCCTGCAGTGTCCCCACATCACCTAACACTGGTTTGTCCTACCACCAAAAATGAGGCACCTCATTATCATCAGATATTACAGTGAGTTCTGTCAACACAGAAGCAAGAGAATTTATCGGCTCCTCCCACCCTAGGACAGAAACATATCCTGGGCAGATTTACCCAGGGGGACCATCCTACCCAGGAACCCTCCTCCTCCCTGAGATCTCTACACAAATATGCACCGTATATATATTACGATATTTAATCATAATAATTACAATTGAGTTTTACTCTTCAAGTTACTCTTGAATCTCAGGACACTCTTCATATATTCATCTATATTGTAACAATGAAACTGAGAATTCAATATCCAGACCTGGAAACCCCCTACCGACACACAGAGCAGTGAGAGGGTTCCACCCTCAGAAATGTTAGTGGCTTCATAACAAAATGGCTACAACACTTCTCACAGCTATATGATTATATATAAAAATTGTCTTCCAACCCAAACATGACTGAAATAAATAATTTTTAAAAGGTTTGTTACAATTCCATGAACACATTCTACATGACTTTTTCTACAAGACTCGGTGCCATGTGACTTCCCGTCAGGGTGGAGCCCCTCACTTCATCATTAGCTGCCGCTGCTGGCTTCGACCGTCAGTAGCATCACCCAAAACCGATGTTCATTCAAGGCCGTAACAATTTACCAACATGCTAATCCCAAATGGTTCAAGACTGCTGACAATGAAAAAAAAGAGCATTTAAAAGGACAGGCTTCGCAGAGAGAGGGTGAGGACTTGCCCTCCATCCCCTGGCAACCTCCCTCCACCCAGCACCGCGCACATCCCTGGCACAGCACTACCAGTCTCCCACACCCCAAATCTGGCAGCTGGGGGCAAGGGGCAGCACAGAGGCTGCTGCATCGAGAACCTCCGTGGAGCTCACACTGCGACGAGGGAAGAAGAGATGGGACTAAGGACAGCTCAGCAGCTGCTCCTCTATGCCAGTACATGTGGAACCATACCCCCACACTGATGTGTAACCATCAGGACTGCCCGAGTGGTTTAACTGGGACGGAGCCACCAGCTGTACCACGCTGTCCCCTGTAATGTCCCCGCTCCTGCAGCACTGACTGGTGAAGGCTCACCTCATGCGGGTGAGCATCACAACCTGCTGAGCGGCACAGGCGAGGCCAGAGCTCAGGACATGGGCTGGCAGAGGGCAGTGGCAGGGCAGGGGAGCTGGTGGTGCTTCGCTGAGCTTTGCAAGGCAGCAGCTCCACAATGAGCAGGATCCTGCTGCCATGTATTAGTTTTCAGCTTCAACAAAATTAAGAAGCTGCCCCCAATCATGTTTTGCTGTCGCATAGCTCCAGCCAAGGTTCAACAGGGATAATAAGCAATGCAGGCATCAATCTCAGTGTCGATCCAGGTTCAGATGGCTCAAGAGGAAAAGAAATCATCTCAAACCATTCCAGAGCAGGCTCATGCTGCAACTCCTCGTTCCCAGTACTGCTACAGAGGTGGTGCCACGTTATGCCAACTGCTGTTTTACCCAAAGCAACTGGTAAAGGTGACCACGTCGCTGCCCTCCCTCTGCTCTCCTGAGTGCAACGCAGCACACGGAGAGCAGCACGGAGCTTAAGTCTCTGCCCACGTTACCCAGTACAACAGTGCACCACAAGGGCAGCTGGTGACTAAAACAAGTCTTCTTTGTGACAACAAATACACATTTAAAATGAGTTCTGCTTCAGTCCTTACAACTGGACTAGAGCTAGGGTGACTGAGAGCTGGAGGACATAATCTGGGTGAATTTCATCCAGAAGGATCTGGGCCACGTGTTCCTGCAGCCACCTCATGATGCAAACCAAGTGGGGTAAACAAGAATAAGAGGGACGTTCATTTAAGGCCCAACCATGACCAAACCCAAAACACTGATGAAGATGCATCTCAAGCGATATTAAAAGTGAGCAGGAACCTTCCCTCCTCACACAGTGCTCTCTCCCATCCCAGCAACATCCCTTCCCTTGTGCCAGCACAAACCACTCATGGCCACAAAGGAAACCAGATTCAGGGAATAACGTAGCTGAAAGGAAGCCTCCCCAGACCCCTCCAGCCCAGGGTGGATCACTGCCCCAAATCTAGCAGTGCAGCTGGATGGAGACAAGGCAGGAGTGAGAAACAAGTCACTGAGAACATGGGTCACTGCTTTTCTAGCAGTTCTCAAACTTACAACCTTACAGGGCTATTTGAAAACATTAATTCCAGTTACATGGGGAGGGTAAGAGATGGGAGAGCTGGTTCAGCCAGACTCACTAGAACACCTACCAAAATAAAATTGCTGCTGCATTTCTTACATTCGCTATTACTACTTACAAGATATTTATAGATTGGTTTTAAAATTAAAACCTACTGGCTCAGAGATTCAGTGTGTGCCCTCACAAAACCAACACCACCGTCCCACGAAACAGGACTGCAACATTATTGCCCGCATGGCTCTAGGTCCCGCTCTGAATGACAAACACCCATAGCTTCTTGGCCTTGAAACTTCAAGAAATATGAAGAGAAATATCTCTCAGATTTGCAGGGATAGCCATCCTCATCTGGAGTTTGATTGCCTGCCTCAAAGATGGCAGCGCCAGTGGGATGTAAAGAAAAGCTCTCGGTGGTGTTAGTAACACAACAGCTCTCAATTACCATGACATTGCTTCACCTTCGAAAGTGCTGCTGCTTCTGAAGGACACTGGCATTTTACAGAGAGCGTGTACTTAACACAGGCCCTTTAGAGCTGACTGGGGCTTTTCAGTGTGATTTTCCTCTCCAGACAGCAGCAGTGCAGTCACAAGCTACAGCTGTCTGAAGGCCGGCAGGAAGCGGTGGGGTCTTCAGTTAACCCTGGCAATGGTATCTTAGGGGTGGGAGGCGAGGGAGGCTCATGTTTTCAGGCACGTAAACATTTTTTTCAGGGCTGCAACAAAAGCTTCAAGTTAAATAAAGGTTAAGAACCACGGCTTTGACTTCAGTTACGTCAATCAACTTAGGTGACCTGTGAGAAAAAGCAGTCTGTGCTTACAACGGGGAAGAAGC
>JAVJGJ010000059.1:45555489-45625415 GCA_035590215.1 Microhierax caerulescens | reverse complement strand
CAGGGCTCAGCCCCTTTCTCTTGGTCCCCCCCCCCTCGGACCCCAACGACCACCACCCAAAGCTTTTGCATACTCAACGTTTATTAAAAATAGTATGAAATGGTCCCTGGGAGAAGTTACACGCTAGTAAAGTCCCTTTTTCTGTTCTGCCCACCCCCCAAACCCGCCCCGATTGCATGAGATGCGAGTTAACCAACACTCCCCCCCCCCAAGCCGTTTAAACAAATCTAGACGTGCGCGGGTAAAGCACAGATTTCACTTCTATTCGTATTTACAGTACTTTACAAGCTATATTAAATAAATACGGGCTCTGCTACACCTCGGCGTCTTAAATATGTACAACATTATTTCTCAGTCGGATTTATACTAGAGAGATGCGGGTCCCATCACAGTGGATGTGCTGACTGTAACAAGTCTCCCTGTGGTACAAGCTAGTTAAGTACCATGACCAACCAGCCCTCAAAATCACAACACCCCTAGCCACTGCAAGATAACGTGCAGCAAATAATTTAATCCGTTCTAACAAATTCAAGTCCTTTAAATCTCAGTCCTAGAAGTAATTAGCTGTACGCTGATAACTTCAGGTTTTCCTCACGGTGACCGGCGTAGTGAGTAGTCAGCCGTTCTGGAAGTACAGTGCTCTGTAGCGGAGGGGAGTGGTACGTGGTTAGTAAAATCAGTATTTCAATGAAACTCCTTTATGTATTGATATGTTTAACTCTGTACTGGCTTTATCCACGTGATCTGGAGAATTTAAGCACCAAGAACGAACAACAGTCACACAAGATGGTCAGTGTAGACGTATTTAGGCTCTCCTTTAGGTACAATGTTTTCAAGTAACAGAATCCAAAGCTGTGCAATAAAGATGACGAAGGGGAGTAAATGTGCATTGTATTGGAAATCCTGTTCTTGTTCTAAATGGCAGCATTTATTCTATACATTATTTGCAAAAAACCGGAATGTATTCTCATTTTTGAAGCTACTTTTATTGTCCGTAAACTGGATTAGTCACCCCTGGCTGGTTTTGAAAATATGAATTTTACCTCTCTGCCAGGAAAGGTCATTTCCTACTCTGGGAGATGTGGTCCCTAGGGAGGCCAGCTTGTCACTCAACTGGCAGCATCACTGAACTACCCTATGGGCCAAATATGCCCCATGATTAATATTTCACCCAAGCATCTGGCCAGTCCTCATTCTCTCTCAGGGTTACTGACTTTGGGACTTGAACAAATGCCCCACAGGTCACTGTGTATAAAATACAGCTGCATCATGAACACACAGAGCAGATTTCAGCTGCTGGGCTCTGAGCCACAAAATACTCAAATTTTGCCTGTGTGTCACAACCATTACCGTCACTGGAGGTACCAAACCCAGCCCAGCCATCTTCACAAGCAGCAGAGCTCCTCTTCTACTGCCTGAAACATCCTCCAGGCAAGGACTGCATCACACCGCAGGTTCGCATAGAAAGCCGCCACTGCTCATCCTCTGCCAACTATGCAGTTACAGAATGTAGGAGGGGCTTCAGACACAGCCATCAGTCTGGCATCCCTCACAAGCACTAGGACTAGATTTTGTTTAAAATATAAGAAGCCTGTTCTAAAGTAATGTAGCGTTAGTCCCCCGCACTTGGTATCTGTCTGATGAAAAGTAACGTGCAAAAAGTACGTGCAATTGCACATGTAGCATGTTGGTGTAACTACCAAAACCCTGCTCAGAAATCTGCAGTGTCACCGAAGTAGCTGCTCAGCTAAATGCTCCCATATGTAACCAGGGTAATCACACGGGTATTTTGGACGCAGAATACTGGTTACCAACTCAAAAGTCCAAATACTAAGGTTCCCACACGCTAAAATGGTTTAAGAATTAAATGGCATCACACCTGGTTCAACGGTAAGAATCAAAGGGTATCACACCTAGCAAGGGAAGAGGTGGGAAGGTTAAATAGGAGATGAGAAGCCCACCTGCACTAAGGAGCAAGACACCAGACAGTACACATGTGGCCTTTTTCACTTCCAGGATCCTAAACTTTTTTAAAAATTATACATTTCACTTCTATTTACAGTATTACTCTGATACAATGCCTGACTGTGTAATATTACGGAAATACATGATGCCAGTACTGATTGTCCTAGTATATACTCTGTCATGATAAGGCAGTACAGCTAGAAATTACTGAAAGCATCAAGCAAAGCTACTTGAACTGAGACACTGAAACTTTTCCCTTAAAGACTGGACAATATTCTGCTGATTAGGAGACGGTACTCTCCATAGGTAGTCGTTCAGTTTATCCGAATCACTATATGCGGTCAGATACGGGGTAAGCGCGTGTTTGCCGCTGGCAGACTTTGCAGGAGTACAAGAGACAGTTTTGCCACAGAGCGTTTCCGAAGGAGCAGCATCTGCATTACGCAGTTTAGGATCAGATTTCCTTGGTTGGTTCTGAGAAGTCTCCAAGTCAGATCCCTCATCTTCAGACTTTATTTCCACATAGTCATCATCATCCCCTTCTTCTTCAGTGTCTTTGAAATTTGAAAAGTAGTTCTGAGTGGCCAGCTGTGCTGTCAGAGGGGAGGTCCTGTTCACTCTCAGGACCTTTTGAGAATCCTGCAGAATCATATCTGGACAGTTTTCAGGGATCTGCTTTCTCATATCAGGCTCCGTACATCCTGAAGCAATACCTGGCATTTGATGGCTGTTGAATCGGAAGTTCCTGTTTGAATGGAGCTTTTTCTTGTCCGTTTCGTTAGGGTATACAATCGATTCTCCAGACCTGTTGACCACAATTGAGGAAGATGACTGCGACCTGCTGTAAGCCTGTGGTTTTACATTGCTTACTCTTCTCCCAAGTGAGTTATAGACATGATCTTGACGTAAATTTTCTTTGTTTGGTTGGCTTATGATGGCGCTCCACCTCTGTGCTGGGACATGCAAACAGTTAGCAACCTGAAGGGAAGGCACCGAGCCAGCTGATGGCAACTGCTTTGAACTGCTTTTTGTACCAGGTTCTGCATAAGAGCTCTTGGACTTCGGGTCTTGGGATTCAGGCCATGGAGAGAAGTTGGCCAGCTCTCCATTACTGTATGTAGAATGCAAAAGCCAATCTTCTGCTCTTGAGCATTCACTGGCAGCCTGGGAACGGGGAGGAGATGCACCCATGGGCGTCGAAAACCTCCCGGCTGATGGCTCCTGAGGAGTGGCCCAGGCTTCCTTTTGGACCTTAGGTGAACTTTCTCTAAAGACGATTTGGTCGTAAAGCTGGGAATATTCAGCTATTCTGGCACCTAGAAAGGAGAGAGAATTAATTTAGCAGAGGCAAGCAAGCAATTCGAATGAGTTGTGTGAAGATAAAAATATCGAAACACTCTGTATTGGTCTAGAAAAAAGTTTACAGCTGTGTCAATATCTTCAGCCTCAAAAAAGTTAACATGAAACAACAGCGGCTGGAAAAGCTGTGCATTGTATTGTGTTTCAGTACATTGTATTGAAAAAAAGCAGCATAAAACATCTTGTGACAGAAAACAGTCATGCAGGACACAATGTAGCACACTGTTCCGATAATATGCTGCTTTTTTCATGTTAAAATGGAAAAGAACATTCTGAAAATGTCCTGGTAAATAAGATATTTAGGGACTTTTATAAATATCATGAGAAGGCAAGAACGATACCCTAGTGTGTGGAGTCCGCTGGCTCCATGTCTCCAATTTGTTTCAATTGACCATGGACAAAAATTGTTCCAAAGCTGTTGCATATCCATGACATTGCAAATTCATTAGCTAGTGCAAGGACACCAGCTCTTTCTCCTCTGACACCTTTTCCTGTGCTTTTAGGTGTGATGGGGATGGTACCTGAGCAAATGTACATGACTGATTAGGAGATGAACCTGCCTGAAAATATACCTTTTCAGTCAAACTTTGAAGATCACATTATTAAAGAAAATAATTGCTTTTCTGTAAAAAGGCCAATAGTGCTTCCGGCATGATTTCTATTTCCAGCCTCAGCTGAACTGATCTTTCCTTGACACTGCCCCATAATTTCTTCCCAATTTCAAGAAGTAATGACAAGAATTGAGATATAAAGGACTGCTCATGTTAGAAGCAGTCACAGAAAGAAGAGTCACTGCAGTGGTAACAGAGAGAATATAATACCGATACTCAACTAACAGGGTGAGAAAATTTCATAATCTTCCAGTCCGGTATACAAATTCCAATGAAAATTACTAAAGAAATATCTTTATAGAAATATTTTGAACATACCAATAGCAGGACCCCCTTGTTTCTTCTCCTCCAGAATAGCAGCAAGATCTTTGTGCTTCAGTTTCTGTTGTCTGCTAGCCGGCTGCTCCTGCTCTGGACTTTTAACTTTCAAAAGCTGGTTGGCCTTCTTAATTTTTTGACTGTACTGCCTTGCCATCATAAAAACTCTGTTCTTTGTTTTATCCGCAGCAGCCAAGTCATTTTCCATGCCCTCTGCATGCACATTGGACAGAACACTATTGGCAGATTCGTATGGGCTATCTACAAAAGGCATCTCACTGGAGAAGGAAGATCTGTTCAGACTCATAAAAGAGTTTTCCTTGCATGGTGTAGAGTCTTCAAGCCTGAGATTAGCCTCACTTACGGTGGCAGCCCTGGGCTTCACAGTTTTAGGGAAAACAGGAGTTTCTGGCAGAGAGAGCGTAGACAGCGAGTACTCTACATCTTTACTCAGTTCAGGTGTACTACCAGCATGCAGCCTTTCCTGCATATCATCTTTACAAACAGGAAAGGCTGCGAGGAGCCGGTCTCTTGTCTTTTCCTCATTCTTCTTGATGTAGTTCTCCAGGTCATTCCAAATCTCATCTACTTCCTCCGAGAGTTTATCTGCTGCAGACTTATGGGACAGCGAATCCGAGTTGGAGGAGCTATCTACCAAGCTCAAATAGTCATTGTCGACAGGAACACGATGATAAGGACTTTCATCTTCACTGAACTGGAGACTCTCTTCAGAAACAAACTGCTGTAGATTGTCAGAATATGCAAAGTCTTTTTCCAGGCCCAGAAAACTCCCCCTTTTAGTGCATTTTAAGGGGTCACATTTAAAATTCAATAGCGGTGTTTCTGGAAGCACTATGGTGTCATAGATGTTGTCTTCAACAATCCTGAGCTCATCCAAACTTGAAGTAGGTGCTTCCCTACTGAGTAGTATCTCATCCCTACTGGCACGAACGGAGGACCTGTTTTGATTTGCTGTCCTCTTTCTGGAGGGTGAATCTAAGCTGCTTTTGTTTTCAGCCTCATAGAGAGAGTCTCTGGCAGATCTCTGGGGACCACGGTCTGTCATCTCCTCCCTTCTTGTCAGACCCATCAGCTTTAAGTCTTCATAGCTTATATTATCATAAACATGCTCAATATCATCGATGGTCAGCTCCTCTGAAGATTCGGGATATGCATTAATACCGCTCCCCTCTGCTCTCTTCACTTCCCTTCGGGAACTGCGCTCCCCTATTTTATACCTTGTGCTGGTGGGACACGTGTTACTTTCACCAGCACTACTGGCCCGCCTAACAATTTTGTGACGAGTGGGGCTGGAATTCTCATTTTGATGCACTACCCCTAAGTGCCAGCTGCACGGACGCCCAGAAGAACCCCTCCTTTCTCCACCGACAGCTGAACTAGCATTGGATGTAGATACTGATGGTACAAACATCTGATAATCGTCTTCATCATCTTCATTCTCGTAAGGCGGCCGCCGGCTGGGAAACAATGCCTGCCTGATCTGATGGTCGGTCCAGATGTTTCTGACAGAGGTACTTCCCCCCAGGATATTCATGATCAGCGAGTTGCTCTGGGGTGTGCTGAATTGTCTAGGCATCTGTGGCTGTCTAGCTGCACAGGGAAATGGAAGACTGGTGTTCAGCTGGGTTGTCTCTTCATCTGAAGGGTCCTTGGAGCTCTGTGGAGATTTGAAATAAGCAGGTAACGTTAGCTTATCCCCTGCAGCGGTACAGCGATCCCCTCCATTCACAGAACTGCTATAGCACCAGGACGTCCCGCAGCACTGAGTCGGGTGGAGATGGGCAGGGTGAGCAGGCTCCTCGCTAGAAAGCCAGGGAGCCAAGGTGACAATTCCTGACTACTTTGCCTCCTAATCCTTACCATGGCTCAGAGCTCACTGTTGGCATTTAATAATGTCTTACTTCAAATAAAAGATGCTGGCTTATGTTAATGCATGAGTAATTAAAGGCAAATTTGTTTGGCAGTAGCTAGGTTAAACCTTTTGTGCTAACTCTGCAGTTTCACAGTTGGATTAAGCTAATCTGACTTTGGGCTTGTGCCAAAACTTTTGTTCTCCTCCCTTTCCCCTTGCCTATAACCCTAGAAGAAAGGTATGTTACACTCTCTAGCACATGCCATGGAAAACTTCATTTTCTTTTTGGACTAATTTTTTATCCAGCTCCACTAGCAGATCTGATTTACAGCAAGGCCACATGCCTGCTAATAATGCTAACGTGAAGAAGGATGCTGTAGATGTTCCTGGCCAGATGTTGGGAAAGAGAGAAACTTTTGTTTTAAGTTAATGCTGACTGGTTTGGTTAGTTGTTTTTTGGTTTTTTTTTTCCCCCTTGCTCCAAAAAAGAATAATCTTTCATCATACAGACTATTATTTAAATTATATGAATATTAATACATGACATAAACAGAAGACGACTTATCTGTCTACCTAGGGAAAACACAGATTCCTTTGACAGATCTACAATGAATAGTAAAATAGAAGTTAAAAAATATATATATACCTGTGTTTCACACTTGTTGAGATTAACACTTCTCCGTTTTTCAACATTTTCAGCAGCTTGACTATTAAGTCTTTTTCTTCCCCCTTTTGACTTCTGCAGTGAGTTTTGCTGCACTCCCTGTGATATGAAAGAAAAGGTAATGAAATCTACAGTTTTTTCTACAGCCTTGTTCAGAAGAACTACTAGCAGCTAAAGCAGGCCAGGTATCTACACCAGAAGAACAAAATGCTCACAAGTAGTCAGAGCACTGCCACAAGAACGATTCAGAGCCTAGAACACTTTCTTTACAATAACCAATTAAACTGTATCAATCCATACAGCTTGTCAAAAGGTGTTGAAAGCAGAATCTGTGTACAAAAATATAGATGTAAAGGAATACATAGAAATTGGACAATGGAAAGGGCTTAATTTCACTGCCAACTTTATAATACAAGAAAGTGGTCACACAAAAATTCAATATTCAAAGGTTTTTGTTTGTTTGTTTTGAAAAGGGGAGGGGATAGTCTCACTATCACTTGCAGTCTAAATGAAAAAACACCCCAAGACCCCAGAAGGATAGAATGTTACATGCCGGGCAGTGTCCAAATGAACTCAGAGTGAAGGGCATACATGGTGGGAATGGGAGGGAATCTGCAACGGTATTGTTGCCACACTATGGAATAAACACTGCGCTACTATTATACATTTTTATAGTGGCATTCTTTTGCACTTACTGATTCTTTTGAACTTACCCATGTCAGGAAGAAAGAGAATTACAAGACAATGCACTACACTGATAGGAGATACTATTTTATCAGAGTTACAATGGAAATATAATTTCAAAGATTAAATGCTCAGTAAGCTTCAAAAAGAATTTCAATAATAGGTTTTGGATAATTCACAAAATAAATGGACCCCACAAAGACATGACTTCAGCATCAACCAAACAAAACAAACTTAAAATCTAGATTCTTTAATACAGCCACCTTTCAAAGCTGGGGTTTTAGTCTTGCAGAAGTACTATGTGTGTGGAAACATGCAGAGTGGGAAAAACTAACACCTGTGTAGCAGTAACAGATAAAGATTCTCATTTGCAGAAATCCTATTCACAACTCCTTGTATTAGTTTACATGTTCCTAGCTACTGCCAGCAGCTCAGGTCATGAATCAACACATCACATGTGGCAGGGTCTGAATCTTGGCTTAATATTCCAGTCCTTGCTTTGGAGACCTGAAGGCAGTGTGTCTGCACATGGCCTAAAGAGGTGTCTTTCATGGCACCAGCTGGAGAAGCAAGGAAAGGTCAGCTGTGCACAACAGGTAAAAGCAGTATCTTTCTGTCAAAACTCAAGCTTGAGCACTGCAATGGACTAAGTAAATCCTCAGGCAGTGGGGATTTCTTCCTCTGTGTAAGGAGCTAATTTTACATTTTCTCCGCCAAATGCAGAGTGTTGTGTGAGATCTAAAAAAAAAATAATATTTCTAAGTAAACAAAGTTGTAAACACTTGTTACACATTCCCTGTGTCCTTGTTACAGATAATTTTAATCTCCCTTCCATCCTTCCCAGGGAAACAGGATTTTATTTTCTCCCCTCTTTTCCCTACCTGTTCAGACTCTTCTTCATCATCAGCATCAATCTGTTCTGCAGCAGAAGCCTGAAGGTTTTCGTCCTGATCGCTGCTGTAGGCTGGCTCAATGGACTCTTGATATTGGCTCTCCAGCCCACTGGGTTCCAATGGAACCTTTTTCCTAGAATTCAGCAGGACTTCATTTGATCCTAGTTTGGTGGCTTGAGATAATAGGGCTCCTTCAATACTGATCCGCTTAAAAAAAGACACCACAAAACTTTGACTAGAAGTTTATAGAGATTATATATTCCATTAAGACACTTTTACATCAGACTTAAAAGGCAACATTTAAGATACATTCTGTTAGCTGCACTGACATGATACTCTTCCATAGAGTATTTAGAACCAAAAAAGTATATGCAAAAGCCCCCACCCCATCATTATGGGCTTCAGCGTTATGGCATCCCAGTGAAGTCATATCTAGTGTAACCTGTTTGTAAATCTTCCACATACACAAAACTTTAAATTCCATCCCAAATAAAACCCTTGGGGCTGATATTCAAGATGAGACTTTCAAACTGCATTGGGAACTTCATTACAAATTCTTACAGAGAACGTAAAAATCAGAAATGCTCATTGCCGTTCTGCTTAAGCTGTATCTGCTCTGTTCGGTCATATATCATGATTTATACCTATGGTATGTATATCAGAATAAACTGAAACTTTTCTGTCATATTCAATAAATACAGAGACAATATGCTCCAAAGAATAAACACAATCTCTATGCACAGCACTTCCATGATTATAATGATATTTTTAAGTACCCTATAACATTAGTAATTGACTGTACTGCATTATAAAATACAACAATATATGGATTAGTCATTTTTTCTTTATTAGATATTCCTGAAATATCTGTTTTTCTATTGCTTTCATTCCAGTAATCTTATTGGAGATGCTAAATAACATTTATTGTTTTGTTTCCATTCTTAAAATCAACACAGCTAAGAAGATGTAGATTCTACGGTAAATGCAGTGCTCTAAGTCATTTGAAATGTGCTACAATAAGAAATATAAGAAATGGCTTACCTTCTGCATATCTGGACTTATATCTGAAAACAGAAATATATATTTCATCGTAAGTGAATAATCAAACTGATGTCAGTCTATGCCCATTTTAATGCTACACTAGTACCCTGATTATAAATTCCCAAAAGGGGGTTAAATGCAGCAGCAACTCAGCAAACAGGCTATAGGGTCTCTGATAAAACAGACAGCATGAGCTTTACCACAGTTCCACCAGAGGTCCTGATTTTGCAACACTGATACGGTATGAGCAACTACTCACAATGGCCAAGACCCTGTGTGTTCAGTTGCCAGTTGCTAAGATGTTTACAGGATCAGAACCCAAGTGTGGAAAAAGCTGACATCAGAATTAGACTAATGCTTTGTTTTCTTTGCATAGTTCCTCCTTCTCTCTCCACTCCCAAACATATTTAGGCAAAGTTATAGGAGAAAAGGATCCATCTTTACTTGTTCCACAAAGTACAGAAGCACAGGGTCAATAAACAGTAGACAAACTAGCTTACCGTTTGACTTCAAAACTTTATGGACTCTAGATGAGGGTTCTGAAAAAAGAAGGATCATGTTTAAGCACTCCAGCATCCCAAAACAAGCTATGGGCATCCTGTCCAGCTTTTTATAACATGGATACCAAAATTTAAGCTTTTGAGCCCATGCAGGGAAGCCAGATTTTAATTTCTTAATCACCTAATTTCTTCACAAAAAAGTATTTGTCGAAGAGCCAAACCTACAGATGTTACCAAAGAACACACGTTTCTGAATAAGTCACAGGTAGATTTTTATCCCATGTTAAGATTCCTGCTTTCAGAAGACTTGGTCATCTCTGTTATGGCTCTAAGTTGCTGGAGGTTTCCTATTAGAAATATGTATGAGGTACCAACAGTTTAGCAGTTTAAAAGTGGAAATAGATGAACATTACATGGGACACCATTTGATCAGTATCTTGTATTAATTATTCCTTTTACAGGCAAAGCAGCACCAATGCAATCCTTCACCTCAGAAACAAAGGAAGATGCCTGAAAAGTAATTAAACCTTGATTGTTTTTCAGACACACATGCTGCTGTATGATAAATTACTACATTGATACTGTCGCGAATCTTAAGTCATTCCCAATACACAATGTTACGTGCTCCAAATTGGAAAGGTCTTTAAGTAGCTGAAGAGGAGACCACAGTGACTGCAAGATGAAGTCACCCAACTACAGACATTGGCAGTGACTTCAAGAGAAAACTAACAGTAATTATGGATGTATGTTCTGAAAAAAAACCCAAAGTCAGCATAACCACCTCTCAAATCTCTATTATCCATAAGGCAGACATTACACTAAGTAAAGATAATAATCATGTTTTGAAATAACAGGCCTATCATAATCAGGATGAAACCACTTCTGAGACAGTAATTATTTTTTTTTGGAGGGGAGGGTAGAACTGTCAGATTTAAATAATATGACGGGCCTTTATGCATATGCATTTTTTTATCCATTAGAAAGTACCAACTATTCTTTATGCATCCACCATTAGGAATGTATATCCATGAAACTAAATGCAGACAGTGGATAAAAAAATGTATCACAACAAACGGTTTGTAAGATGCTCTACCTGTATCTGAGCGATACTGTGCCATGTTAAATCCGCATGGAGTGCGAGCTAAGGACCAACTCCATGTGTCCAGCCTCCAACCCTAAATAACCCTACTTGATTTTCCGTTTGTCATCTTGGTGGTAAAGGAGCTTACTCACCTGATTTCCTTCTCACTCTGTGAGGAGTAGTGCCTTCTTTAGGCTGGTATGATGATTTCATTTCTCCCTCAGGGCTATAGTGGAAGCCTGGGTGATCTGGGGAACAAGCAGAGGCACACGGTATAAGAGAGTGACAAGGGTGTCACTTCACACACCTTGCAGATCTCTCCTCTCTTACATCGTCCTTTTACGACTGACAATCGTACTTTGTGGTGGACTTGACAGTCCTGGGTTAATGGTTGGACTTGATGATCTTAAAGGTCTTTTCCAGCCTAAATGATTCTGTGATTCATCAGAGCCTGAAGCAACACAAGCAAGACGTGCTGCTGTAGGGTAGCTGTTAATCACCCAACCGTGGAAACGCTTTGCCCATTTTGTTGTCCCTTGCTCCAGATGGCTAAACCCAGCGTGTTTGTTTGCCAGTTTCTCAGTCAGAGCCTTCCTGACCAATTCTGTACAACAACAACTACACAAATAAACATCAAGCTTGCTTTACTCCAAGACTTCCTCAGCTTTTATATTGTAGGTCTATTGTTCTCATTTCCCTGCAGTGCTAGGGATCACTAGATCCCTAGATGAAGAGCTAACGCAGCTAAATCAGCAAGCAGAAGATGCACCACCAGGGACTGTGCAGACGGGACTGCACTCCGAGCACAGACAGCAGCATCACATGTGCTTTCTAATGCTGGCTCCTGGGGGACACACAGGTAAACTCTTCAGACATGAGCACAAGCCTCGCTGTCCGCCAGCACAAAGAAGTCATAACACTGCTACATCACTCTTCAAGCTGTGCTTCCTTGTTTTAGCCCTTCAGTGGGTACTAGCTGGAAAGAGGTTATGCTACAACACAGGAAAGGTCATACGTTTAGTCAGCGTGGACTAAGCAAAAGAGAGCGGCCAGTGTTTACAGAAGGTGTTATCTGCCCCTTCCTTGCTCATCATGAGACGATAACTTTAGTTGCAGATCAGTCAGCCCAATGCCTATGCAGCGCCACAGGATCTGCACCCAGTTTTGGTGTTTCCAGCAAGGTCATAATTCAAGGAAAAGAACCCTGGCCTCCTTCTGTCTCAGAGGAAGCCAGCAGTTAAAGCCAAACTTTTGAAGATGGTTTTATTCATTTTATAAAACAAAAGTGAAAAAGAAGCAACTTACGTATGGCATCCATTTCTAGAATTGCCTGCTTGGCCTAAAAGAGGAAAAGTAACAAACGAAAAAGTTAAACTGTAAGTAGAAGGACGAATTACATTGCATGTAACAAGTAACAGTGAGTTTATATGTAAACAACAGCAAGTTTAATATTTGAACTAATAAATATGGTTAGGAGCATTATTTTCTGTCGCTGTGCATCGAATGCGTTACATATGTGAAGAAGAATTTTGCTGGCAGGAGGTCACCAGAGCTTATCTTCTCAGGGCTTCACACAAAAACCTGTTTGTTGTTCACTGCACCCAGCAGCTCCACCTTGTGTGCCCACCTCCCCTCTGGCATCACAAGGGGATGTCACACATACACAAGTGCGTACCTACAGCACCCGCGGGTGCCAGGAACTTCTGGAGGATGTGGTGATGGCACCTCTGACCGCAAAAACTCTGGCTTCAAAGACAAGGGCTGTGCTGTGCTGAGACCATGCTGCACGTGCTGGGTCTCCTCCATGGAGACTCAAACCTCCAGAGATCTCTCTCTCAAGCCCCAGAATTTAGAGCAATCAATACATGTCTCTATATTCTGCTGGGATCAGCACAAAACTGGCCCCAGCATCTGGGAATCTGTTGGTTTGGTTTTCTTTTTTCTCTGATTCACAGAACATTTCCTCCCTAAAAATCAAATAGTTTAACTCTTTTATTATTTTTCATCTCTGAAGTTGTTGGCACAGAAAACACTATCAACCTTGTTTCCTTTAAGAGTTTATTTGAGGAACAGCTGTTAAAAAAATACATTACCATTTGGTTTAAGTAAGAGTGAACGAGGATAAAACGCATCCCATGATTGCTTAAAATTCGTGACTTTTTTAATGGGGAAAATAATTTGGATGTTTTATCAAGTATATCAGCTAACAAGTTAAAACATAAAGTAAAATAAAATAGCCTACAGAATCCGTTTGCTATTCTACAGGTGCAGTTTGGTAATTTTCCACCAGGTGTCACATGTGGACTACTAGTAAATCCTAAATCCTCCAGAAACTAGTCAGTGACGTCTCATAACTACCAGTTTATTAAAAAAAATATACATATATAAAAATTGTGCAGACAACCTCAGAGGTTTATTCTGTTAGAGTTCAAATTTCTCGAATGATTTTTATTTCTCTGAGCAGAAAATGGCATCACATTTTCGGTTACATGTTTTTTCCACAGATAAAAAAAAATAAATATCCAGTAAGAAAAAGTCTTGATACAAAAGCTGAGATGATGCTGTAGTAGTTTATTATATTTTTTACAACTGAATACACTGCAATGTGTATTTATGTTATAAGCATGGATACTAGTATAAACATTATACCTTCAATAAACTGTCAACTAAAAGATAAAAGGTGAACTAGTAATAGCAAGCGCTAGAGCTTTTTCCTCCCATAATTCTTTTTGTTGAACTGCTGGAAATGGAAGTCAGCATAGCACCATGTCTGTCAGTTACAGGTAACATTTTTTAGCCATTACAGCATAAAACTCAGTGGAAAAAAAAAAAAAGTCAGAGAAACTGATCAGTGAAACTAGTACTGGAGGAAAAAAAAAAAAAAGCATCAGTAAACTCAGTGGGGGGAAAAAAAAAAAATCAGAAAAAAAATCCTGCTTCCTTATGAGTCAGTGGCTACTGTGTGATGGCAAGAGTTAACCTGGGTTAACACCCTTTGAGAGGTGGAGTATGTTACACTGGGAAACATCACCCGGAGCTCTAAGGCAGTATTTCATAAATAAAAGTACCAGATTTCCCTACTCCAAGACATTACAGCTATGAATACATTACCAGTGCCTCATGTTCTCTGGAACAAAGCTGGCTAGCTATCTCACCAAAAAGGGCCCAGGTTTTCCAGCTAAAGATGCAGGGTTCAGGATGTGCGTGTGTATTTGTAAAGTGAAGCGTGTGCTGCACACTTCACTGCTATGATATCTAACCAAGACAAATTAAAATTGGCTTGGTAAAGTCTACACATGCTTCAATTAGTGCACCTCAGTGTTGTGCAGATAGGCAGAAACAAGCAAAGGTATGCTCTTATAGTGAAGATTTCTGACATTGCATCTCTGTTACTCGTGTCTTAGCAGGCAAATCCCAATATAGACAGCAACGCTGCTAACCTGGCTAAACTTTTCTACTCCTGTACCAAGCTCTGTAGATGCTTATAGTGGAACTTTCCCATTAATTTTGAGGAACTTTTAAAGATATAAGGAAACAACATGTTAATTAACCTCCTGGAGTCTAAACTTTCTGTAAATTGCCATGCATCTTGCAGCTAACAGGATTGCTTGAAGTTAGTACACATACAAGGAGGTATTTTGTGGTTTGTTTGGGGTTGTTCTGTTTTTTTGTAATTTTTACCTTGGCAGGAATTTTAGCAGGATGGTTTTCTAGGATTAACCTCTTCAAGTGAAGAATCCAAAGACGCTTGTCTTGCTGTGACTTTGCATTATAAAAAAAAAAAAAAAAAAAAAAAAAAAAAAGTTGCACCATGAGAAAATGCATTACTGCACTGTGCAAGGTCAGGAATAGCATATGGTGATCTGTCAGGTTACCCAGCGGGCAGGAAGGTTTCTGTCATACCTGGACAGTATGTTGCATCTTGGGATTTTTGTAGTGGAAGACACTAAAGCTAAGTGGTTCCTTTGGTATTACTTCAACAAGCATCAGATTCCCACACTGTAACAAAGAGAAGCAATGACATGAATCACGGAGAAGTTTTGGGGAGACCCAGAGACAGCACATTACCACTCGCTCGCCAACATACCAGTATGTGAGCTTTGTATGCAAACATTTCATCTCTCTTTTTTGTAATTAGCAGCAGCTTGTCAAAGAGGAACAACGTGCGCTCATTTTTGGCTCGCTGAATGCGAAATGTTCCCTCTAACACCAGCTCCCCGTAACTTGTGAGGTCTGGCCCTTTCCAGTTAGTGAGCAAACTCTGTATCTCCTGCAACAGATCAAAGAAGAACAGCTGACACACTTCAGAGAGCTTACTGAAATGAAGATTCAATCAATCTGCCGACTGTCATTCCCACTCTCCTATATAACGTTCAGCATCCAACAGTGGAAAGTCACCATACACCAGTGCGGAGGTTGCTAGGTTATGTGCAGCATTGCAGCCAGGTCCCTGGAGGTCTGCTGCCAAGCCCAGACTAAAACATGCCCTCCTGAGTACTGGTTAGTGCCTCTGCATGGGCCCAGCGAAGAGCCCTGAGTTCCCTGGGGCAGCCTGTAAGGGAAGAGCACAAACTCATCTCCCTGGTCTTGTAGAGATGGAAAATGGTCTGTAATTCAGTCATCAGTCTCTCTCATGCTTCCTCCCCTCTCCCTTCTGTATCCCTAACCAATCCCTCTTAACACTTTCCTCTCACCCTGGGTATCCTCCTGCAGTTGTGTGGTTCCCCACTGACTGAATTATAATGCCATCTCCAAGTCCTGCAGGCCCATCATGGAAGACACTTCTGTGAGGTGTTGAGATTGAAGAGATGTTTCTTAGAAGACTAAAGGACCAGAAGTGATTTGGTCAACTGATGATATGAAGATTAAGATTTGTTTGTGAGTTTAATTATCTGTATTGTTAGATACAAATAGGCCACAGATCTTTCTCACCTTATTTATTGCTTGGGGGGGGGGAAAGGCTGGAGAAACATCTAAGAACACCTTTACAAGCCTGTGTGACTTAGCTATGGCTATTCTTGTTTCCTTGAGTTGCTCGGTTTTTCTGTCACTGGCAATGACATAGGGCTTAATATGGGGGAGCAAATTCTAAAAGCAGGCTAAACCTTAACTAGGAAGATCTTTAAAAACATCCAGCAGACTTTAAACCTGGAAATGTTAGCAAAGCAGGGGCAGATTTCCTCATCCTAGGCTGGTCTCTCTAGGACGTTACACTTGAATACAGCATTCAGCTAAAAAACATCTCTACATTTGAAGCACAAACACAGCTTAAAGCATTCACATGAAGAAAACTCTAAAGCAGCACACTTTGGACTATACACAAGACATAAAAAAAAATACTGAAACATAACAAATGAAAAAAGTTGCATGTTATTAGATCTCTCCAAGAAATTGTAAATAAGTGAGGGTACAGCACAGGGACGAGGTCCACCAGTATTGAGGGAGACTGCACAGCAAGTGCTGTCGCAGTACTTGCAGCTTTACAGACTGAATGGCAGTGTGATAGTCCGCAGAAGACCTATCCTTATGGCTGCAGAAACAGATTTTACATGTTTAAAGGGTAACTATAAACATAAACATTTTCCACAACCCCATACATTTGCCAGATGAGTTCAATAAATAAAAAAAAAAAGTATGGTTTTTTTTTTCCAAAAGCATTTAACTCTCTTTATTGCCAAATATTACTGGTTATCCTTACTCAGATTTATAGCATACTGTTGTTAAAAGTCATTAATATGCACTTCCAGCAATGTATGGCAAAGGTTACACTACTGCAGGCAAGACGTTATCAAATATAACCCTATTCTCCCTACAAAAAATAAAAAGAAACCAAAAACCAACCACAAAAAATGAGGGCCAGTAAGTTGCATTTATGTTAAAAAGAAAAATGAAAGGACAAAGAATAATATGACAGATTTCTGGAATGGTATAAGCCTATTACTCCCTTTTATAAACTAAAAGACCCCCCCCAGTTTTCCTAAAGCAACATAAATACCACTGATGAAAATGCAATGTAAAATTGTGATTCACTGGGAAGTTTGAAACAGAATGAAAGACCATAAAAAGTCTACAAAAGAGCTTGCTCTTGATGCCAAAACATATTTGGCATGTAGCTTTTGTTTTCTCCTCAAAAATTCTTCATTTGAAGCAAAGTTCACCTTTCTCTAACTATCATGTTTCTAGGTTTATACTTTCCACAAAGCATCTGATAATGAGTCTTCAAAAACCCAAGAGGAAAGTACTTAAACAAGAAGCAGCACAAGAAATGCCTCAAAACAAAATTAATCAGCACAAAGGGGAGAAATCGGAAACCACAGGATTTCTGAACAAAGCCATGCCCTAGGGTTGCACAGCAGTGCTGTACAATTGAGGGAAAGGAAGAAAGAAAAGTTATCTTAAGTTCCATATTACTGCAAAATAGATGCTTTACAGGATGCTGCTTGTAGGGTAGAGTTGTCTGATTTTCCTGCAGCAGCTATGACCATGGTTTCTAAGATCAAACAGCCACACGCATACTCACAGGAGTCTCAATTATGACTGACGAAGATCAAAAGATAAACCAAAAAACGTTAGTCATACGTATTGACAAAAACAGCCTATAAACACCCATAAAATCTCTTTGGGAACTCACTTGGAGCCTGATTGCATGTTCGTGTTTCCTCTTCATGTCATTTATATGCCATGCCACTCTCTGCATTGTATCTATGGCATCCAGCACCACGTCATAGCCCTCAGTGTCCTTGTCAAGGTGGTTTTCTATTTCCTAAGAAAGGGGGAGAAAAAAAGTCCTGTTATTTCTAAATTAATTTTCCCAGCTGGATGCAATACTCTGTTTTTATCTGTACTATTTTGTCTTTGCATTGTGACCACTCAAATGCAACGTTCCTGCCTTTATTGCTATTGCACGTTTTATCAATTTGATTAACACAAGATGACTAACAAAGCCAAGCCTTTACGGTCAGTTTAGCAGCGACTATACTTGCAGCAGCTGATGTGAGTAGAGAGGCACAGAAAGAGTGCAGCATGCTGACAGGAGACCTTTTCAGACAGCATTTAATGGCTTTCTTAAAACACAGGACATATCTATACACTTACAAAACCCTGATGGTATTACAACTAGGCATTACTTTACAGTTAGAGAGCAGAAAAGCACCAGACATTTTAAATAAGGATCAGTGTCTTTACACTTCACTAGAACATGACTGTCTAATAGGAAACATATGTGGAAAATGTTAACAATAAAGCAGGAATTTCCGAAACTTGCTTAACTCAAGTCACTGAATATGGAAAGGGTTCCCACTTCCTCAGTCATTCCTCTGCACAAAATTTTTACCAATCAGGGTGTTTTTGTATGTACTTAGTCCTTCTTTCAACCACCCCCAGCATTGCAACATGTGGAAAAATGCTGGTTTTCATTGGAACAATAAATTTGTGTATAAAAATGTTTAATCATGACAAGAATCATCCAAACAACTTCAGAATTACAGTTTAAAAACAAAAAACAGCTAATTATTTGGATGGACAGACTGATTCAATGTGTATAAAATAATTACTATAAATTATCCATTCCAAATATATGCATATGCTGTGAAGTGATGAAGACAGAAAGAATCTCCATATGTAGAAACCAAATACCCACAAGAGAAAGAGCATTTAAGGAAACCCCGAAGCTTTCTAACAGTCAAGCCTTGTACCAGAGGCAGGAACTTCAGCGTGCAACAGCCCTAAACTAAAGACATTTCTCATGGGTGCTTACGTGCAACAGCAGGTGGTACTTGAGGATGCGCTGGACAGGTTTCAAGAGATAAGAGCCCAGGGGCAAAGAATGCTGCAGTGCTTCTTGCCGCTCTCTGAAGAACTTGGCCAGCGCCTTGTTCCTCATACATTCTGTCAACACAGCCACTGACCTGCAAACATCAATACATGGCTTTAAGACATATCGTCTCTGTAAAGTCTGTAGGTAAGGTCAAGAATTGCTTCTTTCTTCCCTTGTAAAAGGGGGCAGAAGGTTCCGAAGCCAATCACTGCTGCTTCTGTTGGTTGGGGTTTTTCAATTCTGCTTTTGCATTCAGTTATGTTTTCCTTTGACATGCAACCACTCTCTTTTACTGGGAATCATATATTTGGAGCACTGCAGAATAAGACTATAATTTTCTAAAGAAGGATAATAGCAGTGAATGGCAAGAACAGTAAAAATAAAACTTCAGATGAGCATATTTCATTTTGGGGTGGGGTTTGTTTTTTGGGTTTTTTTTGTGTTGTTGCTGTTTATGTTGGGGTTTTGGGTTTTTTTTGTTTGTTTGGGTTTTGTTTTTGTTTTTTTTTTTTAAAGAAAAGGTAAACTCCTTGATCATTCCTCCCATTTGGGTGGGGGAGAAGTTGATTTTTATTTTTTTTTTTAATAGACTATAATTTGTATTACATAAACTGGCCATGGGACAAATAAAGAAAGGGAACGCAGAATTCCTACCTTGGGTAGTTGGTGCAGTACTGTGTATATATGTGGAAGTCTTCACTCTGCATGGGGAGGAAAGGTTTACGTGTATTCAGATTTTGTCAAACTAGCAGCTAACACGTGCAAAGTAAAGATGATGTCAAGACAATGCCCTCTCCAGTTCCTGATCAATTAATACTTTCACTGTGATGGTCCTATCACTATCAAAACCCTGTTGCATTGAATATTTTTTTTTTATTTGGGGGGGGAGATTTTTCATTTACTTTAAGCAAAAAACAAATAAACCTACACAGAGATAAAACAAATAAACCTACACAGAGATAAAACAAGTGGCTTTGCAACAGAGCCACGGAGGTCCTTTATGACAATCTATGCATCTTAAAAAAACAGAACCAAACACCCAAAACACCACCACCGCCCATCACCACCACCCCTTTCAAACAGCTGACTTGCACATACGTAGTTTTTTGTTTGCTAAAGCACATATCTGCTTACTGGGAGAAGTTTTGCAGGTTATGCTCAGTGTGCAATTTTCAACCAACATAAATACTTCCACACTTGAGCACAGTTTAAACATAAAAATCAGAAGCCACGAAAGTTTTTGGGGTTGGTTTTTTTTTTTTTTTTGTTAAGTAAATTATGACTCTGTGAAAGCAGACAGTTATTACTCAAAACAAGTTGTAACTAGATTTAGGTGGGTTTTCACACTTGCCTGTCACAGTGAAATTGCCCACGCTTAATGCTGGCTGACAAGCTTCTCAGAGGAAAAGCCTGAGGTTTTTTTCCTTTCCTCTTTGGCCTAAGCCTTTTTTTCTTAATCATCACCATTTAATTTTATACAAGAACAGGTTTCCAGAAACATTCTCACATGCTTTAAATTCACATCTGCCTATCAACTTCTATCCTAAATAATATGCAATTTCTGCAGCTTGCCAGAGCCCTAAAGAACTAAGAAAGTACTGCAGAACTGCAAAACGCTCCCCAAATCAATTACTTTTTCTTTCCTGAGCAATAAAAAGTAATCCTCCAGTAGTAAACAAGACCCCAGTTTCCACTTGAAGCATCTTCAGAACAGACTCTGGCATTCTGCAGCACAATAGCTGTGCTCCACGAGGGGCAGTCACTGGTGAATGGCGAGACCAAAAACCTGCCTTCACAGCAGGCAACAGTGCTCAGAGGAGCAACACCACCTGGGGAGAGGGCTGATGCAGGCTGTGGCTTTCGTTTCTCGTTGTTGGGGTTTGGGTTTTTCTGGCCATTCATCAGAAAGAGCCAGCTGAGGCAGTACACTTCCCTACTGCCATAAGCGCTGCTCCCCCTCACAGCGTACCACAGGTTCTGCCATGCATTTTTCCACTAAGCAGTGATTCCTAAGGACCACACCTAAAGCAAGATGCTACTTCAGATGAGTACGTCATTGCAATTCACTTCAGTATTTCTTACAGGATTCAATAGTAACTGTTTTGAAATAAATAAATAACTCTAGCAAACTTTTAATGGACATTTCTCTAAGGGGCTGCAATCCCCATTTACTCACTAGTGGGCTATAAGCTTATTAAACTTCTCTTCCCTTAGAAACCAACTAACCAACCCACCACATGTACTCTTGGTACAAATACAGTTAAATGATTTAGCTTGGGTTTTCACACTTTAACTAATTTTGTTGTCACGAGTAGTTTTTACGGTGGCATACCCATATCTCGTGTCCACACCCCGAGACAGCAAGCTTGTATCATATATCATAGCCTGTTCGTGTCCACACTTGGGACCCTGGCCACAGCTCCAAACCTTCTCCACTCAAAGAATTAACAAACCTCAGCACATTGCAGATGTTACACTGTGTAATTTTCTATGGCAATCACTATCAAACTAGCTAGCACTCATAATACATCAGGGTGCTTAAGAGAGAGCATTAGAATGAAATTCAGTATGATTAAAAAGGAATTTATTTAATATATTAATCTATTAATATAAGGTTTTCATTTGGGGGCTTTTGGTATAAATTGTAATACATTCCCATGGCTACAATCACAGAATAATGCAATCTATAGAACTGCTTCATAAAAAAAGCGCAGAACACTTTGTGCCAGCTTATTTTTTATGGTGGGTTTTTTTTTCTGCTCATAAATACAGTCACATGATTACTTTGTTTTTCAAACAAAAAGAAAAAGAGTATCTGTTGTGAACTTTTAACAAATGAAAGCATTATCAGTAAAACAAACAAGGTCAAACACTTCAGGGTTTCAGAGTGGACTTAGTGTACTCAGTGCACAAAATCAAAAGCAAGTCTAAAATCCCCAGGAGCCTTTTCATACTCTCCCTCTTCATTTTGGTTTGGGTTTTGTTGTTGTCGTTTTGCTTTGGTTTTTTACACAAGGTCAAATCAACTTGCAATAGGATTTTTGGTTTTAAAATAATTTTAGTCTAGCTATTAAATGGAACAACCTTGTATTTAAAACAAAAAAAAAATGCAGTTTCTCATGCCCTCAACACTTCTAAAAATTTTAATAATGTTTTCACAATCATCCCTCCTTTCTGAACAGACATGACGCCAAATTTCATACTGTGCTTACATGTGCACTTGCTTCATTGCGCCACAGCTCATTTAATCACACTAAACCATCAGGGAGCATTTTCTTGTGCCGAGCTATGCTCCCATAGCGCCAGTAGGAAGTCAGTTACATACATTTTGCCTCCAGAATAAGATTGTTATTCTTATAAGAATATTCTTATAATATATATATATAATATAATATATATATAAGAATATTCTTATAAGAATAAGAATAAGATACACGATCCAACTTACGAAGCTGGTGTGAATCGACGTCATACACCTTGCCCAGGCATCAGCAGGACGCGTGTTGAAGACGCCGGGCGAGTGGCCAAGCCAGCCACCTCCCAAGAGGCTCTCCCTCAGCCTGAGGGAAGCCGCACTGCCGAGGCCGGCCATTGTCCCACTGCCCACCTGGTTGCCCAGCACTCTGCGTGGTCACTGGAGGGACTTCTGGTTCACATGCCCAGCTGGTCTTCTCTGCTTCACAGGAGACTGACTCCCCAGAGAGAGCACCGTGTTACTGGGAGCACATCAGGGCACAAGCCATGCGGGCTAAAGCCAGCGCTGTGAACTATGTTCAGAAGCTACAGAGAAACCAGGACCAAGATGGATTTAATGGATTTCTGTCGATACCTTCACACAGGTAAGTGAAACACCAGCTATGCTCACCAGCGCTCCTTTGGACATTCTTAAACTTATTCAGCTTGAAAGTTGTTTTGTTCACCTCAACTGTCTTCAAACCAGACTGCAGGGAGACTGGAATTGTTCCAGAGATCATTTTTAATCTGGAGGCCCACAGCTGTTGGGGTAGAGGCTGCAAAAACTGAGACCCAAGCTGAGAGTTCATCTGCACTGACTACAAGTCACCCTCGAGACCACAGCCGAGCGCAAGCAGATCCCAGCTATACTTAGCTTGTCCCCCACTGCTGAATCAATTCACTGTGTGTCTCCTCCACATGATGTGAAGTGCCAAGCACGTGGCTACATCCCCAATCCTGTCTCAACTCTTGGTGCACTGTGCTTTTTTATAGCCATAAAAGGCACTTTAAAAGAAAATGGAGACTGAGAAAATGAGTTGAGTCAGAATGTAAGCTGAAGCCAATTGCCTGGATCTCCTCTTCATTAATGAGATGTTAGATTAGAGTAATTCTCCCTTTCCCCTTGGTTAAGCTGTTAGTGAATCTTTCAGAAAACGTTCTGAATTTTGGGGATGCTGAGTGAGAAGAGCAATATGCCAGAATTAAGCTCTCCTTTACAACTCGCTTAAATATAAACATGTAGAATACTGAAGTCAATCTTCTAATTAACATTGGCATCATTATGATAAAAATGAAAGACTGAGTTGGCAAAACAAACGTATAAACAATCTTTTATGTGAATAATTAAGCTATAGCTAAACTTGCACTGGAATGCTTTTATCAGTCTCCGGTTACAGTTACCAGCAAAATGTCTCCAAGACATTTAACATAGTAGATTCTAGACGAAGATGCAGGACCAGAGCTGGCAGAAACTAAACTAGTACACCACTACCCTCAGTGTCAGGTTTTTTCCATGCAGCAGCCATCCCACACTGTTTAAACAAATACCCATCCACACAATCTGCATCTTGGGGCAGAAAGATAAAGGCAGCAATTAATGACTGGACAGCTGGTTTTAAAAAACCATGCTTTTCTGCATTTGTGTCCATTTGCCTGTGAATTATTAATGAATTAAAATACCTGGAACTAGAGGGATTTATACAATGTTGTAAGTTGTTATTAAATATTTTGATGTATATAAAGTCATAGCTTTGCATGGTTATTTTATCAATCAGTGAGTTTTATGTTACTGGCTGGTTTACCCTAAAGACATCTTGCTGAAGTCCATTAACAAACAAAATCTGCCATTTTAGGAGCTATTTACTTTGGGCACTCAGCACAAAAACGTTCAGGTAAATATTCAAATCCACAATTATGAGTTGTTGTTCAAAGTGCACTAACATGCTTTGATAATCCTTTATTTCCCTTAAAAGTAAAAGTTGCAAGGCTGTTTACTACTCAGTCATGAAAGTTATACACAGGAGACACAGCGATGTATGATTGTGTGAGGGAAGTATAATATGCTATACAGCAAATTTTATTGAGCAAAACCAAATAACAAAGTGAAGTTCAAAGAAACAATCTGTCAAATATGTTCCTAAACCAGACCTTTAAAAAGATTAAGCTCCCTAGATGTCTTCACAAATATCAAAAATTTTAGTTCCAACAAGCTCCAGCTGTTCTATTATACATGCAAACCAACTTTGTGTCATTTCATATGAATCCTGAAGAAAGAAATGGGTATTACTTTACGCAGTTACTGAGCTTTATGAAATGCAAAAAGTAAACACAGTATCTATAGTGAAAACTTGATCATACATTTAAACTTCCAACAACTATGGAATTCACAGGTGAACCAGAGTAAGGTGAAAAAACCGGCACTAGATCCAGAGCTGATGCACAGCTAAGCACAGTTCCACTGGAAGCATTAAAGGAGCTCCAGCAGAGCTACATCCATTAGCCAAGGCTGTGAGCTATGACTTCAGCATGATATTATCCCCATGCTCAGCTCACAGTGAAGATCTAGCACACTCAAAGCAATCAAACAACAAATGGTCAAAGCCTTTTAAGACTTGAAGGGCTGCAGACTGCCAAAAAAGGCAGTTTTTATTTCCACTACTCAATGCTGGGAAGATACAAGCAACCAAGAATGGACAACTGGAGTCTGTTAAGACAGTCAGCAGTTGCTGTAATGACATCTTCATGGCCAAAACCAGAACTGTGGGGTATTTTGGCATTGTTTGGTTTTGCTTTTAAGTGTTTGCACTTGTCTGGATGAAGTTAAAAAATGCTTGTTAGGACTGCAACCTCTAGCAATTTCTGAGCCATCAGGCAGTCGTCTGCCAGTAATACAAATGCTAAAAGCATTTGACAAGGGAACAAAAAGCACAAGCAATGATATGCAGATGGATTTTGGAACAAAGGTCAGAGAGTCTACCAGAAAACTCCTTTCAGCTGGCCAAACTGAATGAGAGCACAACTTTTTCCCGGACTTGCTGTTATCACTTGCACCACCTTTGTTCCATGTCCCAGCCAGGAGTGGTCCCCAGTGGTCCCAGCTATAACCAAGCAATACAGCAGAAATATCTACCAGCTCCAGACTGCAGTATCTGTAAATATCCTGAAGGCCTCACCATTGGCCTTCACTACATGGGCACTCTGCTGACTTATGCTCAACTTTTTGTCTGCCAGGACCCCAGATTCCTGTTTGCTAAGTTGTTTCCTAGTCAGCGGGACCCAAGTGCACACATGGGGTTATTCCATTCTAGAAGCAGGAGTTTGTGCTTGCCCTTATCCCATTCTCTCTCTTTCAATTCAATATAGGCTATCTGGAGCGATAACAACATGATGTAAATCCCATTGCAATGGGGCAAAAAATGCATCCTACTTTTGTAGTAGTGGTGCCAACACTAAGATCTCTCAGTGCTTACAAAAGATCAATGACTAGATAAATAACAGCTTTCTCAAACTCAACTCAAGCAAGTGATCTGGTGAAACAGCAGCGCTAAGCTGGTATCATCACTCCCCTTTACAATAAAATCCCTTGTGTCACAACAGTGCCAAGCAAATTACTGGACCACCATGAGAGGGTGGTCCAGTTAATCCTAAATCCTTGTGTGAGACCTATTATATTGAATGTTTGATGCTGGCAATACTGAGTTCAGGACAATGTATAAAACATGACAGGGTTTGGCTTTTTTTTTTTTTTTAAATGGGAAAAGGCAAACACACCTACAGAGAGATTATCCAAATTTAAACACCTACGTGCCCTCTTTTTCACTCTTCTTTCCTCAGAAATACCACAGAGATGGTATTATTTCTTAACACATTTGGCTCTACTGATGCAAGGCATAAGTAGGTTCTCTGGTGAAATCTGCTGCAAACTAAAGTGTAGCCCAAATGATTTAATCTCTTGTTCTACCCATTACAGCCATTCCTCTTCTCGCCAATTAGCTTTCTGTGTTTCCTACAATGAAAGACACCTACTTTGGTTCTCCATATTTCTCCTGCACCTAACCACTTCTTCTCCAGTTTTTGGCTTCAGAATTGTCCAACAGAGTAAAGTTGTCAGATCAGTGTTCAGAAAATTAAAAGTATTTCAGAGTTAATCTTGAGGTTAAACTTTGGGCCACCCCCTTTAGAAGGAAAACTAAAGGTATGGCTGGCTGGATTCAGGAAAAAATGCACCTCAGAAAGCAATATGGCCACAACTGTGTTAAGGTTATTGCGTTTTCTAAAAATGCAGCCAAGTTGTATTCTCTAGTTGTTTTTAAGCTGACAAGGCATAACCACAGTACCACTTGATCACCTATATTAAAAAAAAAAAGAGGGGCAGGTGGGGAAGAATCACTGTAATAGTCACAAAAACCCCCAAACAAACAAACCTGAAAATGAACTCTAGATCAACAGCTCCACCAGTTCAGATACTCTTACTGAAGAAAATGACACCTTTTCCTTGGTTTTTAAAAAACGCAGATCAGTGGCATATCCCTACCACCTACCAAGAGAAATTCCTTCCGTTTCCATAGATTTGCTAACTTTTCTTGGTTCAAGTCACACAAGCTGTCAGAATTAGGTCTCAAAACCTAATAAATTAATCTTACTCCCGCATATCACTCTGCAGCTGGTGTGCTGCAGACTCCTGCAGTAGCCACTTACCTTGGAAACAAAACAGTCTGCTATAGCCACAGGATCATTTTCACAGTTCTCCAAATCTTGCAGAAGTTCACTAAGACAAAGAACAGGAAAATGAAAGACAATTATGGCACACCTTGGAATAGACACACCTGTATATTTGGAGCCAGACAGTGCTTCATCATTCATAGAGTGATGTCCAAAGCACTTAATGATGCAGGGAGTCCTAAAAAGGGAACGAGAACTCCTTTGATGCCTCTCTTCCTGCTGTGTGCACAGCTGCTGGGATTTTTTGTTTGGAGGCAGAGAAGCACTCTAAAGAAATGGTATTCCCACATACTTAAAAATTCAAGTCATCACAATGACCATGGATTGATTACTAATTTCCTAAACAAGGCTGAGCTCATTCCTTAAGATTGGCAACTGTTCTATGATACTCAAAGTGGTGTAGTCAGACAGGTATGCCGCTTGTATACCAACTAAACACAATTTAAAACTAACAAGACTTAGAAGATACTGAAGCACACGTCCTGTCCTGTAAAGATTTCCTCTGTTCTAGGAGCTTTACTTGTCTGAGGGAGATAAAGAGTTGGTCTGAAAACCACAGATGAGAACCAGGGATGTATTACACATAGAAGAAGAATGGTAATAAGCTCACTCAGGAAAATTTGTCTACCTTTAGTGGGTCTCTTCACTGAAGAAAAATGGTTAGCCTGGAAGTTTTCTGGAAGGGAATATATAAATTTTACATGCATAAAAATAAAACCTCACCAAGAGGATTTTATAATTTTGACATGCCAAGCAGGAAATGAATTCATTGTAACAGGAGCAAAGCAATAAGGGAGCATGTTCACTGTTGTATGAAACTCAGCTCTCAAAAGCCAATTCACTGAAAGAAAGAGTTCAAGCAGAAGAAGAAAACCTCAAAGGTCTCTTCTTGATCCAAATACTCTTTAGTCTCACTGAAAGATATACTCAGAAAAACGAGAGAAGAAACTGAGTTTTCTGCCAAACTGTTCTCTGATAGAACTCCTCCCTGCCCCCCTTCCCATCAGATGATTTTCCGTTTAGGGCTACTTTTCTCCCAGTTCAGAGCTGGTTCCCTGAACGAGTTTTGCTAAGCCTGTGTCTAGGGAACTGCCCTTTTCCCCTCTAAGCAGACACAATTTCCCTCTGTAAGTAAGAAAAGGAGTAAACCAGAAAAGTTTCCTGACTTGTTCTTTGCTTCTCTAATTACTGGAGGAAGGAAGGGGAGAAATCTGCAGTCAAGTCACAAGGAACAAAGACAGACAAAGACCTTAGGTTCAGTGGTCACTAAGCCACTCTGTACAGTGACAATTTAACCTTCACAACTCAATTTCTCCCTTCATCAAAATGACAATAAAAATATGACCCTAGCTGATACCCCTCACTCATGAAGCTCCTTTATAGCAGCAAAAGAAGAAAGTTGTGGCAATGGTGACCATAACCATCAGTTATAATGACCAACACTGGTCCACTCAAGTTTTGGAAATATCATCAAACACACTGAACAGGCTCAGAGGAGTCCTGCTGTCTGGCAGGCAGATGTGCTGATCGCTTAGAGTATGTAGTGCCTTGATTGTAATTTTATTCCTACCGATCTCCTATAATACCATGTTATTTCTTCTTCAGGATACAGTAATGCAACCCTTAAAGAGTTTATATATTTATGCAACTGAGCCCAAGTTCATGCAGTAAATATGCTAGTGACTTGTGCCTTCAGCATGAGCCCATAGTGTAAGGGCTGTGCTTTGAAAGATTTTGTTACCTGTAATGCACTCCCTTCTGTCTCACCTAGTTGGTAAGAATGGGATTGGTAAGAACAGCCTGCCACTGTAAAAATTACAAATCTGTCACGCCTAGGAATCCTGAAAAACTTAAATCCCTATAATGTGAAGCTGACATGTGAAAAAGCAGGGCTGTTATTATAGGCTACATCTAAGTACCCAGCAGGAGGCAGAAGAAACAATAGAGAAGCATTAGTTCCCTTTACCTGAATATCCAAGAGGTTTTATGCTGTTCACAGATGGTGCCGCAGCTCTCGACCCCTGTGGCTCACGTGTGCCCAACCACCCAGGCAGGAAGGGAGCACGAGGGAGCACCACCAGAAGAACTCCATGCTCTGGCAGCTGAATCACTAACAAAACCCAGATGGAAGTGTGCCGCAAATTCCAGCGCCATTTAAGACCATGTACTGAGTTATACAGCTTGGGTTACCATGGTCTGGAAAAATCTGAATCTGTACGATCATTATCATTCTCTAATACTAACCCCTTTGGGGTGAGAGAGGTAAGCATAAAAAGACTGACCATTTTTCATTCAGTGCATTTGTTATCTTTTCAAGTCAAATGAATAAAAGCTTCATTACAATGTATTCTAGGATCCTTTGATATTCAGGAATATGAATTATTTTTAAGACAATAAACTTATCTTTCCCCTGTGGGTGAAGACTTTCAATAGGACAAGGTGTAGGTTAGTATCAAGCTGTTGACTACAGGAGGTCAAGATGAATGAGATAAACACATTTATAGGTCCACAAATAATCACGATATTTGTACACACAAATCAGGTGAGGAACTTTTTTGCATTTTACTCATTTTATATAATCATCATACCATTTTAATGTAAGACACAAGTATTTTTCTCCTCCATTTTGATCTGAATCAGAGCAAGCAAGAGATTGTAAAGACAGGGACATCAGGTGGGCAATTTTGGTGGAATGGAAGGAATGGAAAGATGCAGGAACAAACCAGCATGGTTTGTCCTGAAAACGTGACAAAAAATAAAACACAACCAGCTGATGATGAAGTACTGCACTGTCTAGCCGTAAATGCTAAAATAGCAGCATCTCCAAAAAACTTAATTTTCTCAATGCTTGAGAGAGCACAACATTCAAAACAAAAGTGAGGTAGCAGGCACAATCTGGTCTTCATGGTAGAATACTTTCACCTTATCAAGTTCTGGAAAATTAAACTGAAAAGTTCAGACTTTCAATAAAAGGAAAAAAAAAAGGATAAGAAATTTAGCCTTGCTATAAATTCACTGTCACAAAAATCCTCCGGCCAAGACTAATTTCCTTCCACTCAGCAAAAAAAACCCTTTTCCATTAAAGGTGAGCTATTACAGGTTTTATGACAGCTCCTCCTGACAGCAAGCCAGCCCTTACCACTGTGAAGCTCGGAGTGCAGGAATCGCTGAATATGGCAGTTACAGAAAATGGTCCTGCACTGCATTTTTGTGCTTCAGGAGTCACTGATGGACAAGGACCATGGAAGATGATCTGTGTCAGCAGCATAGGTTTCAGCTTGGCCTCTCCCAAGATCATTTGAGTGTTGGTAGAATTACTAAACTGAGCAAATTTCTCTGCAGAGTTCTCTTTTCAGAGTCAAGTTATGGTATCAGTTGGAGAATTTATCCTAACCTGACACTGGAAAAAATCTCAAGAGGAGAGAGAGTTCAGGGAAGAAAGGCACCTGACAATGACTTGGAGAACATTTCCCCTTTCTGAATAAACAAGTTGGGGAACTTTTCCCAAAAGACTGAGCAGAATCAGTGGACCAGTAAATAGTGATTCTGCTTTAAGAAATAGATTTCCAAAAAGAGATTACAGTCACTGGACTAGCAGTTACCATCCTGACCATCATTGCTGCCATTGGACACAACATAAAAATCTCAAGTAGTTTAGCTGGGAGAAATTCACATTTACTGAAATGAAATTTTTCAGATCCATACAAAGTCCAAAAAAGTCCAAGATTAGAACTTTTGCTCATTGATTAATGGACAAATTCAAAGTTGCAAAAAACAAAGTAATTCTGAAACTGTAAAATCATGCTCAAAACCAGCATCTCAATCAGAGAACTGCCAAATGGACCTTCTTCAAAGGTCAAAATAAAAGGCTCTAGAGTAAGTTTAGGACCTAGAAGCTACATGCCAAGTTTCATACAGAAGGAAACTTAATCCTTAAAGCTATATTAGGATCTACAATGAATGTTCAGTCCTAAAAGCTCACAGTTCCCATGTAGAATTTTACATTAGAAATCCTGAAATACATTAGTAATTTACTAGAGGCTTTGGATAACTTTCCAGTGAGTTTTAACCACTGTAGCACGCTTATCTCTAAAATTGTCAAAAACTACTTTTTTTTTTTTTCTTTTTCTTTTTTCTTTTTAACCTCTGCAAATCTTTTTTTTTTGCAACTCAGTTATTCTGTATAATCACTGATCATACTTTAAAGTATTTTTTATTAGGTAATATTTGCAATGATGCTGAAGTAAATGTGCCCTAGCTGCCAAGTCTGCCATTTCTTTAACTTTTGAAGGACCAGAAAACATAATGGCCAGGACTGGTTTTCTCCATCCTGTGACCACTGGGAAGCTGTAAGCTCATAATCATTGTCTCATGGGTCTAAACCACGTGATCAGACTGCCACTATGTATTTTCTATTGTGTTAGACATTCAGTCAAGATTTTAGGTTTTATCTTTGTCCTTTAAAGTAGCTTTTCACAAGGATGGAAAAACATTGAAGATGCTCTTTGACATGAGTCCTCCACTTCAGAATCCTCTTCAGATTCAATTAAATTATCTGCTGTTCTTCAAAGAACACAGTGGTTTGGGAGATGTTTTGTCAACTACAGCAAAGCTGAGAGAGCTTTCACAAAAGTAAAGGGATATAAAATACATGGGAACTTTATGTCAATGTATTTCTTGCATCGATTGAATATTTAGGTTTTCCTTAAATGCTGAATAGTAATCGAGGATTTAGACAAAAGTAGCAGTGGTATGCTCCTAGAACTGCAGATACTGTGTGCAGTTTCCACACAATGTGGTGCTAGCTATACAAGCAAGAAATTTTAGTTCAGGCTCACACCCAATAGATGTTAGAATCCCACCTGAGGAGTTTTAGAGAAGGCTGTAAAGATACTGAACAGAAGTCTTCAATAAATGGAAAGGTACCTGAACACTGTTTTGAGAAATTAATTTAGGGAGTCCTTAGCAGTATAAAACACTACAAAAGCCAGATGTGGGTAATGTATATCAGTACACAAAGGGACCCAATACAGTAGGAATAAACAGCATCTCTTTAATAAGGCAAGAATTTCTTTCACAGTGGTTTTGCATTAGTCTCAGTTAAAGCACAGAGCAGGTTAGACTTAAATTCATAGAAATACCCAGCATGAAAATAAAAAAAGGTAAATGGAGACCACACTTGATTCATAAAATAAGCAGCTAAAAAAATCTAATCTTTGCAAACCAACCCTGTTGAGAATCAAAAATAGACCATTTCTCAATTTATATATCTTGCCTGTATTAAGGTGATAAAAGAGCATTTGCTTGGTTTACTCCCTCACCATTAACACAGACTATTAAACTATTTTCATTTAGTTAAATATGAATTTACCTGTTGAAATGGTAGATATCCCGTATGTTTCCAAACAGGGCTGATCGCTCTTCTGTCCCCAGGGAGAGCTTGGTCTGGTCAGTGATACAGTCAAGGTAATCCTACACAGAGAAATGAGAAGGATGCCTTCAGACATTTCCTCTTTTTCTAAATCAGTAAACGGAGCTATGTTTTATTGTACAAGATGAGTCTCTTCATATCAGTTTCACCTTATTATTACAGTAAAGCTTTCAGTAGCCCCTCTGTGAACAGCCACTCTATTATGAAAGGTAACAGTACTTATCTGTTCATTGAAACCAAGAAAATAACAAAAGACTGAACACTAAGTCATAGCCCTTAGACAGGACAGCCATCATTTATCTAGCTACTGATACACAAATGTATTTGGATTTCATTCACCATCACAGTTTAACCGATCATTTAACTGGCTTAAAGACTAAAAAAAATAAAATAAAAAAAAGGTGAAAATAAAGAGATTAAGAACGTCATTTAATGCAGTCTTAGTAACATAAAACCTATATAAAAAAAGAGAGAAAGTGTACAAGCAACTACTGGAAAAAAAAATTAAAAATCATACTTAACAAAACAGCACAAAACAGAGTTCGTACAGGACAGATCTCAACATATATACATGCATGCAATTTAACCACACATACAGTTACACTGCAAATTACATTGCTATATGCCCTAGCAAAGATTTCCATTTACAAGACTAACAGTGTCTCATCCAGGGACAAGACAGCTAGAAAAGCTCTGATCAGCAATGTTCTGGGAGAACAACTTTCCCATCTCTTCCCACACTTCGATAAGCGCTTGGCTCCTAAGTGTCACCTTTCATTCTGTTGCTGCTACAGTATTAAAATTTCTCAGACAAAGGCAAACAAATCCAGCAGGCTATTTAACAAACTACAACTCATAAACTTAAGAAACCCAATGTACTGCCACATTCATGAAGAAATTCTGCTGGAGGATGGAAATAATCTAGAAGTGAAAACAGCTGAAACAATGCAAAATAAAAATAAATAAAACCCCTTACCCTGGGGCTAGACAACGTGGTGTGGCAACCTCCCAAAAGCAACACAGCATTCCACAGTGCTGCAAGGAAGGAGCCCTGCAAAATGTCAACAAGTCCATGAAAACTTTTAAGATACAACTGTGTTCCAGAGTTGAAAAAAAAAAAAAAAAAAGTAGTATTCTAGAACACATATATAGGCCAAGATTTATTGTCTGTAAATCCCGTGAAGACAAAGGGTTTGGATCAACCATGGATCTGACATTTGGAATTACAGAGCTTGAGCCTCTGTCACTATTTTTTCCAAGTGAAATAGTGTCAGCAGTCACATGTATAACCAAGATTCAGGTTTAGGTAACAGTAGGCTTTCCTGTCCCCTCTCCCTATCTTAATGCTCCATAATCTGCACTCATCACCTCCAGTTCAAGGTACCCTTCATCACCCCAAAACTCAGTATTTTTTGCCAAGGGAAAGCAAGCAAGCCTATTCCAACGCAACCTCAGAAGAGCAAGAAACGCCAGAGGGCAGGCAAGCAGGCATGTCCCTGGAAAGCCACCTCATCTCTCCTGCGATGGCATCTGACCTGTACTCTGATCTGACTCTCTCCTAGCTGACAGTAGCCTCACATTCAAAGTCTGTCCTTGAAATATATTTGCGCCGTAAGTCATAGGAACTGCAGCCCTGGGACTCCATGAACCTGTCTCCTTAGCTTTTTATTTATCCTCAAAAGCTGCAGAAGAGTAAAACATTCAGGATGATGAGGCAGACAGGACTGCAACAAGCAATATGCTAGGTCAAAGGCAGAAGTAGGGGATAGATTCAGGGCTGCTCCAGTGATGGCAGTAAATAAATAACGTTTTTTGCCCACTAATACAAATCTGCATATAAAAGCACAGAAAAGCTCCAGTGGAATTGTGATCCTCTCAAAACATTTTTAGTACTGCAGGAACAGTGCAGCACCCCAAGCCGGTATAATGGGGTGGGATGCAGAGGAATGGAAATCTTACAATAAATAACTCCATACAATGTATTTATTTAATAAAGAGCAGTTCCTTTCAGATTCACTCATCTCAGCATAGCTGGAGTTTGGGTTTCTTCAAAATAACAAACAGTCCACAGTTATTTCCAGTATTGTAGACAGTGTCATAAGCATGACCTGGTTTGTGCTCCTTTTGTTCTCTTATCCCAGTTTCCCTCCACACAATCATACTCTTCTCGCTCTTTTACTAACTCTTAGTAAGAACCAGGGAACCAAATACTTTGTAACGCTCCTGCCAAGCAGCAGCCTGCAGGTGCTTTGGCAGTTTTCCAGCATTCCCATAGCATATGCCAGTATCAGGTTATACCACACACCCACAGCTTGTGCTCTCTTTTGGCAAAAGTTTCCTAAGTGCGCTTCTGGCCCCCTTCTCCTCCCAGCGTCTGATCCGAAACAAACCAAAACCTCATGGTTGGAGTTCCACTTACCTAGGGTAAAAAGAGACGGTTATTGGCTTAAAATGCTCGGGATCCAGAGGTACCTAGCATCTCACCACATACTGTTAGGAAATCACACAGGATTTGGGGACTGCTTTCAAGTTTTAGCTTTCTATTTTCATTAATATTTCTGAGCTGAGGCTTGTGCAAGCCTGGCAGCTACAGACATGTTTACGTTGCTGTTACACGTGTAAGCAGATACCTGTGCTAGACATGAACTGCCTAATGTGGCACTGACTGTAGGGTAGCCACAGCAGCAAAAAGCTTCAGATATCCATGTTTATGTGAAAAAGGTGGACACTGGATGGTCTTGACAAAGTGGTCTGCTGAAGTCCAGGCACAGTGCAGTAGCACACTGCTTGCACTGACTCAGCAAGTGGGACCCTTCTGGTTATACTGCCTTATAGAGCATGTGCACTCCCAGAAAGGCTTCATGAACTCATCCAGGAAACAGATGCAGTATTGGCATATAATGTCCTCTGCAAGGACAACAACACAGGCAGATCAAAGCTACCCAGCCATGTTTTTTTTTCCTAATTATTTCTTAGCAAATGGTACTTTACCCCCATGGTAGCCACCACAACCTCCTGCAGCATATCAACAGCTGTTATCATCTGAAGCCATAATGAAAGGTTTGGAGCTGCAAGATAACAGGGCAGGCTGTGACCGTAATGACATGGTACAGAAATCAATGAAATTTATCAGAACTGGCCTTATTCACTTTATTTGTTTCTTGTCAGCATCTACAGACCCTCCGTCGGCACAGAATGATTTGTTTATAACCTTTGCCTTCACTAGCCTTTTATTGCTTCTCTGCAGTTATGGCAAAAACATTTAGCTTACTTTATAGGGGAAAAAAACCCACAAATGCCAGTTACCTTAGACTGATTTATGGAGCAAGATTTGCTCTATTGGTATGTGCAATTTTTCCATCCTATTTCCTGAAAGTCTCCAAAAACTAGAAGAGTCTTGCCAGACTGCCCTGCCTTCCTTGCTGGGTCTGATGGGTTCTCCCCATTTGTCTTTCATCATACCGAATCCATCAGAAGGAACGTCTCTTAGAAGTTGCATATCCTCACATAAGAAAGCTCTCTAGAGGAACGAAACGATGACAACACTAACCTCAGAGCTAAAAAAATAACCATACAAACTAGAAATGAGAGAAAACCGTCAAGAAACGGTGAAAATGAGAAAAAAATATATTCACATACTGATTAAACTAATGTTTTCCATGACCAGACTTAAGAAACTAAATGCAAATTAGTGGACATTTTCATCTAGCCACCCAGGTTTTCCTGGAAACAGACACGCACTTAGCTTTAAAAACAAACTACAGGCTGAACAATAATAAATAATAAGTCAGCCATTAATGTGGCAATGTTAAAATTGCACATTAAAATGAGCAATGTTAATGGTAATGTTAACATGGCAATGCTAAAAAAAAAAAAAAAAAGGGTAAGAGCCACAGTGCCTTGTAAAACAAGCATGAATTTTTATTCTGCTCTGCAAGAAACATATATACTATAGAAGTACTTAGCAATCCCTTTACAGGGCAGGACTGTGCATATACAGATATCAACAAAGATAAGCAAAATTGTTGAAAGAGCAGCACTCTTGCATAGATACCAAGGCACACAAGACACAGAATTTGATTAAATATCAATGCCAAAAAAAAAAAAAAAAAAAAAAAGATTCTATCCACCAGGAAACTTTGCTTTCCAATGCCTAAACACAAGCTGCAGGAGAAAACAAAGCTGTGATGTGTCTCTGGACTTCAGGAACATGCTCTTCATCTCAACAGCTGAGAACTTACACCAGGAAAACTCAGTCTCTGACTAAAAAAATGCTTAAAACCAGGTACTTACCAAAACTCCAATGACCTCTAGTGTCGCAGCCTAAGGAGCAATAGGTAATACTAAATCAAGCAGGACCTAATCCAGGCAGTATCATAAAATCACTCAGACCCAGTTTTCTGATACTCCCTAGATCTGTGCGGCTGGTAAGGCAACTTTTTCTTCTAGATGCTATACTACACTCATGGGCATATTTTTGCTCAAGTCACCTCTACCCAGCATAGATATACATGGCCCAGATCTGGCTCTGCCGAAGAGGAACCACTGAAATGCTTAGCCTTGGCCACCTAAGCAGTACTTCTGCAGCACTCTGAGGAGAAGACTGCAAGCCAGATGGAAAACATGCCAGAGACTGGACTCTGTTCACAGCATGCTAGCTAGAGCCGTACTGACCAAGCTATCTACATACTTGTAACCAAAGAGAAAGCTGGGCAACAGTTGTACAACAGATCAACCACTATAACATGCTCCACATTGCTTATTCTGCCAATTAAATGGGTAATTATAATATGTACCAGTTCCCCTTTTGCCTGATTTTTTCCCCTATTCTTTCCTATTATTATTTGTGGGTTTATCTGGCAAGTACAGCAACATACTCTGAATGGCTTGTGGGTCAAAAAATAGCACACTATCCACAACAGATGGTCAAGGATGCTGAATTTTGGTCAGAGCAGCTCACTGCAGCTCTTCTCAATCATTTAAAGTACAGCTGTACCCTGCAAAGAAAAGCTGCAGTTGTAAACATGACATACTCCGCTTTTTCGCTTTGGTTCCTTTGGCTATATGAATCCAAGGACTGTGAGACCTAAATTGAATCCATTTCCTTCCCTATCAAACCCTTTTATCAGGATTTATCCTCAAAACACATAATTATCTTTGTTGTCATCACCTTCTGTGATGGAAGAAGACAAGTCCACTATTTTAATGCAGGTCTTCTGTAATCTGCACAGTGGTTTACTTGGAGACACCTGTAGCAAAACATTTCATGAAGCCAAATTTAACACATTCCTGACTGCTTTCCTCCCCTCATCTTCCATATTCTTCCTCTTCTGCCTCCGTAACCAGGCAGTACATATCTATAGGCAGCCTCATTTTGACTGAAACTATCCTCCTGAGTGAAAATTCTTGCCCCACTGCTCTTAAAACCATTTCCTACCTCCACATAAAAGCCCTTGTGATTTTCAGCCCACCAGAGATAACCTGGCGTATTCCCACGTGGCAGGCAGAAATCCATGCCTGTCAAGATAACGAAACTCCTCTGTAAAAGCAGCAGAAATGGCAGCAGCTCTGCTTCAAGTGTTTTACCAGTATTGACTCAACAGAGAGAGCAGGAACTTTACAGACACTCTTTGCTGTGACAGTGAAAATTTGCTACCTAGCACAAGTATCCCCAGTTACCACACAAGTAACAAAACCCACCAACCTAGGCTGCAAGTAACACAATTGCATTGCCATACAGTAGGCTAATCAGCCAGATACTTATATTTAAGGTACTGGCACATTTTTAACATATTTTTAACTGTAGATGCAGTTTGCGTGCCATAAAAATCAGAACCACGCTATATTTTTGCTACAGATGTTGCACATCCCAGGAAATCAAACCTCAAGAAATGCTTGCACTGCCTACCATACATTTATCTACATGTAAAACCAGAAACTTAAGAAGGAAATTTTTGCAAGCATGTCTTTCTACTTTTAGTGGAAAACAGTGCGGGAGTGGTATTTGGTGGCATTTCTTTAAAGCCATCTGAAGCTGGAAAACTCACATCAGCCAAAGAACGGACAGGTCCAAAGGATCAGCACCTGTTTGGGGCTGTGCACGGCATGGCCCTGCCACCAACCGACAGCCAAAGCCAGGGTCTTTGAGGACAACACAGACTTGGAGACGCCGCCTCCTCTGCTCACTTTGGCAACAGGAGCCGAAAGCTCCCAGGCTCCGTGCGCTTCCCTACCCCCTCTTCTCCATTCACTTCACGCCCCTCAGTACCTTGTACAGAAGACTAACATTTGTCAGTGGGAAACAGCCCTTGTGGGAAACAGCTCCATCGGGGCTCACAGCTGGGCTCTGAAGCACCCACCTACGCACTTGCAAAGCACGGACCCTGCGGTCAGGTGTTCTCCACACCTCCTACCACGGACAGCCAGCAAACCTCCGAGCGGGAACGGCTGAGGCGTACTTTATACACTCCGGTACTAGACACGGTTTGCGATTGATTTCTTTCCTCCCCAACGTCCGCGCAGGAGAGAGGGGTCTCTGAGCTGGCAGGAAGCCACCTCGCTGGCACCAGCCCTCTCCCCGGCCCCGGGAGACGAAGCCATGCTGGGCTACCTGCGCTTCACCAGCTTCCTCGGAAGCACCCAACTTACACCTGCAGCCGGCTCGCAGGCAGCCTGCGGGGAAGAGCAATACAGCCCGTGGTGGTACAGTAAGACGATACTCTGCTGACCGTGTGTAGAAGGGCAAAGACTGATGGTGAGAGCACTCGTGAGAACATGGTATGAAGGAAGGCTAAAAATAGAGAAGCATATTTAAGTTTTCTTTCCACTGTTTAACATCGCAGAGTAAGGTGATCATGACAGACTTCTCCCTACACGTTCCACAGTTAGAGGCCTGCAAATAAGTTTAGTTAGCAGTGTTAACTTAAATTTTACCTATGGAAGAGAAGGGGAAGGAAAGAATTTTCATTTAGTTATTTCTGAGTGTCAGATTTTTTTATAATCAACATGACTTCCTCACCTATATTATAGATATTAAAACACTGTCCCATTCACAGACTCTAAGGGCTGGAAGCAGTGACCCCTAGTAAGTCCTCTTGGCTTCATCCACATGCATGGAAAGCCACAGGGGGAGTATGTGTGAGCCAAAATTAGCAGTGAGGAATTCCTGAGTCCTAACACTGTGCCTTATACCTCTAAAGCACACACTGTCTTTGGTTTAGGCTGCCTTTGAACAGTTGTACCTGTGCAGACATGAGCACAGGTGGGGTTGTATACAAAGCCAGAAATTTCTAGGGCACGTCAATGTTAATGACATAACAGTCAGAAGATCTTGTCACAGGGCTCCAATTTGTTCAGAATACAGCCGTTTTAGCAGGAACGCTGCCTCTATGAAGCTCTCAGGAGGGTCAAAACCTGCCACGAGCTAATCCAGCATTGAACTGCCAGCCTGCTTGGATGGACTGCTTTGATGGATTTTTGCCTTCTTTTACAAAGTGATTTTTTGCTCCAGTGAAACACAACAAAAGTTCAATAATATTCCCCTGTTCAACTGCAGGAATTTCATGCTAAAATCTTCCATCTTCAAAAGACACCTTGGAAGGCAGGCTGTCAACTAAATCAAACTGTAATTTGATAGAGAAACACTAAAAGCACTCAAACTGAAACTGGGATTCAAGAATTGGACACAAACAAGTCCCCTAAACTATTCTTCATCTGTAAAGATGATATGGGGAAATCACTGGGAACAGAAACTCACAAGTAACCCCACTTAGACACTTCAGCACACTAACTTATTGAAGTTGTAACCCACTGATTAAAACCACATCCCACGTTTATCTTCAGGCATCAGCCAGCAGCCACTGCTAATTCACAGCTACAGGAATTTTTCCTAGAAGCGATTCTGGTACTCAGAATCACTGCTCAGAGACATAGTAAGGGGCAAGTTCAGAGAGCAGGTGGAGATTAAGGAATTATAAGAAATGCTATCAGTATATTTTACTGACATTTCATTAAAGGGCTATGCCAGGCCCCCATCTAACAGGCTTCCTAAAGTTAAGAGGAAACACAGAAAAAATAAACTACAGTAATGAGGGCAGTCAAATGAAAACATTGAACAGTAACAATGAAGTAAGTGCTCTAAAGATTTCTAAATCTGAGCCTGCAACTGAGGCTTGAGATCATCGGTGTCTATCATCATCATTCAATAACCTAGTGCTTTTTAAAAAAAATACCAGCTGAAAATGTTTAATCATTATCGATTTTTCAAAAAATTAATTTCAAAGTTCATCAGGGCATCTATAAATTAATTCTCACAACACAGCATAGCTGGTCTGATTACAACCTTACTGAACTATAGTCAAAGCACAGAGAATTATTAAGTCATATTTAGCCCTTGAATGTGTGAATCACCCAGGAAACGAACCTGAGTCTTGTGCTGTAGATCCTTGCCCTGTTAAATAAACTTTCCTCAATTTGTAAGGCAAATGAATGTTAACATTTTTTAAAGGAGATCTTGACATACTTACAAATTAAATGAGACATTCTAAAAGAGAAGTGTTTATGTTAAAACACAGGAATGGAAACTGAAGGAGTCTGTTTTCCAAAGAATGAAAATGCAAACCCAACATAATGGAGAAAGTCTACACCCATCCTAAATGTGCATTTGTCTTAATCTTAGCAACCACATAATTCCCAGAGTCTTATGGATGGATTTTATTATTAATACTTGAACAGCAATGAAATGGAGGCCTATAGCAGTGGGTGGTTTGCAAGTAAAAACTTTTTAGAAGTGTCTTATTTGCAAAACATTCTCATGAAACCACAAAAACCAGCAGCTACCTCCACACCTTAATCTGTGGGAGTGATGAGAGCAGAAAAGAGAGAGAGAGACTGCTATGTGTTTTATTAAACCGTCAGGTGTAGAGGCCATGGATTACTGGAAGAACAATGTTAACTGACAAGTAATACTGAATAACAATGATGTAACACATTTACAAGTGGTCATATATTTCCACGGACCAAAATGGAAATAGCCATAATAAGCAAATAAAATTCCAGAAACGATGGTCTGGCCAGTAATACAGAAATGTGTTTGGCTTTAACATATCACTACCAATTTTTAAATTTCTTTACAGAAATCCCCATCATTCTGGAAAAAAAAAAAAGTATCAACTTATTAAAACACTTAAATATTTATAAAAAAAATTTGCAGTATAAGCTGCACTTCCTCTCTTCTGCCTCTCACCTCTCAGACCTATTCCTCCCAGTTTGCTGTCTACCCTCTGTAAACTTGCTGCTTTCCCAGAGCTGCTGCTCTGCTTCTTCATCAGCTGCCAGTAAGCAACAGCAAGCCGGAGGGCAGAGGTGAACAGATCTCTCTTTTGTTACTTTCCGAATTCCAGAAGGGCTCTATAAATCTCACCAACCAGGGACACAACCTCCCGCTCCCACCTCAGTACAGCCACAGGAGCAGTTTCACTCCCAGGGCCCCCTGCCCAGTACCAGCATTCTTAAATGGCATGCTCTGTATTTAACTACATCTTCCCCTTGTCTCGCCTCTCCCAAAAGAATAAAGCCTTCCTGAACAGAAAATTAACTTTCACCCTTTTATCTACATTCATTTGCATTTAGAAAGCAGGCAGGAAGTTGCAAACAGCATTGCTGAATTTTACACCTTGCTGCAAGAAAAAAAGAGGACAAGAGCAGTGGCAGCCTGGCTTTTTGGCAATTCTGCAGCTCTCTGGAAGAGCAGCAGCCCTCCCTGCCATTTTTCTCCCACCCAGAGCTTCAGAAAAGCTCACTATGCATTTATAGACAACTTATTTATTACTGCAGTACAAGTCATCCTTTTGTGCTGGCCAAACACAGAGATAAACTTTAAAAACCCCCACAAAATTATGGCGATATATTTGTACTGTCAACATATGCAGTCCCAGCCATACATTGAAGCTCTACAATCATCTGACGAAGACAGTCCTTTTCCCAACAAGTTTCCACAATCTAGCCCTAAGATAAGAACTGGATGCAAAGTACAGGTGAAGAAAACACAAGGCAGCAATGACATTTTATTCAGTGTCTTTCAAATGCTAGGGTACATGCTGAATGAAAGAAATTTATGAATGTTACCAGCAAAAATAAGACTCAAGTAGTGATGATGCAGGTAAGAAAAAACATGCATCCCTATATTTAACCCTGGCTTTGCATATTTCCTCTGAGGTTAGTTTGCAAACAGCTCCCTGTTCATGATAAAACATAAGCAGTCACCTTTCACCACATAACATAGCTTGTCAGGTTACTTCTGGTTGTTCACAACAATATATTCCTGCTGTATAGCTATAAAACATCTTTCTCCAAAGCCCAGAATCCTGTTCACATGCCCAGAAAAACAAGGTTTGGGTTTTGTTTCTGCTTTTGTTTTGGTTTCATTAAAGGGTGTACATGATGAGAAGCTTAAAGCATACATAACTGGCAGAGTGTTTTTGTTCAAGATCTTGGAGTTTCAGGAACAACATAATTAAAACTTTTTAAGACACAAACACAAACAATTGTTTGTGTATACTTCTATCACTTCAGGTTGTTTTGGGATGTTTAATATGGCTTACGTCCAGGAAGCAAGAAGTCTGCAGGGAAAACTGAACAGTTGTACTGCATCAGAAGAAAGAAGCCTGATTTGCTTTGGGTATCTTTCAGGGTAGCGGGAACAGCTACATGCACCTGTTGGGTAGCATCCCTAGTGGTGTGCCTAGATACCTCCCATTTCAACAGCCTCCACGTGGATTACGGTCCTGATTTTTAAACAGCAGCTCCAGAAGCAAAACAAAACACCAATGTTCTCCAATACGGCTGCTTCCAAACTCATTACAGATTTTTTAAGTGAAACATTTTTCTACTCCAATTTATGCTACTGTAACTCTGTTTAAGTTCATAAGCTTTGATGAGTCCTCTTAGATATGTACTGAGATCTTCAAGCACAATTTTGTTTCAGCTATCATATCTCGATACTACAGGAGAAGACTTCCCATGCTTTTAAGCCAAGTTTTCCCTAAGGAGGTCAGTCGGAATTTGACACAGCTCTTCCTTCATGGATGAAAAAACAAGCAGTGAGAAAGTTCATCAGCTCAAAAGCATAACAAATACTAATTGCAGTTAAACTTAATCACTGTCATGACCATTAGCACACATGCTGTTCTTTTTGAGTAGGGACTGATCTTTTCTAAAAGCATAAGGATCAATCCCTAGCCAGAACGGACAGCGTGTGTGCTGATCTGCTTTTAACTGCTTCTGAAAGCCATAGCAAGACAAATTTTGAAGAAAGAATCTCACTCTGAATATCAGTGTTTTTCTTTACATCTAAATGGAATGTCTTTTCTCTCCATATGGGACAGGTTCTGCAGCTGGCCTGAGAGGAGAGCCTGTTTCTAAATCATTGCTCTGTTCATAAGGAAATTAAAAGTAAACTGCCTAAAAATCATGCTTCCAACACCTGCATTCTCTCTTTTGTGCTTAAGATTTAAGACAAATAAATTGTGTATGTCAGCAGTCTTTGTCAAACAGACTAGATTTGCAAAACCGCAGTGCCTATACATGAAGCTGAAGTATTGCTCCATAGCTTTAAAGCCACTTTTATGGTACGCTAACTTCTGGTCTTTAATGCAGTGAAGAAAAATACTAATTGTGAGACCGCACATCACTACTCCTATACTGAGTGAAATCAAAGTGATGAAAAACCTCAGAAGAATGCCATCATTACAATCTCATGATTACAGCAGCACCGTAAATTTCAGGATGCTTATACGGCAGAGAAAAGCACATCCTCATACCTCATAGTCATCTCAGTAACACTGAATAAACTTTCCATTGAAACACCCTGAGACATTTCTAATCTACAAAATATTCAAAAAGAACAGCTCTGCTAATTAAACCATTTATTTTTGCTGGGTGCTGGAATTTTGTACTGTGAAACAGAAGTACTCTTCTGGATTAACATCTGCATATGCAACTTATTTCATCAACCTAAAGGTACTTTCCTCAGACACATAGATTAGCAGTCATAGAGAAAAAGGTTAATTAAGTTAATTACACATAACATGGGAACAAACATTATGGGATGCCTTAGCTGTATTGGGATTCCAACCTTTTGAACCTAAGATGAATTAACGTTCTCTCAGGAGTTACACTATCCAGCAACCTAGTGCACAAGCAGCTATGCTTTTACTACCACATTGCAAGAAGTGACAATGCACACACTGCAGGCTTCACAGTTGTCTTTTTAACTAATTGCCTAAGACACAGAAAGAGACATCCTCTAACTGCAGGATTGGGAGGCAGGAAACTGGGAACAATAAAACTCTGATACTGACTTCCTTAATCATTGGTGCCACAACAAGTATCTCCTGCAAACATCCCATGTTCCCCCTTACAAAGCTTCTCTTCACCCCCTACAAAGGGGTATATAACTTTGACAGACACGCTCACCTTGGGTGAAGTTTTCCATGCCAGAAACCTACCTCCCTGCTGAATTGGTTTAGATTTCAGCAGAAGCAGCCCCCCAGGCCTTTTTGAGAAAGAATGTCCTTTTTTGCTCATGTTGAAAAATTTTGGTGACCTTTCCCCCTGAGAGGACAAGCACCCCCAGGCTGATTAGCAGGGACGTGAACCATGGCCTCATCTCTCAAGGAGGGGCAGCAGCAGGTTGGAGCATAATGGAGACTTTGTTTCCAAGAGCATGCCTTTTGCTGTCTTTGTGCAAGTCTCCCCATATTTGACCATGCTGGGGGGAGAAACCCCTCAAATACACATATCCTCAACAGGAACTTTTAGCAATGGTCTTTTGCATGCTTCATAAGGTCTTAACACACTTTCTCGGATGCTGCCAGTTACGTCTGGTTCAGATCTGCTCCTCTGAAGCAAGAGCAGGGAAAAGATTGTTCCTGTGTCTCAGTGACCCTCTGCAAACCTTATGCAGCACGAAGAAGCATTCTGCGCAGTTCTAGGGCAAAGGAGACACAAAGGAGTCCTACAGAAAGATGGGAGGGAAAAAACAGGAACAAAGCTCAATGGACACCACCAGCAGATGTAGACTGAATGTTAGCAGAACTTAAGAGGGCAGAAAAATTAGAAATAGTGATGAAAATATTGCCACGCCTGCCAAGAGAATAAAGATCTGGAGTCAGCAGAAAATAAGAAAGGAAAAGACTAAAAAAAGGATAAATCGCATGAGGAAATGAGACAATATGGACTGACAGGGGATGAGGATGGGATTTACTGAGAGAAGACTTTGGACAGATGGGTGGGAAGACCATAGGCTGAAGACTGCAGAGGAGAATGGGACTTTCTGGGTAAAAAGCCTTGAGTGAGGAGTCTTAAGTATAAAAAGAGGGGGCCGGGAACAAAAGATCTGGAGAGGAGATAGGACAGAGACTTCAACTAGTCCAGTAGGGATGGTTTAAAAAATCACATTTGGAATGAAAGGGTAGTGGAACTCATTCACATAAAAGAAGTCTTCAGATTTCAGATAGAGTTCAAGATTCATGAAGCTCAACCCCTATCTGCATCAAACATTTGTGAAATGCATTGACAACACATGGTTCACTCCTCTAGTTACTGTATAGATGCCAACAACTTTTTACTGATAGGGGTTCTTATATCAGATGGATGAGGTTCATGCAGTGGATCTAGATGTTCTCAATGGGCTGATATCACTGTGTGAGTATATTTAATGTAACGTGACAGATGCATGCACTATAACAGTGCATTTGCATTATTCCTTCATTTTGCAAAGGTTAAACACTGGATGTCTTTTTCTATAGTTACAACCACTTGGACAGATTATGAATATGGGCTTCTGACTCCTATGAGCAAAACATTTTTATTATAAACTCAGGGATTTCACTCAGAAAAAAAAGTTACCTCAGTAAGTGACTCTAATGGAAGTTTATGCCTATTCTAGAGAAATTACTACTTTAAAAAGCCAGGCTAGGTCTGAAGAGAAGCAGAATCCACAGAAGGTCTGCAAGTTCTGCCCTGGCCAGTACACCTGTCAGCATGACACAAGCAGGAAGCAGAAGTATCCGATTCCTCATCACGAACATGCCCAAAACACGCTTCAAGCTGTACTAATTCAAAATTTTAATTATGCTTAACAGATCATCTGATAAAATGTACCAAACAATGGAAAAGTTCACTCTATCTTTGTTACAAAGCTTGCCTGTGCAAGTATCACAGCATCATGCCTCACAACAGTCATAACTCAACTGTTCTTCCAGGCCACAGACAAAATGGCTGTACTGGCTAGAAAAGCAGTTGTTTTTAAAATATACCCTGGGGCAAAGGGAGCCAAATAGTGCCTGTAAGGCTTCCTCTCACTCATCTTAAGTCCATGAAATACTTCTTATCAGCAGTTTAAAGGAAGGCTGGAGAACCTCAGTGGGTGTCCAGATCAGCTAAAGATCACATTAACTGTGTCCCATGAAGTCAATTTCTAAGTTTGTCTACCAGCTTGGTGCTGTTAAGAACAAAGACCACCCGGATACTCAAAATATGATAGAAATTATGCCTTTTTAGTTCATTTTTATTTATTTACTTATTAATGACCTAACAGCATTAGGTCAATAAAGGCATGAAAAAGGGTGAAATTGTTTTCCTCCATTCACTCTGTAGTCTTTTATGTCAAGCATAACTCTGCATGCTCCAAGAGTAATATAGGCTGAAAGGGCACTGCCAAAATCATATGCTTGGCTAACTCTTAATGAGCTGACTTTGGATAAGATGAATAGTACCAGGATCCTACATGCAATTTCATACCATTTATGTTAACAGGTCATCTGTGTACAGCTGTGCATGTTCTTCACATTTGTGTACAGCTAATCCTGGAAACCAGTTCCAGGCACATGAAGGACAAGAAGGTAATCAAGAATAGTCAGCATGGATTCACCAAGGGCAAGTTGAGCAGCCTGATAGCCTTCTATGGTAAAATGACTGGCTTGGTAGATGAGTGGAGAGCAGTGGATATTGTCTACCTTGACTTCAGAAAGGCTTTTGACTCCTGTGAGACCCTTGTAGTCAAGCTGATGAAGTATGGGTTGGATAAGTAGTTGACTGAAAACTGGGTGAATGGATGGGCTCTGAGGGTGGTGATCAAAGGCACAAAATCTTGTTGAAGTCTGGTAACTAGAGGCATACCCCAGGGTTTAATACTGGGTCCAGTCCTGTTTAACATATTCATTAATGATCTGGATGACAGAAAAGAGCGTGGATATATTAAAAACCAAAACAAATACAAACCACCAAAAAAAAAAAACCACCAAAAAAACCCCCACCAATCTCCCCAACCCCCCAAAAAACTAAACCAATGCAAACACAAAATCTACCAAACCCTAGCAAAAAAAGCTTGACTGTGCATCACAGGCAAACATTGCTTTACACCAGAAGAGTTTTGACACATTCTCAGTTGTAGCTCTAGAACCTGTTTCAAAGTGCTGGAAACAACAATGAGAACATGTTGTTTTTAAGTATGTTTCCATTGTCTACAGAGAAGGTAGCATCAGCTAATCCCCACTACCAGGGGGCAAAAAGCAAGAGTAGATCTGTACTGACCCAGTTGGGGGTAGAGATTAAAATAGTACCTATTCATTTCTCCCTTTTTATTCTTATGCCATCCTCAGTCTGACATCTCTTCAGCTTTTAGCTCTCTGCACCTCGGTTGCCCTGCTTCTCTTCCTCCCTTCCTCCCCCAGCCAAAAAAACCTCAATCCCAAAACAAAAAAAACTCCTTACTATTTTTAGTCTGTGTACATAAGCTGCTGTATTGCAGGTCAGCTGCAAAACTCGCTAGACAGCTCCAGTTCCAACCAGTTTCATACTCCCTTTAACTTTCCACTTCCTGGGTTTTCTCTCATTTCCTCATATTGTTTTCCCTCTAATGATTTTCTCTCTCCACATAGCACTGGTTCATTTGCCTATGTTTCACCAGCTCCCACCTTCATGTATCTCTTCAGTTCCCACACACTTCTTGGGCAGCAGTTGTCCTTTGACCTTTCCCCAGCTCCCCTTTTCCATTCTCATCCCATTTCCTACCCAGCTGCCAAAATCTGACCCATGTTTATCTGAAAAATAAGACAGATGAAGCTACTTCCCTTCATCGTACTCTGACTCAGCACCAATCTTCTGGCGGTCAAACTAAACGGCCTCAAGTCATAGAGGCCCAGATAATCAAATCCTATAAGGCTACAGCACTCCTACAGATGTCTGTGGAGCCTCCCCATCCTTCTCACAATCCCGCACTTTTCATTAGGTAAATCCCTGCAGCAGTGCTCAGGTAACTTGTGGAGAAAGGAATCCTGACAGACATATAAATGGGCTCCTCTGTAACGTGCTGCCAGTCACACCTCTTTCCCCTGAAACCCAGCGAAGAACTTGCTGCAGAGGCAGAGGTAGCTGGTTCCCTACTGTCCTCACCATCTGGGAAGGAATTCCTTTGAAGGCCTTGGATCCTCACCTATGCAAGAAAAAGCTCCACTGTCAACTACTCCATCTCTCAAATAGGCTGCCTAATGCCACGCAAAACTTTCAAGATTCGTTATTTATTAGGTGCTGCAGGAAATGTGCTTGGGTATTTCACAGGTAAATTCCTCCAGTTCTTTTATAACTTCAAGTGCATTTGCCTCATTAACTTTACATAGCTTACATTAATACATTGCTTAATGTATTTCTAGCAAGCATTTATTGACCTTCCTACTTGTAAATGGAAAATCTGTTTCAAGATTTCAATGATGGTTTGCAGTTTCTCAAGTTGTACAGTTTACTGCATAGCAGCATGAGCACGGGCTAAAGTTTCCAAAACCACAGAGGCCATGCCTAGTGAGAGGTGACTACACACAGAAGCTGGCTTGCTTCTGTAGCATATGGCAACCTCAAACACTCCAAACAAACTTAGGCAACAGTTGAATGCAGCAAAACAGCACCAGCTACAGAAACCTAAGAAGTTTTGCAGAAAAAGCCTTCTCTGTGAGAACTTTGGGGGCTGAGGTGAGGTGCTGGCATTTAATCATGATGTGTATTTGTGTTATCAAAGCCTTAGTGTTTTTTCCCCACTCATTGTTTCAGAGACCAGGCAGTCTGCAGTTGGAACTGCAGGTGGGAAGAGTGTCTCCAGCTGACTGATATTTCCTTTTGCAGATGACCTCATACAGCTACCTAAAGCTATGTATTCTATAAACAGCACATTATACATAAGCTTCCCAAGAAATCTTTCTTTGTGGGTTAGGTATGTAGGCTACAAACAATAGCCAAGGCACTTAACTGTCATCTTCAAAACCAAAAAAGAATATCACACTGATGACACAGTAACAAGCACATGGAGTGAGCAGAGCAATCCACAGAAGGACCCATCCATATTTTATCCTGTACCAAAAAGGGGAAATGAAAGATGCTGTTATGCTATGGACTGGACAAAAACTTCACTGCTGCTAATAAATGCTACATCCATTTATTAGCACCACCAATTCCGAATTAGTATTAAAGAAAACATAATTCCTTCATACAACAACAGCATTTCTCAGCAAATATATATGTCAATATACATATTCAATGCTACAGGCCAAGGACACAGAATGAACAGACTGCAGCTGTGAGCCACATGAAAGGGAAGAAGAAAAAGGCAGAAAAGAACTCGCAGGACTAGGATTTGAGGCAGGGGGAGGAATCAATAAGTAAACCCCTTCAGATACAGCATTTAAGGGGCAAACAAGCTGTCTGCCATTTCCTTCTTGCTATATGTTGTAGGAAACAGAGCACTGTATTATTTTCATAAATAAACATTACTGCAAAGACTTTACCACTCAGATCACTACTGTTGTCAGCTGTAGGATTTTTTTCTGTTATTTCTTCATGAACACATAGTAACAGCTTAGATTATCTAATCAAATAAAAACTAGAAACACACAAGAACAACTATGTTACACTGATTTGTAAAGACTAGCAAATGCCAATTCCATTGTCAAGTCCATCTGTCCTGCTGTGAAATCAAACAATGGAAAAAATAGCATTATGGAACAGTTAACACCATCTTAACCAAGAATCCTACCTTGACAATGCTTTTTAGATCCTGCACATACATCCTCTCTGTCTCCAGAATCTCTTGGACGACTCTGTCTACATAGAGGAGCTTGGGACTGGTGGGCTCTGTAACCAGGGACATGGCACAGTTTTTGCTCACTCCTTTTGGTTCTGCTTTTCTTGGCATGCTTAGCCTTTTCTCAAAGCTTTCCTCAGGATCCTCTTGCTCCGCAGGGGAGTTTTTGCGTGGCTTGTTGCTGGAAAATCGCCTGGCTGGGACCAGTTCTAGCTTGATGGCACCTGTTTCTTTATCCTGGTTGAACAAGCCCAAGTGGCTGTTTGAAACTAAGGTCATTCTGCTTCCAAAGGAGCAGTGGCTGTCCCTGGAGGAAGCAGAGGAGGAAGTGGAACTAAAGCTGACGGGACGGTCACTGTCTGACAGGTCCATGGTTTGTTTTTCACAGTAGCGAAAAGGTCTGCTCTCCTTGTGCAAATCTTCCCCTTTTGTCTTGGAGTCGAAGGCCTCTGTCACAGTTGGTAAAACATCAAGAGGTAAGTGGAAGTCATCTAAAAAAACAAACAGAAGAAGTGGGTTTACACTTGCTGCTCCACATAAAACAAAACTTCATAACAAATACTTTTGCATCCAAAACTGCCACAACTGTAACTAAAAGACAATCAAAACAAAGCAATTTGGGGGTCACTGTGGCTCTAATGCTTTTTAGGTGGTGGGGAGCCCCCACTGGGGGCTACAACATAGGCACCGCATATCTCCTTGCTTGCATATATGTCTCTGGCGTGTCCTTGTGCCAGAGTGCTGGGCTTGGTGCTAGTGCATACACTGCCCAGGCTCAGCACAGAACAGAAATAAGACTCAAGGATTTTCCCTAAGGTTAAAAAAACCTCTGTTGGGAGCAGTCTCTACTGTCTCCAAGCTGAGCACTGACCCTGGTTTGAAGGCTTTGAAAAACTCAAGAATCACACAGCGATACCAGACGGTGTCTTTTGTTTTGAACACTGCAAGACCAACAGTCAAACAAAAAATAAAAGCAGTTATCAATTACCAGCTCTGTGGTTTGCACAAAAAAGACTAAAACTGGAATGATTTCCCAATGAAAATACTGTAGCTTCTGAAAAAAAGAGTTCTCACAGAAAAGAGTGACGCCAAATAATTCAGTTTTCTACTGGGAAAATAAGTTATTCTAAAACTGTTCAGTCTAAGCCAGAATATTACCTCCTGCTGAACTGACCCAAAGCTGTTTTTCAAATCAGTGCAACAACAAAATAAGATGTCTGTCTTCCTGTCGGCATTTCAATCCTACTTTCTTTTTATTGCTGAAATGCCCTGCAGGACACTGTCCACGATGCAATGCAGACTTCACTGTCAAAGTTGTGTGTGATACACCACAAGACTCTGCAAAAGTAGCTGCAGGTAAATTCAATACTTCAAGGTTTCATTTCAGTAACAAGTGTCCCCCCAAAAAAATCTTGCCTCAATTTCAAAGACTTTCAGCACGTCTGTCCTATGAAAAAGACAACTAAGGAAGAAAAGCAATCCTGAGGTTACCCACACAGTGGAAACTTCATCTTTATTTTATTCTAGCAACAACCTCATTTTTCAAAAGTCATACAGGCAATTACATCTCTAGACAGCAGTTTTGGTAAAGAAACCATAAGGCCAATAAGCTGCAAATCAAACCTGCCCAACCTTTAAGGTGGCCCCTAAACCAAGGCAGACTTGATGACAAGCAGAAACCTCCTGGACACCACTCTGGCTGCAGCTGGTCATTGGGGCCGGACGGGAGGTGGGGAATTTCATTCAAAGCAGAAAGCCACTCGCTCATGTTTCAAAATCAAACATTATGATTTATTTACAAAGAAAAAATCCCAATCCAAAGCAAGCAAACAAAAAAAAGAAAGCGCAGAGAAGAATGAAACATTTGATTTACTTGGCCTATCTTGAATGCATGTTTTTATTTGTACATGAGTGATTAATACTTCCATTTCAGTGATGATAGCATTCACTTTCTGTTAAGGAGAAGTATTGCCCTCAAGGTAATGAATGGAATTAACACTGAGTAATTTGTTCATTACATGGGTCAGAAATTGGCCATTAGATTAAAATCCTCATTTGGCACCGCTGTACACCTGGTTTTACCTTGAAGTCTCAAAATCTATAGCCCTTCTTTGTGCCAGGTTCTTCTGGTTTTGCAGCATAGAAGTGTATTTTCTTACCCTTCTTGAATAAACCACATCAAGTACTGACTCCAAAATAAAATATAAAGCTATAAACCAGGAAAATATTTAGAAATTTTAAGCACGCAGTGAAGTTCTCTTGTTTCTAAATGGGTATGGACAAAGATATTTGCCTTCTTATTGTTTGTGATAAGAAAGTATGCATTTTTGATAAGGAAGAATGTATTTTTGCTATCAGCTTTGGATCATTTTTCATGTTCAATTAGAAAGCACAATGTCATTAAGCAGATGTAAACCCTCTTGAAAAATGGACAGGATAAACAGGATAACAGGGATACCCTTCCTCTACCTTATTCCAAGATATTTTACTAAAATTACATGACAAAGAAACACCTGATTAGCCGCATTTGGGGTGTGGGAGGGAAATAAAGGGTTCCTGTGACATTCCATACTCCATGCTCTTTTCTTCCTGTTTCACTGAGATACAGTCTACCTCTCAGATAAGCTGAAGGCATTAGTATGTAATATTTGCTTCACAAACATTGTCAGGCTCATTAATAAAAAACAAACAAAACACAGTTCAGGTCAACGAGATTGAAGTCAGAACAAACATTAAAAGTAGTTTTTCTCAAGACATACTTGTAGCCAGGAACACTGAGAGATTCTAACATGTCTTACAAAATGAAAACCCCTTATTATGTTGTTTCATGGGCAATGCCTCTTATAAAAAATCCCCAAGTATTAGTTGTAGTAGTTAAAATGGGCTTGCTCTTTAACACCTGTATTCCCACTGATTTTGGCAAACCCCAGGCACCTTCTAGGCACAGCTAATTAATTCCATGTTGTGGCTCAAGTTCCTCAATTTTTCATACGTGACTATTCCTGCACGTTTCTACATAAGTTACACCAAGAAAAATACTTGCTACCTGAAAATCTTGGTCTGTTTTGTCCTCAAAGCCACATCCTGATTGCTAGCCTGAAAAGTTACTTTTTATTTCATTCTTACTCCTTTCCCAGCCAGGTATAAACTGGTCTTTTGGCTTCTCAGTGGAGAGTTTTTGCTAGGATTTTGCCCATCACATCTCCAACCAGTACAACACATTTCTCAGGGTACACGCAGATGGCACCAAAGCCCAGTGCTCCTGCAGAGCAGCACCTACAGAGCTGGTGAACCCTCCAGAAAGGCAGGAGACCTGGGACCAAGGATTTCAGCATGGCACAAAACCAGGAAACAGTTTCCCTTCCTCAGCTGACAAGTCCTGTACGAAACACTTGGCACTCTGCCTCTGGAAGTCAGGGCTTGGGGACAAGCCCTGGGCTCTGCCCAACCCTCCATTTCTGCCTCAGCTACAGGCTGTTACAAACCCATAGCCCTTCTCAATAACACAGGATGTGTAAATCTTCCAAGGCTTCACAGGTTTACCTTCAGAAACCCGTCTGAGAGTAAAGCAGCATCACCCTTGCTGGTGAAATCAGGAACAGGTATTTTAGATGATTTCTGCAGTCACAAGCCCACTGGAAAAGGCAGCAGCTGAATCCAATTCACTGCCACAACCACATGCCCATCCCCTTTTCTCTTGTCAGGGTCTGCATTTGGCTTTCCAGAGCTCTGGTACAGTTTTACTGCCTAAGGTCTACACCAACTGCCCACCAAAAAATTCACAAGTGAATTAATGAGAGTGAAGGGAGAGGGGAACCAGCCTCCTCCAAGATTGCTCTCTGTGCGTTATAACTGACTCGGTGCCTTCACAAACCCTGTAACCTCTTACAAATTTCTACCTTTGACACAATCTTACTACAAAAAGCAAGTTTATTTCTCCCATACCCTGTGGGACTGATTCACAAGCCCCCTCCCCACCAGCCACCAATTTCAGCAGCAGCACCAGCAGGTAGATGCATTCACCGGCACTCGGGCTGCAAACAGCTGGTGTAATGGAAGGTACCCCCAGACTTCCCCCAGAACCACACGCTCTGAGCAGGTCTTGCACACCCTGACCTATGCCTGGCCTGGTTCACTGCTTTTTTTGTTAGGCATTCTTTTGTTTACTGAACCTTTTCAATGATGAACCAAAATAATATTAAGAACTTCTGCGAGTTGTGAATAACAGCATTTAACTCAGTCTGGGGAGGAAAAAAAATATCTTCAATTTGCATACTTTAATTAAGGAATAATAGTAATTACTTGTTAGTTCAGCACTGAAAGGAGGATAATTACTACTTGTCCCTACTCAGAAGGAAACACGCTCCCCAAACAAGGTCATTTCTTGTTTGTGCCTTTGCATGAACGCAGTGAACCTCTCCCCCTCCCCAGGCCCTGCAAACCTCTCCGCTCCCTCCTGCCCCCCCATGATACACACACACTGGCACTGCACAACCCCATAGAACTCCCCAGCATGAACAACATCATGTCCCTACTCTACAGCTGTGCAGGGGCAAGAAACATCAGCATTTCACCCCAACTGGCAACTCTAGCATTGGCTACAACTCTGAAGGCACATGCAAAGGAACTACTTTGGCATATCTCCTGTTTTCAGTGTGCAGTCGCAAGTTCTCACCACAACTGCATACACTTTTTCTATCACTTGCTTTTCTTTAACAAATACCTCCTTCCTGTAGCTATATTCATGGTAATGATAAATTGTTTTCCATTATCTCTGCAGCTTTGGCTACTCCAGAACATTAACATACAATGAGAGATAAAGTGCTTTAAGTCAATTTCATATTTAAATACATAGACTCCACAGCCCTGTATAAATATAGGTATTTATTTCTCCAGGTTGTTTACTGCACATGACATTTCAAGACATACTGCGTGACTAAAAACTCACAAGTCAATTTATATTCATAATTAGTATTGTTGTTGCCTTTCTCCTGGCATGAAAAGGAGCACCTCAGATGTTATCTACAAAGTCAACATTACCAGAAATTACAGGCTTCACATCCTCTGGAAGTTCAGCTACATAAAAAGTGATGAGACTACAAGAAACCTTTCCTGTATTTTCCTTGATATTTTCATATTTCAAATAAAGTATTCATATTGTGGATACAGTTAAGCAAGACTGTTTAGTACAATTTCTACATTCAGCGTCAAATTCAAATGCAGCACTGGAATTGAGAAACAAACGTTACACAGCTGCCTGACTGAGAAAATTAAAATACATTCAATACAAGAATCCCAACATGATCTTAAATACACTCCCTGCATCCTCTGCTCTGAATGTTGTCCAGTTGAAGGTCAGCAGATTTTTAATTACTAGATTTTGCATATAAACACATAACATTTCTAAATCTAACACCCTCTGTGAACAAAATCACATTAGAGTTACAATATTTGCAGGATTAGATCTCTAGTCTGAACTGTCACAAACGATACACTGCCAAATACTTTAACTGAACTTTGAGCAACAGAGAATCTATTTATTAGAAATCTTATAAGGGAAAAAAGTCACCAAGTAATGTGCCTCTGTCTGTCAAATTACTGCCCCCCCTCCCCCTTTCCATATTTAAAGCAGAATAGCCTCTGTCACAACCAAGCACACTAATGTCCGAGAACATTATTGCAAGAGAAAATCCTCTGCGACAGTATCTCACCACTGAGGAATGTCTCTGGCTTCCCGCACCCAGGATGAACAAGTCCTCTCTATTTTTCCAGTCCTCTCCCAACAGCCCACGACCTACCTGTGTGGCAGAAGCGAGGCACGGGCTCTGCCTTCAGCTGTTCCCGAATTACCTCATTGGGCGCTCAGGTAAAATGAGAAGCTCTTACTAGTCTGTACAGCTCCTTCGCCAGAAATATTGCATGAGTCAGCTTTTATCTATCAAAACTCTAAACACAAAGGCTTTACAGAAACCTGATTCACAACTTTCTCACCGCCTTTTTTTCCAGCACACCGACAGTCTTCAGCATCGCTAAGAGCCTTAAATGAAACATGACATCATGCAATTCAGGGACAGGACAATGGGCATCACTGTGGGTAACTTTAAAATGCACACTTCACTGAGCAACACCCACTAATATCCATTTTTCCAGACACAACACTGTGAAAACATCAAATAGGGCCCCCACTTCCACAATTTGCAGATTTGCCCTTGATTTGCAGACAATGCTGATAACCATGTAAAGCAAATAAATCACCTGCTGGTATTGTGAAATTTTGTGTTTAATTTTAGAAACTCCCATGAACCTGCGATGCAATACTATGATCCTCAGCAACAGGATCATGCTGGATCCTATTCTGCCCTAACATAAACAGGAACAGGCTTTTGCAGGGTGCTTGCAAAGCTTCAGTGTTTTTTTTTAAAGAGGGAGAGGAAAGACTTCCAGAAGAAAATGTGAAAACCAATCAAATGCTCTCTGCTAATTCACAATGAAGCAAAGTAAAAGAAATTTAAAAATCAAAAAAAAAAAAAAGCAGATTTTTGCAGGGAAGGGGACAGTGAGAAGAGAAACAGGAGCAAAGAAGAAACAGAAAAGGAGAAAAATTAATATAGACTGGTGCTAACTGGTGGGAAAGATGACAGCTCTCTTGGCCTGTGGAGGGGATGGTGGCATTTCTATCTTGGAGGTGAAAGGCAAAAGAAGACAAAAGAGTTCCCAGCTGCTGGCACCACTTTGCAGGTGTGCTCTCACAGCTGCATGCTCAAACCTAGCCCCAAAGAGATACTCTATCTTTAAAATCATACTTGAAATTCACTCCCTCTCTCCTTGTATGTAACGTGGCCTCAGCTTCATTCTGCGTTTTCCTAAAGAGCATAATCCTTGAACAACACCTTTTAGCAGGAAACTGAAGGTAAAAAAAAAGGATGTGAAGACAGCCTTGAAACCATTTGCAAAGCTGTGGAACACTTTGATCTGAACGTCAGGGCTGTCAGGGTGAAAGTCCCTTTTACCCAGGCTAAAAGATCAGGTGTTTACAACCTGTTGCCATGCTACCACGTCTCAGATTGAGACATGCCCTCTCACATATATTCTCTTGTACTTTTTGAGGCTTTAACACTTACATACTTACATTTAAAGATATACATACACATCCTGGACACACTCATAGGCTCAGAACGGCCAACACTGGTCCCAGCATCCTCAGTACATAGATGGTGAGGCACCCAGGTACTCAATCAAATAACCTGAATGTGGCCAATTTACCACACATTTGCTAAGCTCTACATTCACACATATTTCTGTCAGGAGGTAGTGATTCACTCCTCTGGACCTCTGCTTCCTTACATATCATGCCCACCTTGTCCACAGAGCTTTTATCACCTTTGCATGAGCTTTTAACTAACTCCTGGGTGGACCTGTAGAGCATCAACCAGTCACAGGGCATTGCGTGGTCACTTCTGTGTAGTCCTATGACATACAAATGATACCAGCAGCTTCACCATTTAGCAATGATAAACCTCCTGAACTCCGAAGGCTCAAATCAAGTCCAGTGACTGACCCAGAGGCAGCTGGTGACAAAGACCTTCCCATGTCTGCTTCAGCAAGCTAAGTATAAGCAGGGGCTGCAGCGATGCAGCATGAGCTTCAGCTGCTGGTCTAAGCTGGCACAGTGAGCTCTCACGAGCATTACTGTGGCAGGGGGAGAGGACAACAGAGCCAAGGTCCTTACTCTGCTCTGCCTTGCTCTTTCATCTCTGCACATCCACATTTGACCTTAGCTCTCCTTTACATCCCTACATACAGAACAGCAGGAGTATACCCCATACATGAGGATTTCCCCAGGAACACCACCTCACCCCCGCATCACTTTAAATCTGCATAGCACTGAAAGCTGTCAGTGCAGGAGAATAGAAACTCAAAAGCCTTCTGTTTTACTGTCTAATGTGCATCACCAATGATGCACACTACACAGATGTGCCAGAAAAATACAGGTTTTAATCCACTTCTCATTTTCTAGCGTTTCATATCTGAGTTCAGCTTTTATCTGCACTATCTTTTAGGAGTTGCATCCCTTTCTCTGCCTGTCTCCTGCTCCCTCCTGTTGTGTGCAGTGCTGTAAGACCACATTATTAATGCATCAGGGTTAAGAGTTGAGAAGGGCAACCTGTTTTTACTTTGCAACAAAGCCTCGATTTTTCTAAACTTGAAAAATAAGTGGAGTTTATAGAGGTTAGGAATGATGTTATTAATTCTCAGCTGGCTAAGGATTTACTGAAGAAATAAGTTATCCTCAGCAAAATTAAGAAAAAAAAACCCAAACAAACAACAAAGCACTCAACCCATAACTCAACCACAGGGTACATTCAGGCTTAAGGACACACTGACATCTTCACTGAAAGTGCAATGTAATGTATTAATAACTCCCTGCAATGCAGTAGCTATTTAATCCATACACAGTACTGCAGAGACACCTAACAAAAGGAACAAGCCATCACATGCTGCTGATATACTGCAACACAAATAGAGCATATGGATCCAACGCTCCATTTATAGGCCTTTCAAAAGGATTATTTTCCATCTCCGTGTGAATTCTGAAGGCTTGCTTCTCGTTTAAAAAAGATGGCCCAGTTATATTTTATTCTATCCTAAATTGGAACAAATGAGAATTCAGTGAAGACACACAGATATAAATGTATGCGGAGGAATAACACCTTGGATGATAACGCAAACAAAGCTTTTACATCCTTTTCTGCCCATAGTGGCATTTAGTGAAGAAGAGTAAACAGGAATTATTCAACATTATGCTGCTTGAATGTTTTAGTATTTTTATGTTCAAACGTCAGTGTCGTGACCTGAATGAAAATCCACATGGCTTCTTTCTTTCCACCCACATACAGGATTCAGGTCTTGCTTCTGGCACATTACTAGTGTCTTTCCATCCTATACTACATGACTGTAACCATGCTTGGACATCACATCTGGTTTCTACTTCTCTTGGACTAGTCTACTGCTCCGAGCAAATGTCCTGTCATGCCAACATCCTACTGCTAAGGCAAGTTTTCAACTTCATCTAGCCCAGCTAAAGTTGCTGCTGAAGTTCACAACCTTTCAAAACCCATTGCAGCACAAGCACACTGGAGGTCTTGGCTTTGCATCCCCAACATAGCATAAGACGGTTGTTGCTTCACAAAGAACATTGGGATGATTTTAAGATCAAAAAATGTTAACTGTCTCATAGCTAACACTGTAAAATGAGGGAAAATAAACTTTAGAGAGGGATGTGCAGTTTCAGTGCAAGGAAACATAGCATCTAGGACTTATTTTTACTAGTTACAGTGAAAACTGTAATTGTGTGACCACAAAGTACAACTCCCTTCTTCCATATTAACATGAACTCTTAACTACAATATCTAGCACAGAATAGTTCTTTTAAATTAATTTTATCAGTCTATTGTTCGCTTCTGCCACTGAACATTCTGTTGGCTTCCAAACATTTCCAGTGAAAATACTGCCTGAAAAAAACCCACATTTTGTAAAAGCCAGTTCTCCGTGATAGCTGATTTTATTAGATGCTAAACAGAAGTGAATTTTGGAAGCTTTAAATAATTGATGTTTTTCTTTAAGTCCAGCTAAATGATTTCTCTCATTTGCTTTTGAAGTGGAAACACTTACTGGAACCTCCTCCACACCTCAGGAAGTTTAGCAACTAGAATTTTGAAACAACTGAAATAGTAACCCCGTAATCAAACTAACAGATGTTTGCATTCACAATAAAATAATAAAAAAAATTCTTCTGGGTTTCCTCTCTTGAATAAAAATGGAAGCTGCAGAAAGCAGTATTCACATCTTAGAGAGAAGAATCCTTAAATTCTACCCTGGCTGGAACTAAGACATACTTATGGTCTGGCTTCACCACAGACTGGCTCTGGCATTTGAAGTCACCAGGCATTTTCTTACGCCCACTCTACTAAAAGGGAACATTAGGTGTTATTTTCAAGTTGGCATTACAACAGTAAGCTGACAGCTCCTTCAAAATCCCAGTTCTAGTAGGAAGGTATTCAATAACAGTTAAAGGACTCAGGACATAATAAATGATTGCGGCATATTTCTTGCAGAGTACAATAATTAGCATTTTGAAATCTTGCAGCACTTTAAATGAAAATAAATAAAAAGAAACCAAGCAGGTGTTCAAGTTCAAAGGAGTACAACATACCACAGTTCTTCTCACTATATTGCTTCTACACTTAAGTACAGTATTTTACATAAACAAGGTCCAGAAGACTAACACTGCTAAATGGCAACAAAGCAACTGGTCCCAGCAGAAAAATCAAGGTGTCTTACTGCTGCCACAACATCTGTAAAAATGCAGTCAACATACATCTACAATTTTTTGTTTTCTATTGATGATCTTATCATGACTGCTGTTTACCTTGATTACCTTTCTACCCCTCCCTTCTCTTCCTTGTCATTAAGCTTTACTGTATCTCTGTGAAAGCCACTCCAGTAGAACAGTGTCTGTGATGAAGTGGCTTCAAAATGCTTTCAGAGTTGCTTTAAGGCCATTCTGCAGTGTGTGCAATGCCTTCTACTACTATTTAGCTGTTGTTTCATGAAGACAAAACCATTGAGAACAACAAAATTCCTGTCTCCAACAGGCAATACTTTCCTTAGAGGTTTTGTACGCAAAACAGTGAAGCAGGAATTCAGATTATTTGAGATCACTGCAGTTTCAGTGTACAGAGCAGCGTAGCCTCTGCTCCATGTACAGATGGTGTTAATGCCTGCAACACTTATCAACATATCAGTATTCAAGATTAACTGTGCCAAGAGTCACACTTCAGAAGCCACAGGGCAAGAAGCAAACAGATTAGAGGCTTGGACTTGCTTGCAGTGAACATTTGGTGCATAATTCACAGCAACTGACTGAGTCATAAGCCTTTCTCTGCACTTTCTTCTTATTAGAACAATAACGTGCTTAATTCAAACCAGAAAGACAGGAATTTTATTAAAGCCATATATATATTGCAGAGCCCCTATGCCTTCTTTACCAACAGTTACAGAAAAATAATCCTATGGACTTAAAAAGTATTAAAATTCTCTAACATTCCTTTTGAGAGGTATTTTAATTGAATTTTATATACACATAACATCCTACAAAGAAAGTCAGTGAAAAGAGCTCTTCAGATTTCTACTGACTTTTGGATTTATTATGAAACTTTTTGTCAGTCTGGAGGGAAAAAAACCCCTTGCAAATACAAACATGAGAAGGGCATGAAATCTCATTCAAAAAAATGTACCACTGTATGTTTTACAGCAAGGTAGGAGAAATTTAAAACAGTCATGAAAAGACATCAGATAACAACTGCCTCCTACTATCCTTCTGTTTTCCTGACTTTTACAGTCAGTACCATATTAATTCTCTTTTGCAGCCTTCAAACACTTTTACATTGGCCAGTTTTCAGACTGCTTGTTAACTAAAACAACATCTAAATTCATCCCCGTGGCCCAAACAACTGCCAGTATTCAGTAAACAACTTGGTTGGGCTTTCTCAGTGTTTAGATCAGAGACGAGGAAAACAGAAACTTAGACTCCTACTTAAATCCTGCTAGTACAGGACTAGTATAGGACTAAAGGAGTAATTTTTCTCAGATTTCTCCTTCGCACTGTATTGTCCTTCCAGATAAGGACATTCAATCCCATCATTTCTCTTGTTTGGGTTTTCCGCTTGCTTGTTTTCTGTGAGAAAGGGGTAGCAAATCTCTGCTTATTTAAATATTAGAGCTGGGACCCAAATCAGTATCTCAAATACAAAACACGTAGCCCAGACTCGGAGAAACTTGGCCACAAAAGCAAATACTATGGTCTAAAATGAGCAAGTGTGGGGGCTGAGGAGGGGAGAATGTATTGACTCTGTGGTAGAACTGCAGGGTTTTCCCAATGAGCCGTGCTAGGAAACAATTCCTTTTGTTGTTCCTGTTTTTAGAGAGAACATCAAAAGTTTCTCAACTACATACTCTCTACACATGGGAACTTTGAAGGTAATTCAGTGCATCGTGTAGCATTTAAGAGCCATTCTCACAATTTACCCAGAGTCTTGGTTTATTTTTAAAAAAACTCACACAGTAAAACACTTTTCTTCCAAAACCTGTGATCAAATTAAGAACATTAAGCTGCAAATCCTCTGTTATGCCCATGCTTTTCCTTAAATTCAAATGTAGCCTTCTAACTTCCCCCAGGGTAAGCTTTCCCTTAACATTCAACCATGAAACTCATCAAACAAAGAGGCAAGGGGGAAAAAAAACCCTTTCCCCTCTCTTCCTTGCCTTCTCCCTTAGGTAGACTGCTGAGCTGGAAGATCCCTGCAGGGAACTCACCACCTGCAAGCACGAAGCTGGTCCGGTAAAAGGGCAGGGAGGAATGGCTAACTGCCCCTAGGCTTCTTCAGCCCTGTTACAAGGAGGCTCCATGCTGAAAATCAGTTTCCCTCAGTCTGCCCCAACATCCCAAGAGCTCCGAGACTTTTCACAGCCAAACAATGCTGAGCATTCACTATTGAGGTCTGAGGCGCAGAGACACACTGAGAGGCCACTACATCGGTATTATTCCACTACGTTCAGCCTGTTACCACAGCTATTAGCTGGCATGCTCACTTTTCAAATCCCCATCTCTTTGGAAACCCTGACTACCATTATTTTATTACAAAGAGACACAGGTTAAAAGAAGTTTATCTGGGCATTCTCCTAGTCTCCCCCTTTAGCATTACCTATAATTTGTTACTCATGTAGGCAGAACTTCAGTAAGAATCGTCTCACTTTTACAGTTGTATAGAAATTCTGTTGCTATGGATATGGTTTATTATCAAAGATTTTGGGAAGAGATTTGTGAAGTTTGTGTAATTTAGATCAGTAACAGAATGCAATCAGATGATCAGCTATAATTGTTCAGCAAGATATTTGAACGGAATAAGGGCTTGCAAGTAATTTTATTAACTTTATTCAGCAAAACAGAAGGATGGCAGTTCCCCTCCATGTAATTTTTCTTTTTTTGCATCAATTTCTATATACAGCCATAGATGAAATTAGTTATCTCTGCATCCAAAAGCATTTATCTTTCAGTACAGTGAGCCATAAGAATGACAATATTCCTCTCCAGGACAACTAGCATCAGGAGAGTAAAACAGGTGCCTTTTCCAACTGATCTGCATCACTTCATAGAGCACCAAAAGATATTAAAACTTCCACTCTAGTGATTTTTCAGCGAATACATATTCTTTATAATCTAAGACTGAAGGACTTGAAACATTTTAAACCTTTAAACTATGCACAGACCCTGCCAATTAGAAATTAATTGCAAAATATTTTGAAGGTTAGAAAAACAATCTGGGAGAAACATTCCCCTCCTGATGAAATTAGAACAAAGTTCTTTGAAAACAACGACAAAGGCATCTGATGCTGAAGGCCTGAACACTACACAGCAAGAAAAGCCAAACTGACTGTGATCATATTGTTGCCTTTCGCATGGCAACTGCTATAGCTGACCTCCAGTCAGAAAAATGCAACATCAAAACCTGAAAGAGCTCCATGGCTAAAGTGTGACGTTCACATGCACATTGGTGGACAGAAGAGAAGCTACCAGTGGTTCACCAGATGTAAGAGATCTTCAATGGCAAAATTACCAGAGACAATGGAGTCACAGCTGTTAGGATAAAAGCATCTTTCACAAGCACAGCGCAGATCCACTGGAATTAAAAAGAAGGGGCTTCAATGCCAGTATTTCCCTTTGCCCTCTAAGGTACAACAACATAAAGCCATTTTTAGGACTTGACAAAAAGCATCAACACAAACTGCATTTCCAGAAGTAAGAAACAATCTCTAATCCAGTATAATCACTACATTTAACATATATTGGGTTTGTCTATATGCGTTTTATTTATAACTTATTCATGCCTAGGGGAAGAAGGATTTCCCGTGTCAGAAGAATATTAAAGAGACAGTCCCGATGCTGCAGATAATTTGTTGTTAATACTTCTGCATCTATGAATAGCTCTGTCTTGCAAGAATACTGCTTGGGGAGTAATGTACGAGGATGAAAGCCTAGGAAAGCTAGAACAGAAGTCCCACACACTCAACACTTAACCAGTCACCGCTGCCAATCTATAGAGTTTTGAGTTGTCTCCCATTTAATAATTTTCTTAATAGCCACATGCTAACATTGACATACAGGGATGGGAGCAAAACAAATATCATAGGGATTTGCCAGATTTCTTATTGGAGGGACCAGGGAGGGGGTTTGTTATCAGGTTCCAAATACCCTGAAAAGGATAGTTCAAACTTCAAGTCCCACTATATCAGCACTCTACCTCTCACATCCAGAGGTGGCAAGAAGCATATTTAAGATAAAAGACCTGATAATCACCATTAGCAAACAGGAAAACAATTACGGAGTATGCACCAAGTATGTTACACTGGAGGCTCACTATTTTCCCTCTGTATTGACATTCCTTCTCTTATGTTTGCTCTTCTCTTTTCAAACTAACATAGTTGATACAGGAACCTATCATTGATATCAGTGGTTCTGCTTTGAGCCTCTAATATTACTATGCACATAGTGATGTAGCTAGGAATCTCTCCTTAGCACTCCTCACTTGCCCCCTTCATTTATTCCTTTGTTACAAAGATGAATGGCCATGGGAAGTAAGAGCTTATACTGTTTGTTTAAATAAAGGTAATTCCCTAGGCAACTCCATATATTGATCTGAAATAGATTCATTTTAAGAAAAAAAAAAATAATCTTCAGACTTGTCAAAGCAGAACAGAAGGGGTATTGCAAGGAGCTCGGAATTTTCAGAGTGCTTAGCCATGGACTTTTCCCGTATGATTTTTAAGGAAATATGTATTGCATTTAAATCAGAAACTAGAAAAAACATTCTAGTAATATTAAAAAAAAAAAATACTTTTCATTACTAAGTATCAGTAGCCCAAGAGACTAAGTTTTTACCCACTTAAAAGACAAGCTGCTCTTTGTCACCGGGATATACCACATCAATCATGTGCTAGGCCACCTAAAAGGTTCAGTTGATATCCCATTGATATCTACATCTAAAGCTTTAAAATCAGATAGCTTCTGAAAAAGAAGTTATATTCTAACCCACCATAAAAATTAAATGGCTTTGGCACATTTTCCCTATGCACATAAGTCCTGAGCCCTCAATGTGGATGATTTATCCTTTCCCGTCCTCAGAACAAGTGAGTTCATGCAAGAAGATGCAAAAGGAGGCTTGTACTTCAGCCGATACTCTGGGGTCCATCTCATGAGGTTGGTTAGATGAAAACCCACAGTGAAGAAAAAAAATTATCAGTTGTGCTTCTCCTGATTATCTGATGACACAGCTTACATGTGCTCTTGCCTGGAAAACTGATATTGATTGATGGCAGCTGTATAGCTCATCAGAAATTCCCACTTGAAATGCAAGGCATTTAGTACAATTTTAAGAAATGGGAGTAAAGCAGCACAGTGAAGGCAGAGATTATACATAATGAAATTTTAGCACTGCAGTTAGTCTGGTAACTTTGACAGTCCTCTCACATAGAGCTCTGTGTTACAGCAAGGGAATTTGGCCCCAATTTTCAGAACAGCCCTTTGCTGAGGGTTTCCAGATTTGATGCCCCTTGTCAATGCTAAACACTCAGGGCTTCAGGCAAGGGGAAGCTGAAGGAGTAGTAACTTTAGAAAACAGGCCCTGGAGCCAGAGATTTAGCTTGTGAAAACAAACATGAGTCCTTGCCTTTAACAGCCTACAAAAAAATTTAAATGTTGCTCAGTGCAGATCTGCCATAGGTCTTTGTCTGCTGCATTGGGAACACTAGGTGTAAGCCTTGCCAGGCAGAAGCCTAAAGAGGCCATGATGCACTTTGCTAGCGCAAAAGAAAGCTCCACTGTATGAGATTAGCTTCTTTCCTTACACTGCTGGTACAAGTCTGTCTACTCCACACATCACATGCATTTAGATAGGCGGCCATCCCCAACCTTCTGCCAGCATTTCCCAGCGAGGGCACGGGCAGCTCTCCTCCTGCACACCTGCCTGGTCCTGCTGGCAACAAAGGCCTCAGCTAGGGAGCCCACCGAGTCAGGATTATGCCCATCTGGATATTTTTATTGCTGTGGATAGACCCTTATCTGTTGCCAAGTATTGTGTAGAAGCCATCTCACACAGGTTATATGACATGTAACCCCTGTGGTGTCCTCCAACACTGCAACATACTCAAGACACTTTTTTTTTTTTTTAATTATATAAGGAGACAAAAACCCCAACTCTTTCAACTCTATGTATATATTTATGCATTATATACATTAAAAATATAATAATCATCTGTTGCCAAATGATACAATTTATTTTGAATGAGAAGGACAAAAAATTGACGTGTTGTCACACTACACTATTACAACCCTCCACTTTTTCTGGGAAAATACAGAAAAGGTTAAGGAGTTTTGCTAAATATGCTATGCTTTCTGTGTGTGATAAAAGTAGGATTGGTGTTAAGTTGCTGAAACCTAAGGGTTTGATGGATAGAATAGCCCAAGTTAGAAGACAAATAAAACTACTTTCTTCAACACCTACATGCACTAATGACTTGGGATGGCCTCTCAGCTTGGGGTCAGAGACAGCATGCCATCAGAAAACACTTAGTGTGCAAATCCTGTAAACCTATTCCTCTCTGGATGCTTTAAACTCCTGCATTTCTCTGCTTTTTACAATGGTAAGGGCATTTTAGGATCTTCACACAAATGTCAGTGGTCCTGACTTTTCAGACGTGCCTCACTTGCTGCCATGAACAGGATGAAAGGATAGGCTCATCTTTATTGAGCCTGCTTTTATAGTGAAGAATCAATGGCTTAACTAATAGCAAGCAAATTTTACAGTCATATGTCTAGGATATGTGAAAAAAACTTTTAAAAATTCACCTTGTATTACAGCATATCAAAATTCAACCGGCAATCACATGAAGGATGAGGAGGGTCTCTGTTGTTTGTTGGGGTTTTTTTTTCGAGGTGGTGGTGGGGGTATTGGTCTGTAAAACTCTTTTATATAAGCATACTCCCCCCTCATTGCATTTGGCTCAGTTTACACTCTGATCACAATAAGAGATGTTTCCTTCTGTAGTTGTTACTCTATACTTCAATCCTCCATCAAAACCAGCTGGCCTTGTAAAAACAGATATGTCAAAAGGTTAAGAAATGAACAAATAGATTTTCTCCAGCTGTAGAAAAAGTAGCTGGTAAACTCAACCCTTGGATCACTGCAAAGAAGTATTACTAAATCAAATGTCTGGTATTGATTTAAAATAGAAATAAAGGAGTGGATTGATTTAATCCAGTAAAAAAAGTAAGCAACTGCATACTTTCAATTTGGGAAAACTGGATGACCACTAAGTAGGAAGAAAAGCATCTTAACAGATACATGACTTAGTATATACATTATGAATACAAAGCAATATCCATTATAATAAATACCCAGTTTAAATAAGCATTATTAAAATAGTAAATAGATTATATTAGAAATAATCATGTACCATAATAAAGGTTGTTCAGTAGAGACTACAGACATTTTATAGACCTGACACTCATTTATTACTGAGGTTGTATCAAATTTGTAATGCTCCTAAATATTTGATACTTTGCTTTCAACATTTGTTTTTTAGGAAGGATGTAAAATGATTTGTATTTTTCCCTCTGCTTGCACTCTTTAAACCCAAACAAGACTTACACAAAAGTTACCTTCTTTGGCAGGGTGGGGAAAGGGATTTCCTAAGGCCTTTCTTTCCTCCTCTTTCCTCCCCACCCTCCAGTAAATGAAATTAAAGGTCAGCAAGTATTCAGTGCAGTGGAAAGCCCAAGGTTATAAAAATAAAGGAATTAGAAAAGCTATTCAGGATCATAATAACTGGATGTGTACCCTCTAGATCATTCTCAAAACCCAAACATGATGGTGGAAATACACTAGGTATCCTGACATTGCTAGCAAACATGATTAAATATACTTATAAGCATTGTGAAAAAACACATCACACAAAACGTATCTCCCCAAATATTTGCTCTTGTCATTCAAGAGATTAATCCCTGAAGGAAACAATCATATAATGCATTTTCCATCTGCTGGTTTTTTCTCTCTTTACTTTAAAGACATAGGAAAAATCTTTTCAAAATAAAATAAAATAAAATTCTTTAAATATTTTCTTACTCCTTTTGATAGGCTGTAATAAAACTGTTATTTAGTCAAAAAACCTTGCACGATTAAATGCTAAGATATCATAAACAGTCAACAAAATATATTTAGGTTCTCAATTTTCAGACCAGTTCGGTCTCAGGACACTCTTTCAGAGTCACTTTAAACCCCTGTTTGTGGGCTTGCCTCTCTGCTCTCACTCTGGATGACATACTGTCGAGCCCCATCAGTGCTTACAAGAGCAGTAATGAACTGCAGCTACAGAGCTCGGTTTTCACCTGCATCAGGCTCCTGCTCAAATGGGCAAGCTGCAGGACTGTTTGTGCCAGAGGCAAGGAGTGGCAGGAGTACACGGCCCAGAGGCTACAGGGGGAAGAGGGCTGTACCCTCTGTTGCAGCACCAAAGTGTTTGGAAACCTCTGGAACAAAGGTACCTGCACTCTGGAGCTGCACAAACCATCAGGCACAGCTGTCCTTAAGACTGGATGCCTGGTTTTTGCAGGTTCAACTAGAATACGTGCTGGTTCCCTTACCTACAGAGGACCTTTTTGTGGGTAATTAAAAAGCCCAAGAAAAGAACTTGACAGTCAGGCAGACTGATGGACCATATCCTCTTTTTGATCCCATTTAAATAGAGGCTTAGCTTCAGGCGTGCAGTCCCATTGATTTAACTGGGATTATGAAATCTAACAACAAACACATTGGTTTCTGGAAAGATGTTATTTCCTATCCGATGATTCAAACAAAACCAAGTTGTAGTAAACTTCAGTGGCTTGGGAGGTACAGTTTGGGAATTTTTATCTCCTGTTAGTGCAACATCTCCTCTGGGCGGTGCCAAAAGCATCTTTTTCCTTTCTTCTCACTTTCTCCCACAACAAGAAGTGTAATTTTACATCAGTCCATCTTCTGTAGAGCACTTACACGGAAGCCAGCATATACCAGGGACTTGTTTCAAACCATAGAAAGGCAAAGTATTGCACTGAAAGCCTGCTAGCAAGGTAAAGGAAGAATGCTTCTGCAAAGGTTTTAGTAAAATTACTCAATAACTTTTTTCTATAGCTAGCAAAGCTATATAGAGCTTTAGAGAGAGCAAATCTTCCAATCACAAAATGAAACTAGAGCTGTATTTGAGATCACGACCTGTTTGATCTTTGACTAAACAAAACAACTGCTTAAGCTTTCACATGCCCCTGTGCAACACACTTCCACAAATCAATCACTGGAGATAAAACATTAACAGTGACAGGAACAAGGTATTATACTGACACAAAAATACAAGATATTTTGCACTACTACAGTTTCTGTAAAAATTCAGCATAAAGCATTTCTGAAACACTCAAACTCTGCAGTTTCTATCTGTACCTTCCTCTTCCCCCCCCG
>JAVJGJ010000059.1:45536335-45555484 GCA_035590215.1 Microhierax caerulescens | reverse complement strand
CCCCAAAGAGAAATGGCAAATCAAATACCCAGGAATAACAAACTTAGTGTTGTAACACAGCTTTTCATTCTTGTACAGCTATGTCAACCCACACAAAATGCAATTATGATGACGATCAAAACAGCCCCATAGCATTTAATATTTGCCACTCAGGCAGTGAATTAAAGACATTTGGGTACATCACTGAGATGACAGATCGCAGGCACACTGAGATGACCATGCTGCAATGGCCAAAGGGACTGGTCATCCCAGCTATGCTAGACTTAAGGACCAGTTCAGGAAAAACCCTCCTCAGAAAATGTTTGGTATGAAGATACAGAGTATAAATATTTGTTATTTTCATTGCTACTTCATTCTTGGAAATTAATGTTACCTTCAAAATTAAATGAAGTATCACAGTAACCTTCCTATTTTAAATTATTCAACAGTCATTAAGTGCTTACTGTGTTTCATTACATAGCTGGTCCACAACACAAAAATGACAAACCAAAAAAATGTCATACATACTTCTAAAGAACAGCACCACCAGTTGTTTGTTGTTTGGGGCTTTTTTGGTGTTTGTTTGTTTTTTAAGAAAAGATTCTCTGGTTTTAGGGTCTTATAGGAACTCCCAATACTGGTGAAAATTTTTAGAGGAAGCAGGCAAAAGTGAGAAAGACGGAAAAGGTAAAAGAAAGGGAAAGGCTTACCCCAAAAACTTGTCCTACAGCAAATGCAGATTCATTTTCACTGGAGGCATAACTCTCTATATACTATACTTCCCATCTAGTCCAACAAATAACAGATAATTAGCTACTGCTGTCTTCAAACAGTCTAGAAATGTTATTATCCAGAAACACGTCTGCAGAGTAAGCTCCTTCACTCCCCCATGATTACTTCCGCACCTGTAAAGCTGTGTAACTGGTTACTCTCTTGGAGACGTTCAGCACAGGATTAACAAGTGGCTAAGAGCTATCCTCTCCTCTCATTCCAATTTTAAAACTGCAGTTTTGATACCACAGCTGGACACCTGCCATCACTGCAGGCCTCAGAGGAATATTGCTTATTTAAAAAAAAAAAAGAAAAGAAAAAAAAGAACATCCGAGAAAGCTCTTCTTCCCCATTTGCTGCTCTGCAGCATCTTCAGCCTCCTCGGGGAATGTGTTTATTCCACTGACAACTTTGGATTCCAGTTCCAGAGAACTGCAGGCACACCAAGCAATTTCTTTCAGTTATTTAAGTTTGGGAATCCTCCAGAATTGCTTTCCATAAGCTGTCCGGGAAATGCTACTTGGCTAATTTGCACTATGGCTAGGACTCAAAGTCCCTGTACAGACTACACAAAGACTGATGGAAAATACTTTCTTAAAATAGCAATGTCACCACCACCACACACACACACTGCTTCACTAACCTACACTGACATAACCTGGCAAGTGAAATGGGAAGAAAAATTCTATTTTCTGCCAACAAAAGAGGAAATTCATTAGCTGCATATTACATAAACTATAATAATTTAAAAACAAAGAAACCCCAGCCTCTCAAACTTCTTAAATGCACATATTACATATACAACATCTCTTTCTTTATTCTCTTTTCTAGACACATGGTTAAGTTACTTAAGTTACCAAGTAGCACCAAAGCCACAGAAGTCACTGAAGAGCTATCTTCAGTAAAAACAGAGTAAAATATACCAGCTTAACTTCTTTCCCCATGGTATGTATGAATACTGGATTTTCTTTTTTTTTTTTTAAACACAGTTAGGAAGGACAAAGAGTTGTTTTCTGGGTTTGGTGATGGTTTGTTTTTTTTTTAAATTATTATTCTACTTAAAGTACTACTTTTCCTAATCCACAACTGAAAGCTTGCAAATCTTTAGAAAAAGTAGAAATGAGAGGAAACAAATAAAAACATTTCTGCCGTGCAGCTACATAAGCAAGAGAGTCTTTTTTCTAAAACTATCTCCAACAAAAGCAACACTTAAAATATGAGCCTCAGTCTGGAGCACAGAGTTAACTCTGTAATGAAAGCGAGTTTCAGATGAACTGAGGAAATCCCAATGGTATATATTACTTCTTGCTAGCAAAGACAAACTCATGCTTGTTGCATTAGGTCAGTTTCACACATATATAATGTTAGTCAATAAGCTAAGGGTGAAGCACCACACATCATAACCAGCCACTGATATGTGCTGAATACATGGTAATATAAACATTGACCTTCCTATTAAATAGAATTTAAAACTTTAAAGAGTACAAAAGTTTAGGTCCTAGAAATATAAATTATTCAATGGGCAGGGCACACCAGATGTGCAATTACCACATATTCTAACATACCTGTATTGCTCACCATCACCGGTCACGTTCTCTATGGCTTACGTTGTTGGTACCAGAGTAACATGTTCATCATGTTCATAAAGTCTCAAAATATTATTTGAAATTATCCTAGCATTAAAAGATAAGATCTAGCTGTATTGGAGGGCTAAACATGTACCACCTAAGCACTAAGCTGAATAATACCTACAATTTATTGTTCCATCAATGTTTGTCAAACAGGGGCTATCCTTCCATGCATGCCAAACAGTAAATTCAAAAGAAAGCTCCTGGAAAATACAGTGAACTAACTTCAGCAGTTATAAACATCACCAGCTATGCACTCCTCTGAATTTATTAAAATGCATGCCACAAACCTAAGCAAAATACTTTATGGGTGGGGGCCAGCATCCTGCTCATTTAAGATTCAAGGAAATTACCTGTCCCTCATATGTTCTGACCAAAGTTTGCAATGAGGAAACAGCAAATGGAAAAAGACTAATTAATGCAGGGTTTTTATTAACTCTTTTTAAACTTCAGAGCTGCATGAATTAAAGATAAAGTAAGTTTACTCCCTAGAAATCATATTAAAGTATGAAGTGAGTCATGGACCCTAGAGAGATAATAGAAATCACATCTTCAGATAGGCTTTACAAAGCTCAATTTTAAATTAAGAAAACTGTCAGATTCTGGGGTTTAATTAGTCCTGGCAGGTCTGGACCACTGGGAACATTTCCAAAATTTCAATCATCAAAGTAATTATTGAAAGTTTTAGGGTTGGGTTGCAGGGAAAGAAGATAGGACAGCAAAGGGGAAGGAGCAAAGGAGGCAGCTTGTTTCTCACCACCAGCATAGGGCTTTTTAACTTCTCAGTTCTGCACCAAGTTTGGTCAGAAAAGGAAAATAAACTTGACCTAGTGGTAACACTTGAAGCCTCTGCACAAATAAACTGAAGACTAATTTAATCATCTTCCAGCTCCCTCCCTCAGGCAGCGCTATGCAAATGAGCTACATCTTCCTGAACAAAAATTCACAAGTAAACGCATGGTTTGCGTTTTCAGCTCCTTCCTGTGCAACCAGGAACAGATTTGTTCCTTTCATTATTGTAATCGGCATCCAAGAATTTGGAAATTTTGCATTACACTTGTTCAAAAGTTAGTTATTTGGCACATTTCATGCACCTTTCTAATACATCACAAGAATTCAGAGGAAGCCGTGTTTGAATTTCAGCTACGCCTATCAAAAAGGAAAAAAAAAAACCCTTGGTCAGGTAATACCTGACCCAGTTCCAAGTTTCACTTATTTTGAACAGCCTTGGATTTGGCCGCCGCATTCAAATATTACTACTGGGCCCAGTTCAGCAAAGGGCAATACGCACTTTTATCTTTATCACACATGCTTAACTTTGTACTTGTGAGCAAAGAGTGAAGGTCAGAGCAATCTCACCTTCCTTCTTAAGCAGAATTCCTCAATTTAATATTAAACATATCCTAGATGAGTTTACTTAGAAGTTGTATATGCATTAATTCACTAGAAATACTATCACTCTTTTTCCTTTTTTTAATTAAAAGCTCTTCCATCACAATTACACAGCTCACCTAGACTGCGACAATACCACAGCTCTATTATGGACCATATTATCCTACAGAAAAATGTTATTTGGTTGGGTTTGGCTTCTTTTTAGGTATGCATTTTTACAGAGTAACATTACAGAGTAATAATACAAAAGGGATCTCCTAAAATAAACAGAAAGGCCAGTGACCAATATATTAAAGGCAGCACTGGTTGAGGAAGACAGATATGGTCACATGACAACATTAGCTATGGATTTCTGAGCAGGCACAGTTACAATATATAGGTGCAAATGTAACAGCAGGAGGGCTACCAACTCTCTTAACATTGCTCAGCTTACAGGAGGAGCAGCCACAGGACCACCAAGTCCCCACCATCATTGTTGGACTATACTTAATGCTAATTTAAGCATATACTATCAATATAGTCTAGATATAGAATATAAACATATGATTTAGAGTCATATTATCAAGACAGCAAAGAATAAAAGTATTTTTACAAAAACTAGGATCAAATATTAAACTAGGCTTTGCATTTTTAGTTTAGTTGGTATACTGATTAGTAACACCTTACAAGTTATTCTTAATACAGCAAGTATATTCTTATATATATATATAAATATATATACTTATATATTCTTAATACTAGCAAGTATATATGAAAAATAGTCAGTGTTGTATATGGACTGTAAGTACAGTCATTATTACATTATATCACACTAACATGCAGAGCAGCTCACCAATTTTGTAAAGAAATAGGCAAGTCATGAATTTTAAGCATTTACAATATTTTAAATTTTCTTCAAGTTAATTACGTATCTATCACCATTTAGCTTATAGAACCTAGACGACTGGAAACAAATAGAAACTGCATTAGATATATCCTCATATGTCTTTGTAATTTTAAGATTAATAACTAGCTCACACTAATGACAGTAACATAAAACATATTCCCTGACTTCCTCATAGTTTTTCTCTGCCAAAAGTAATTAAGAGTACTGCACCTTTGGGGATTCATGAGGAAGGGAGGGAATGCTTGATGAGGTTATGACCCTTTCTCTGATAAAAAGCAAAGATCTCTGACTCCATTCAAGAGACTGGGTGCCGAAAACTATTACATTTCTGATTTTCCCCTGGAATTGGATCATTCCTCTTAAGTCTTACTGTTGATCAGCATTACATTCAGATCTGTCAATTATTACATTCTAAAAAGATAAAAAAAGTAAAAAGTTGATCTCTCAAGATCTGCACTAGTCTTTTGGTTGAGTTCTGTCTTTGATCTGAGCAAGACAACCCTGAATTCTGAGTTACATGCCTCTGAGCCAGCATATTCTGTACTACTGTTACATGTTAAGATGACAGTAGGAAATAACATATTCACGAGCACTTGCTTTTATTGTGTCTAAAGTAGCATTTTTCTTGCACTATCCTGCCAGCTGGAGCCTGATCACTTCCAGTCAAAACATCTGTGCCCATGGCTGTGACACTTGCCTGAGGGTCCACTCCCATCAGCCCCCCTAAATCTCAAAAAAAGTCTTCAAATAGGGGCACACATAATCCTTCCTTCAGACCCTAAACACAAGGAGTATTAGAGAAAAAACAGAGACAATTATCCTCCACTGCACAGGGGAAACACAACATCTTAGCCTAGCCCAGTGTTCTCCATTACACGCTAACAGCAATATTGCTGCTGTTGCTGCTGCAGTATCTTGAATAAGAAAAACAAAGCAAACTCAAACCAAATCAGCATTTATTTTCTTCTGGTAAGTAAGGCATACACCGTGATCCCATCTGAAATAGCAGACCACCCAAGTTCGCGGGGTGGGTATGATGCCTACAATCATCTTTTACCATACAGGTTATAGCTAAACCAAAATTAGGATTTCTTTACTGCTGGTGACTCGACTTCTCATCACTACTATCTTTAAAGCATCAGACTGGACATTTTCCCTTAGTACGGGAGAGGAGAAAGCAGTAACTTCTGCCATACTCCTTATTCTCCTCCTATGATGTGATACTCTCAATTAACCAGTTGTCAGTTCAATCATATACTATTGTAAAACCAGAAACCTGAGAAATGGAATACAATGGTTTTACGGATTTTCTTTTTGAGCCATCTTTATCAGGGTTCTCTAGGATTACCTTTAATCCCGCAATGAGAAGTACCATTTCACAATGGGGCTCAGAATTTACCAAAACCAAACTAAACCGATACCTTTTTATGTCAGGGGAGTAAAGTTGAGTTAGTTCCATCATTGTAAAATGGAAATAGGCTACTGTTTTGTTCATACTGAACTAGAAAATACACTGTCATCTCAGCTTGCTTTAGAGGAATAAATCTACCTGCCCACTAGGATTTCACATTGAGATTGCTATCGCAAATTAGCTATTGTGGTTTAACAATTCCCTCCTTTTAAGCACTGAAAACATAGCCTTGGACATTTGATTAACAAATTCAGTCCTCTCATGCATAAACACAAGAAAAGATTCCTTTGTAAAATGGTACAACAAAGGTAACAAACCATATCATAGGAATAAGCACACCGCTGGCACTCTTTCTGAGGTTAATCACAGGCATCCAACCTGCCACCGGTGAGAAGAAACTTATATTCATGGGTATCATTAACCTGCTTCCCTGCAACCTCACTGTTTACCTGACAGTCTGTTCACTTCCCATTTATACTGGGAGAGGTTACAAAAAGACATTTCAAGGGAAATTCCAAAGCTCAGCATAAATAAAGGATTAGTTGGTGGATACTACTTTCAAGATAAGGAGGTATATACTGGCAGTAAAGGCACCTGAGCTAATTAAGTCCTTCTAACCACAGAATGTTTACTCTGTACAAAAATTGGCTTTAAATGCTTTTAATGCAACTGCTAGCTACAGAACAGCCAACAAAAGTACCACCTGTTTGCACAAAGTAAAATGAAAATGGAATGACAAAAAAACCTTGTCTGGGTTTGAAACTCACACTTGTTTGATTTCAGCATTAAGTTACTCAGTTATGAATGAAGGATGAAACAATGGTAGCCAGACAGAACATGCTCGAGTAAGCAAAAAAACCCTTATAAACAGAATTATATCAACCATTGAGCAAATATTTTTTTCATAAACTTAAAATCCACCAGGAATACCCCTTAAAATCAGAGCTCCTGTTTGCTCTGCTTCAGACAGAATAGAGGTTTGGAGAGCACAGATCATAACCACAGGTTTTATTTAATTATCATTGTACAAAGAATAAACCAATCTGGGCACTGCATTCTAAATGAAACCAAATAATTATACCAAATCATTGGTAAATACAGTTCCAGGGGTTTGAAAAGTAGCACTTACTCCTGAAAAGCCCACATGATTGTATCGTATTTTACAGGCAAATCCATTGTTTTATGTAATTTCTTGTATATGACATATATATGACTCTTGTGTCTATATATGACCTATATGACTCATCTATATTATAAAATAATGGCAGGGTCTCCTTTCTTCCACCCTTTAGAGATGCAGTTTCAGAGGAAACCCCTAGAAACTTTTTTTTTTCCCTCCTTTGTGTGTATTTGCTCATTGACATCTCCAAATTGAGACAGTTTAATCTGTCAGTAAAATGATACCTGCCTTTCTTATGCTCATGATACTGAGATTTATTTTTGTTAAAACCAGTATGATTCATGCTTTCTGTTTTGGATTGTAATCTGCAAGTACAGAAGATCCTCCTGAATTCTAGTACCATGATGCTATCTTTCCCTTGAATTCAAGTGGAAGAGACCTGGGAGGGCTTGAGAGCTGCAGAATCCATCATTGTAAAAATGTTTTTGAGATTATATTTGTGTATGAAGACCATATCATTGTAAACCCATAATAAAAAAGTAACTATCATGGTAATTTAACCACTCAACCAAAACAGTCAACATTCTGACAAACTCAATTGTGTTACAGCATGGGTGAAGCTTCACCTGAAAAAGACCCAGCCACCGAGCCTCAGTTTCCTGTCCTAGTCAAAACTTACCTCTTTCTAGCTGCAGCCAGCCATCTCCTGTAACAATACAAGCAGTAGGCATTAAAGACCCTTATGACACTGGATAGTTAGTACTTTGTAAAGGTATGATTGGCAGCATCTTCTTTTTTACCTTGGAATGGGATCTGGGATGATCGGATCAGAGAAGGGTCATGGGCAGAGTGAAACATCATGAAGCACTAAATAACCAACCATGGAGGAGGGAAAGAAAAGAGGAAATTCCCCTAAGATGACAGGTTAAATTCTTCCCTGTAGTTTGCCTAGAACACAGTCAAGTTCCTGTCAGGTTCCTTAGGTAAGTTCCTAACTCGCCTAAGTGTTACAGGCAAGGAAATAAGCAGATCCAGGTTTCAAAGCCTTGCCTAAGAGCCAATGAAAACACCACTTTCCCTCTGCAAGCTGTGCCTGTTGTTCTCCATAAAGCTATCACTTACACTCTCTCCCAGCTTGGCATTAAAAGTATCGTATTGCCCTGGCTGGAAGAGAAATAGCCCCTCATTTACTTCAGAGGCAGTGATTTTATTGCTTGAGTCCATAAGCTCCACTATTTCATTACCACAGAGTTAACACCACGGAGGAGGGAAAATGAGCTACAGTTACCTCCTCAGCATGCATGAAGCAGAACAGCTTACTAAGTGCTGAAGTAATCCTGAATGCAGTCTTTACATTTACCTTGCACAAAGTTGGGTAAATCTACTGTACCAAGTATGATTTGCCCTGCAAAATATTTATAACCAACATGGATGATTAGCAGCAAAGCTCCATGGTAAGTTGGTGCACGAATGGCTAAACAGTTCAGATGCAAAAAACCCCCCAAAAAAACCAAAAAAACCCCCACAACAAAAATAAAGAAAAAAAATACTTTCCTGCTGGTCTTGCTCCTGAAATATCATGGTTTGCATGCCAGGTCACAGCAGGCAGAGGTAGGTGAATACACGACTAGAGAATGGGACTGTTCCTTCTTACAGTACTAGTGATAAATCTGATTGACTGTATCATGAAATCATAGCTCTTTTCCTGCAAGGTCAGAATTGTAACACAAGCACTTAGCCATGAGCATGTCAACCTCTCTAAATCTATGAATTGTTCATTTATTTAAAGTCAGTCACTTGCTTAAATGCCTTGTTCCAAGAACTTCATAGTACTGAGTCCAAATATGCTGATTTCTATTGCAATCAGCACTTTAAGATTAGATTTTCTCTATGCTAACACTAGAATCGCTGTTATCAGCAGCACAACTTAAAGGAGATGTTCCAAAACTTTTTTCTTTTATTTCTGTAAGCAGAGAAATGCCATCCATAACACTTAAGTTTTCTGAGCATTCAATTACCAGATCTCATTTAAATACAAAGTAATACTGTAATATCTTGACATGAAGATCTCAAAGTACCTTAACATATACTGAATAAACTTCAGAAGACTATTTGGTGATACCAGTCACAATTATACTGTAGGTACATATAGCTATGTGCCAAGGTCACACAGGAAGGCGGTAATGTTTGCCTGCCCAAATGAGCAGGTGAGCCTCCTGAGCGCCAGGGCTGTGACTCAGCACCAGCTCAGATGTCTCCTTGCCTATGACAGTACCTCTGCAAAATCCAGCTGTGCTGCTGGAGCCTGTCACCGAATACAGGAGGAGGGAAATACTGTATGTAATAATGCAAGCACTATACAGGATTTTAAGCAGACCCCAATCTTAAGCAGATATACACAGCAAAGCCTCCTTTGCTCCCTTTATCCCTGAAGATAAAGGATCTTCAGAGTTCTCCATGTAGTTTTCTCTTTGAAAATCACCTACATAAGACTGGAAATAGAAGAGGGTCTAATATATGTGTGTGTGTATATATATATATATATAACCATTTTCAACTGCCTTACCAACCGCTTGACTATCTCATGGCTAGTTAAGATAGAAGACTAAGTTTTCAATTATTACTTTGCAGATTAGGCCTTGGCTAAGCAGCCAGTGCGTTCAGAAACACCGGCTGCAGGGACTTGGACTGACTGTAGGCTGAGTGTGACCCAAAATAGACAACAAATAGATATTTTGTGTGTGTATTTGCTTCAGGATGCAGTTTCTTCAGGGTTTTTTTTTGTTGTTCTCAAAGTTGGTGGTCCACTGATCAGCCTAAACTACTCAGCTTCCAGTGCAACATATTAGTCCTCTGAAAGGGACATGTTTTAGGCAGAAAATTAAGAGTTATATGCAGTGCCCTTAGAACTTGTAACTAAAACCTGTGTATCTGTTTATTTACCACAGTGGCAAATAGAGCCAGTGAATCGCTGTATATTTCAACATTTATTGCATCAGACTGTTTTACACTGTACTGTATTCTGTACCTAATATTGATAAAGCAGAATCTTGGCATTTTAGCAATAATAATCTCTCTGGAGAATCTGAAGAGAACTACAAGGGAATTTTCAGCAACAGAAGTCATAATTAGGACTAAGCCAATAAGCAAATTTGTGAGCCATTATTTTAATATATTATTTTGATCATTAAGTCATATACACAAGGTTAAGAGACATAATATGCAAAACCACACTTGAGTACTTTGAAGAAGAAGATAATACTGTGTGTATATATATACAGAGATAACTAAGGAACTATTCAAAATTACAGAAGTGGTAGACAGTTTTGTGTTTCTGAAAACAGTTCTTTTTGTGTGACGTTTAGGAGATCCCACTTAATTTTAGACAAACCCACTTTATTTTTGAATGGCTTTATAAAGTTCTCATATGGGGTGGAGGGAAACACACACACACCAAAAAAAAAAAAAAAAAGAAAAAAAGAAAAAAGAAAACCAGGAAAAAAAACCCACACTAAACAAATAACATTAAGGACTATATAACACAGAGGAACTAAATACATTTCCCATTTGTTCAGTAAGTTCCCCACAGATATTTAGTCTTCCGAAACCCCTCCAACTTAAAAATCTGAGCTGTTCTTTATGCTTTGTTTGGTGTGTGGATTTCAGTGGCATGTACATAAAACCACCCAACAGCCTTCCCTTGCACTGTTATTAATATTTGCAACACAACATATACAAAGAAAGAAAGGCAGAGATCTAGTTAAAGGAAACAGACCAGCCTCTATCTTCCTCCCAATCTACCTAAGCAACACCTTTCAAAGCCAGGAGGCACTTCTCTAGTGGAGAGCTACAAAAAACAAGGCAGAACACTGAATCCTTCTCTCCTTTCAAACTCTCAGCCAATCTGATTATCAGGGTTTTCAAGTACTCTGCCAAGGTACCAAGAAAAGATCACGGGATAAAGTCTAACAGCTACAACTATGTGATTTAAGAACGAAAGTGACTTTAAGTCATCAGTTTCAGTACCATTTCCTTTAATTACTGGATCATTTCCTATCTGAACACATACAGTTTTCGATTATGCAGCTGCTAAAATACCAGTGATCACAGATGACTGCTATATTCAACAGTATCCAAAGTTCAAGGTAATAAAGTGAGCTCAAAGTAGCTTTTATCTTTCTTTCCCCTCAACCCTTCAGACACCCTGAGATGGCTATTATATAGTAATGTATGATACTGTTTGTCCACAAACTGCCAAAAAGAGGAAGAAAGAAAAAAGAAAGAAAAACAAAAAAGAAAACCTACAAAACCCTCTCTGGATGTAAACATTATCTGTAAAAAGGGCTATTATTTAGTAGTTTAGCATAATTTTTCTCCGTAATCTGCATTTCATTAAAGACTTTCAGAATCACTTTGGACCAGCTCAAAGCCTTTAAACCAGGGATTGCTCCCTTTTCCTAAGAGGAAAAAAAAAAAAAAAAAAAAAAAGAAAGAAAAAGAAAAAAAAAAGAAAAAAGAAAAGGGAAAAGAAAAAAGAATGTTCATTAATTACAAGGTACTGACTGACCTGGATTAGCCTTTATTCCATGTCAGCAGAGAAGAATTCCTGACATCTGCATCAATTACAAGGACAGAATAGGCTGTTCCAAGTGGATTTCTTATGAGAAATAAAGAAAGAAAACTAACTGTTGGCTTATTTAGGTGCCTAAGTGTTAACACTGTGTAATCTACTAATGAGATACTACCTTTCTTATAAAGCTTTTCAAGTTATTTTAGGAACACAGCAATATTTGATCTTATCAAGTTTATGCCTGTGCTGTTTAATTCTAAATTGATGGGAGGCGTGTTTTCCGTGATTTATAAATAATCCTAAGTATTGTAATCAAGTGGGAGCAGGGAAATGTTGCCTACTTCTAGACAAATAAGAAGAGGTGCAGGACTTGAATAAAATCAAGTGCTAGCACTTACATTTCAAAAAGAACACCAAAAAATTGTGAAGGCTGCAAAATAAGGCATGAGAATCATTTACTGTTAGAAACTCTACATTGTACTGACAGACAAAAGAAGCTTGATCTATTCAGCTTACACAGTCCCTAAGTACCTGTCTAAGGGTGACAACATTTCTTCAAACAAAAGCTTAATGTTGGAAGCTAAATGCACAGACATGTTCAGTCTGGAAACAGGACTGAACGGATGGCATAATTAGGGATAACATCTCTTCGTCATGGTTGATTCTCCAGCATAAGTTCTTCCTTTAAAGACTAAATCTCTTTCTAAAAAGTATGTCAAAACCAAAACCTTTGTAATTCAGGTCTTAAGCTTCCAAAGACCCTATTATGCACTGGCTGGGCCCAAATACCTACTGTAGTCCTTCCAGACTTTAGAAACTTCTAGTGACCTCTCCAACAGGCGCAGATTTAGCATTTACTCTTTCCATCAGGAAGACCATGTATTTTCCTCAGTTCAGCCAAAACTCACTTAAAACCAAAAATTCCCCACTTTTCCTCCCCATGCACCAAATGCAATAGGTAATATTTGTTTTGACGAGCAGAATTACTGCTGTGGGCAAAGAAATGTAGCACTGGATTTGGAAGAAAGACCAAATCAAATCAAAGACCAATCAAAACCATGGAGTTTTGATTAGTTTTACTTTATTCACTTAGCTTTATACAAGGGACAAAAGGATTAGAAGTATTCAAATAACCCTGTTCAAATACAGAATGACTCATAGTTTATGAATCGCAAAATTATTACATAAGTCATGACAATACAGATGTCACCTCTGCAGAGAGAGACTGTACATTATAGTCAGGTTAAACTGTTTGAATCCAAGACCTTGAATTAATGAATTTGAAAAAAGTTAGAAAAAAAGGTGACGACCCTTTGTTAGTGACTTACCAAATGTTGCTATACATCACTGAATAGAAAGAACACATATTCTGAAAAAGGTCACATATTAAGAAGTGTTTCAGATTAAATACATAGTAGCAGAACTTGATATTTAAGTGGAAAAAAACCTACTTCCAGATACATAAAGTACTGTAAGAAAAATTATATCTGATGTATGAAGTGAAATATCAATTAGCTGTGCTTCTTGACAGATTGTAGAAACAAGTATAGGATGAAACATTTGAACTGGGATTTTCATGTATCTTTACTTAGTAACAAACTAGGTCTGCCAAATACAGTACTTGAATACATCCCGACTTGAGGAAACTTGCCAGAATGTCTAACTTGCAGAAAAAGATTAAGCAGGATCTACTCTGGTCAAGAGGCAGTATTTTCAGCTCTGCAAGATTCAAAGTTTTTTGTTGGGTTGCCCCCCCCATTTTTTTAATTCACATTCAACTCTAGAATTGTAAAGGCTCAAACATGAAACCAAGGAGTCTCCCTATGTTAGCAGTGCTTACACACACATTTGTTGGCTTGTGTCAAATGTTACATCATTTTTCTTTAAACTCAAAAGAAAAAAAAAAAGGCACAGAAGTAAAAGCAGTAATTTTTTCCTTCTTACATTACCTTCAGTATGATTTCCCCCCTCCTCGCCCCATGTTCTCTGTATTTTACATTAAAGATTTCCTGGTATGACATTATCAGTATGGCCTTTCCAGCTCTTATTCACATGCAGAGAAGGGTGTGGGTAGCCTATAAAAGTAGCTGTAAAGTAAATATGACTATAAACTTTGACAATTTTATGAAAGGCAGTTATTTGTATTCGGAAGTGACAACAATACAGTAACATTTTCCCACCATAGGTAAGTGGAAAAACTGTTTGGGTATCATACACTTCAGTCACAGCATTAATTCCATGGCTTTTAAATTCATGAACTTTAGAAGACTGTATACTGATTTTTATTCTCAGCAGAACTTTGATTTCCCCACCTCTCAAAGAAAGGATCCACAGAAGCTACTTTATATTTATCTTCCAAAAAGGTGAAAATCTAAATACAGGCTCAGCATCCCCAAGGAGTAAGAAAGAAAAAAAGAAAAAAAGAAAAAAAAAGAAAAAAGAAAAAAAAATCTAAAAAAAAAAAGCACAAGAAAACAAAAGTACTTTTTTATCTAAAAAAAACCCCAAAAACCATTCTCAAACACCAAGAGAATGTAAAAAGCTGAGTCAGATCCTCCCCAGCAGGGCTCATAAAAAAAAAAAAAAAAAATATCAAAAGCAATCAAGCTGGCAGAGAATACAGGCAGGAAGAATTTACCTGCCATCCAAACAAAGTCTCAACCACTGTCTTCAGTCTGTTCACAAAAAGGAGGGCTCAGCACCTAAATAATGCGGGGTAATTCTGGTGGGTTTGGCTCATGCTCCTGTGCCTGGTTACACAACCCCAGCTGCGGCCACAGCCAGCTCCTATAGACTTGTACCATTCCTCTCCCTGGCCAGGAGAGCTCAGCATAGCACAAGACAAGGGAACACACTGGGATGGCTGGATTCAGAGCACAGTGATTCCAAAGGCATGATCTGAATCATATCCACATTTCTCCATCTGTCTGAAAGGTAAGTGGCAAACTGGACTGGAGCTGCTGCGTTAATAATGGGGCCAGCCAGGTCTGAAATGATGGGCAAGTTGTGGTCCGTGATAAATGCACAGTGCCCACATAATTTATGAAAGTTTAAGTCACAATAAAAGATGGAAGAAGCACAGCTTATTTAGAAATTTAGAATTTAATTATAAAAATTAGATAAAAAACAATTCTTATTTAGAATTGTTCTCACTGAGAAAGTTAGACTCAACATGCACATTTCTGGAAGGGGTGTACAGAGCATTTTCCCCAAAAAATACGGAGCACCCTAAAAGATGCACTGTGAGTCCCCGTTACTGCTTCTCCAAATCAGACCAACCTTGTCACTGTGAGCAACCCTTAGCCTGGGGTGTAGGCAAAAAAAAAATAATAAATAAATAAAAATCAACACTCTCAGTATGCTTCCCAACTGGCAACCTTGCAGAGTAGACAAACCCTCTAGTTAGAAAACATTAAGCATAAATACCAGTCCTGTCCAAAAGCCATCAGTGCCTGCTATCCTAGCTGTAGCCAGGTCTTGCAGTAAGAGTTGCAGAACTCTAATACAAGAACAGAAGTTCTCAATGGCATTAGACTTCTTAGCCATAAGAAATGCAGGCATTTGCCTTCAGCAGTTCTCTTACGAAATACTTAAAATATTTATTTCTGAGCACTTCATTAAATACATGTTATCAAGAAATACAAATATAATTATTTGGTTAGTTTTGTGTATCTCAAAATTATCATTTCAAGATGCAATCTAAAACCTCAGTCCTGCAATACACTCAAACCATATAGCTCCTTGCACCCACCCATTACTCCAAAAATTATAAAAATGCACCTTTTGCCAGGCCTGCAGCACAGTGCTCTGTTAACACCAAATTCTGGAGGTGGGAGTCCAGGTGTATGAGATGTGGGTGCGAGTTTTTCTTTCGAGAGGTGAAAATAAGCAGCAGAACTAAACAATTACCTTTAATAACTAATATGGCTTTGTAATAAAATTAGGTCATTCTTCATAAATATTTCTGAGGAACAACTTCATGGCTAACTTCATACTCAAGAAAATCTTTCTGTCATGTGGAAGGATTTTCTAGCCAGCAGCCATCAGCAGAACAAGTCTTTAAATACTTTGCCTGTTTTAACAGGTCACAAAATATTTGTGTGGTCAGCTTGATGAGGGCAACTTCAGGGCACCTTCAGTTTCAGGTTCAAGTGCCAGGTGCTATAAGGGTAGACCAGTGCCTCTAGTTAATACTGCCAATTCTCTAAAACTGGAAAGCCTATGATTTCCAAAAACTTCAGACAGTCTTTAAATAAAAATAATTTATTTTACTACTACTCAACTGCGAAAAAAAAATTACTAAAGACATAAGAAAAAATTCCATTTATACATATTTATACTTACTGCCCAAAGAAGGTGTTCTCTGTGTTTCGTTTTGAATGACTACAGAGCTTCTTGGGCTGGGATCTGATAAATACAAAGGGTGCCTCTACTGGGTAGGGATCCTAATCAGGCACAGACCTTGAAATGCAGCCATTTTCTTTCTGGGAGAGTCATAGCAGTCTTGTATCTTCCTCAAGGATTTCCTGTTGCCTACAAACTGTATATTTAATCAAAAAATCATTCAAGACAGGACATCCCATCTTTAGAAATGCTGACTTGATTCGGACATGACCAGACAGAACCATCTCCTGGCCAGACACCCAGCAAAATTCCCTGATGATTAGCCTCATACATAACTTTGACCCTTCAAATATGGCTTTACATTGTGAAAGATATACCCTCTCACAAGATAAGATTTAACCATCAACATGAAATTTTTATACAGTGAAAAGTACAAATATATAAACTGATAACCACCCTTCTCACAAACACTGACATTGAGAGGAAACATGTTATTCGTAATCATCTCAACAGAAACTAGACATAACAGAACCCAAATAACTTGGATTGCCTGGCTTTCCTGGACCAGGGAAGTCCAGACTTGCTAGGAGAGATGTTATATTCTAACTCTGACAACCTTAAACAGTTTCTTAGTCCTTCCACCACCTGAAGCACAGGCTGCATTGTCTGCATATGGGAAGAACATTGTGTATTGCACCTGGAAGTTGTGTCCATTTTTAATTATTCTATAAAATATACGTTGTGGGGACTGCTGCCAAAATGTGTGTAATGGAATTTATATCAAGCCCTGTTCCACAAACCCCACAATTAAGAACAGCTACCATTTTCAAAGGATTTGGTAACTTTTAATGTCTTGAACTGCACGATTCGTTTTACAGCATGTTCTGACTAAAGGGGCTACTAGAACATAATGTGGCTTTAATTTAAAGAATAAAAGCCTCCTGCATGCTAAATCCAACCTCTCCAGGGTTCTTTTGCTTGCACCACTAATGGACCTGGACACAGTGCAACAGAAGCAGCCCCCCAAACCTTCTCCCCCTTTACCTCCTGCTCTCTTCATCTTGCTGACTCTTCAAGAAGCAACCTCAGTAGTTTGACGTATCTCTTCAATACACGTAGAAAGTTTCTATTAATATTTTATCACTCATAAAACATCAAAGCTAGCTCCCCCCTTCTGGTTTATCAGCAAGCAGCAATTTCCCCCTTTTTAAGTTATATTAAACTATGGGGAGCCAATTAAAAAAGCAAAACCTAGCAACTAAGCTTTCCTCTATTAATCTCTCTAAATTTAGGTTTTATCAAGGCCTCTCAGCCCACTTCTAATGTCAGTGGCATAGTCTGAAATTACTGCTAGACATAATTAGATGACAAAAAGACAAAGAAAACCTACAATGACTCTTAAGTGATAATATCAGCAGCCTTGAATTTGCTAACTATATTGTACCTGTCAGAGTTCTTCAGAGTCAAGTGGTAAATAATTAGGAAGTATCTATGCTGCTGCACCTTGGTACCTCAAAGGGTAAAAAGTCTTAGTATCTTTATTTTTACCACTTTGGATCTATTGGTTTTAAGGCTGTGGTCAGCCCAAGAGGAAAGAATGTAATCTTGACAACCTAATTTATCTTAAGAGTTGCAGCACACTTTAATTGGTAGTAAGTAATCATTTTTTTGCCTTTTATCCTTCAATGTCCTTTCAGTTGCTTTGGAAGAAATATGGCTGGGGAGGAGGGGAAAATCAATGAATCTGAAAACAGATTTTTGGCATATCGCTTAACTAAAGCAGCAAGACAGAATGAGGAGGAAATTTCAAAAGGGGCAAAAAGCACAGGTTTTGGGATGAAACCTGATTTACATTTAAGCAACTGTTGACTTCACAGTACTGAAATGTATTTTAGACCCTACTAATGTAAGTAAAATCCAATATTAACACTGACAGAAAAATTAACTGTTACTATTGCTCATTTTCTGTATATTAACCCTGGGTGGTTGGCAGCAGTTAAGTTCATATCATTGTTTGTGTGCCCACACAATAATATGGAGAGCAGTAAAACCCCTGGAGTATACGATGGTAAAAAAACCCAACCACCAAACCAAACCAAACCACCACTTTCCCAAACCTATGATGAAACTAGCAAAAGAAATTACTTTAAAATTATCATGTTAGAAATCATGATTTAATGATAACTCTATCTTTTAAGGATGTTCTATGTGCTGCAGAACAGCAATGTAACACATAATAGCTGCTTTAAGAAAAATAACTGTTCTGTTTGGTGACAAAGTCTTCTCATTAAAAAAAAATAGATTCTCAAGAGAAGCAATGGCTGTCATTCCCACCCTGGAAAGAACAGATAAAAAGTATACTGCTAACATTTGAAGTCACAGAATAGTTCTTCTATATTTTCACTCCAGGTCATGCACAACCAAGACCGCAGCATCACAGAGATATCAGAGTGTACCCTCTGCCTGGGGTCTTCTCCAAGAACTGTTAATATTTTTAAACAGGAAAAGAAAATGTAAACATGCAACAGCTTCTTTTAGAATCACAGCATATTTCCAAGATGGTAAGGAAGACAGATGCTAAGCATGACAAAAAAAAAAAATGCTATTTATGAAGGAGTATTCAATCAATCACTTTCTTTAAATTATTTCAGATACATAGCTATGCTCAATGTTATTAATTTAATAATTAGACACTGTTAATCATTCCTGATGGACATCCACCATGAATAGGAATGTTCCCCCCTCTGATCTCACCAAAGAGCACTAAGGGTGAGCCATCATTAGAACGCTGGAGCAGGAGCTGGGGAGGAGAGGGAGTGCTGGGTGCTCCCTGCTTTGCTTCATCATGCAGATGGCATCGCTTGGGCCCTGTCACGGCTGCCCTCTGCCTCCACTGGCAATTCTAAGCAATGCAAACAGACCACTAAAATTTCTGTTCTGATCAGAAAGGCAGATGCTGGAAACTCCTTTATGCCATCACTGTGTTTGACTTTCAGGCTCTGTTTGTGAAGCAGCTTGGGGGCAGGTTTATTTCTTATGTAAATGTGG
>JAVJGJ010000059.1:45493171-45536235 GCA_035590215.1 Microhierax caerulescens | reverse complement strand
TTTCCCCTTAGATCAAATGTTTTAGTATAACTAAGTATAACTAGTTTTAGTATAACTAATTCTGTCCAGGATTTATGCTTGGGGGCAGGTTTATTTCTTATGTAAATGTGGTAAAGTTGAGAATGATAAAGTTACAAATTCCACTGGCAATGTTCTATACCAGATGTCCAAGCTCAGCTTTAAGTCAGGCTGATGGTCAAATTACAGTTTGCAGCTTAAATGTAAACAATTTTTTTTAAAATCTTACAGTTAGGAGAGGACCATCTTCAACCAGATTTAAATAGCATCCTACTGAGAGGAATATTTACACTAGAATACACAGAAAAGTAGGAATCTTTCCTCCTCCGGGAATGTTTTTATTGTTTTAAATTTCTCAAGTTGGAACATCAATTTAGAAATAAATTAGGCCATTAGCATTCAGAAGTGCTCTAAAGAAACTAGCTGGTTTTCATCAAGCCACATTTAGTCTCCTTATTTTGTACTACTCCCAATTGCTTATTTATTATGTGCACGTTATGTATAAATTGTGATACGCATAATTTTGTATCATGTACAATTTCTTTATACAAAAGCAAAAAAGTGCAAACTCAAGTGCTGCACTGCTACACTACTTGAGAACTAAGAATTCATTACCGCTGAGACAGAAAAGCAAAATTAATTCTTTAAAAATGGGATCATCAATATAAAAAGTCCCCATAGTTCTCTAAACCTCAAGTTTAAGCAGTTCAGGCCACATAAGCTGTCTGTAACTTGCAGATGAGTGGAACACTGATCTCTGGCAGGATACCAGCCAGCCCCAACACCAGGGAAAGTGCCTGGCATCAAAAGAACAAGCTATTCCGCTGTTAATAGCTCAACCTTTGTCATTGGTGACTTAACCACCACTACATTATAGCAGATGCATCTTCACTTTGTGATGAGGAGCAGGTTTGACTGTAATCAAACATTTCACAATGTCCAGAACAGTCTACTTTTCACTGCCCTTCACTGCCCTAGATCAAGGGAGCCACCACCACACCACCTCCTTCTCTTCACTCCACTGAGGATGTTTAAAAGCCTATCCAGTTAATAGCCTGTTGGCAACCGAGAAAGTGGGACCCAACCAGCCTGGCCCAGTGACTAAGACAGTTCAACCAAATGCTTTCAGGAAAAAAGAAAATTGACTCAATGATGTGGTTTAATGCATCATAACATTATTAGAGAATACGAGCCACTCTGCAGAACACAGGGGTAGCAGTCTGGCTGCAGCAAAGCAAGCGTACTGTGAGTACCAAGTGTACTGCGAGTACCAAGTGTACTGCTGTGCTGGACTTGGATGGCACAGCAGTTGCTTAGGCTGCTGCCAATAGTCAACTTTGGTGGACTGGAGCTAACCCAGATTTCTCAAGAGACTTATAACAAGAGTCATTATGCATTACAACAACAGTCTACAACCAGTCTTTCAAAGATGTGCCAACCTCCCATACTGTGCAGAAAGAGGCCAACAAGTTAGTCAGAAACAGAATATTCAATTTCATCATGCTTCCACTTTGCTTTTCTCCCATTTTCAATCAGATTTCATATCTGCTTTGGTTTCACCACCTCCTTTCATAAACACTAGGGTCAAGAATTTCAGCTATCTTCTTTATGCAGACACTTCCTCCTTCTTCAAGATATGGTTTTCAGGGGATTAAAAGCTGCTACAAAATGAAGCTATGAATAGTAAGTAAGGAACAATAACCTGGTACAGGAAGATTATATTACTGGGGACAACGAGAACATAGCAAGTATATACTATATTTTTCCTCAGCATTCTTCTAGCTTCCAACCATTTTCAGCTAAAGGCATTTCCTCGGTTTGCAGTTGCTCATTTATTTGGAGCTGTCTTCCAGAGACTTCTCTGATTTCCCCTTCAACTCACAGGAATTTTTTTTATATTCACAATATCTTTTGGCAGTGAAGTCCAGTGTCTACCACCTTCTATATAAATAGCCAAGGCCTTTTATGCTGAATCTCACTCATCTAGTGTTATCTGATAGCCATAAGTTCTTGTCCACAAAACAGCACATCTGGTATACACTTTTTATTCCAGACATCTCTTCAGTTAGGCAGCAAGAACTGGAGGAAACAAAGAATGGAGCAAGGAATAATAGAGAAACTAGTTCCAAGGAGCAGGTAGACAAAGTACACAATCACCATTCCTCAGCACACAGATGTTTTTGTGACCATCTCAAGCCCAGTGATATACCATTAAGCCTATGAGTGCACTGTTACCAGAGTTATTTGTGACTTCACATGCACTTAAGATTTTAAAAAGCTCTAGAAAAGATGTTTTGTTTTCCCATCCACTGTTGTATGGATGTAGTAATAACAAAGCATAACAGCAACTTTCTCCACCACCATGGCACAAGACAGTACATTGCTATGTGCCCACTGAAAGCCCCAAAGCACCACGCAGACAGCGGCATGCAGTGCCTACTAACCTCAATAATTGTACCCTGGCACTACTGCCATGAAAGAATCACTTCTAGCAAAATTTGGAGGTAGAAATATTGATGCTATTTTCTTCACTGCATTTGAAAGCTATGATCCCGCGGGCAGTCTACAAATTTACATGGCTGCATTTGCATGTTTCTCCTGTGCAGCATTACATATTAGAGGAGAAACAGCACACAAACAGAAGTCAGAGGAGTTATAAAACTAAATGAGTCTTACCAAGAACAACTGTAACAGCTGGTAGGCTCCCACTAGTGCCATCAGGTACACAATGCAAGGAAAAACACTGCTGTTACTATAGGACATTTTGCAATGACATAAGCTTGTTGTCCACTGGGATTTCTCAGTGGCTGTTTATAAAGCCCAGGTGTAACATTAGTTTCCTTCAGGATGCAAGTGTGAACCACAAAGTCAGTAAGGGAGGATCCAGCTGGGGGAAGTCATCGTTCTTTCTTAATGAAAGAAGTTGGAAGGGAAAGGGGGAAAGGAAGAAGAGTTTGGGGGGGTGTAACTTCCTCATATCTTTCTCTTCAAAGATCTCTACTTTTAAGGTGCAGAAAAACAATCAGTTAAGTTGACTGGAGAAACCTAATTAGGGTTCCCACATCCATATATCTTTTCTAAGCCTTTTGCATAAAGCTACTGCTATGGCAGCATTTGACTGGTATCCCAGAAACTTTGACCATGGGAGCCTTCCAAACGGGTACCAAGGCAGGCATCATCTGGTTTCTTTGAAGCAAGCCTAAGTATGTTATGAACAGCTGTTCAAAGGTATCATGACAAAAAAATTCATCAGTAATCCACAGGATGAAGCACTTTTCATAAAAACCATTCAGTATCACCAAAAGTTTGCTAAGTTATCAAAAAAAAAAGTTGGTTCAGTAAGATAGACAATTTGTGATGAAAAATCTACAATCATTCCCCTAAATTTTTGTAACTGAGCAATTGCCCAGCTCCAGATCCCATCACAAGCAGTCGCCGTGAACCACAGCAGCCTCTCAGCAACTGAAAGGAGGAATTTGTGCAATGGGTGGGGTACTCCTGTCACAGCCTGATTTCCAATGGTTAACAATACTAAAAGTCTAGAAGTTTAAGAGTGACTTTTCAGCAAACACAAGCAGAACAAATGCTAACTCCTTTGCAAGCTAAACCAGAAATACACTCAATCCACTTCCTGGTATTGACATAGTACATTGTTCTAAATGCAACCATTGTAAACAGAATATAATAGCTTTGCTGTAGGAAAACAGTTAAGAAAGTTATATGTGGATCATGGTAGGGGACTTTTGTTTTAATTTGTTTGTCTACCACTCCTTGATAGCTACCCAAGCTTCTTGAAAAATATTTCTGAAGTGTGGTATACACACACTTCCATCTTTACAACTGAATCTCCGGGTACTGAGTTTTCTCCCCGCTATAGCACAAAGCAAGCAGTGACATTTATAAATGTAACTGTTGACTCTAAAGGGTTTGACAGAAGATGTGGCAGAAAAGCAAATAGTCTACTCGCTCACTGGGGACCCTCAAGTCAAGGACTAAGTTCCACTAACTCAATTACAGGAAACTCATTTCTCAATTGTCTGCTTCTGTGTTAAGCCTCATGGCTTAACTGCAGAATATGGAGCAGTGGGTCTGTGGGTGCCCTGTCCTATCAGCTGGTTGTCAGCCAGGGTTAACCCATGACAGCGGGTGGGGGGCAGCAAGGGGCACTGATAGGTTAAAGCAACATTGACTTTTTTAAAAGTTTCCAAATAATCAGTCACCTTGCCAACACTTTGCTCAACCCAACTTAACCTTTATAAAGGTGAAACATTAATTGTTACAAATCTGTAACAACAAATAAACTGGGGGGTTTGGGGTTTTTGTGGGTTGTTTTTTTTGGTTATGTTTTTTGGTTTTGGTTTTTGGTTTTTTAAACCAATGATAGCAAGAGTAGTTCTTTGAGGGGAAAAAAAAACCACAAACAAAACAAAACCCACCAAACCAAAAACAAGCAGCAATAAGATGTCTGGAAATAATTAAGAAAGTTCACATAAACATTTATCCATGTAAGTAGCAGTGGTATTTTAAACATGATAAATTAAACACTTCTTAATTCTGTCTCAGTCATACCAGTGAAACATTTCTACATACTAGTAAGCTAAGTAAATAGAGGGATGCATATGATCAAAGACTACGGAAGTTTATCTGATCAGTCAGTGCTAGAGCAGCCACTGGCAATGCCTGACAATTCTTTTCAGTAAATGTTATCATACCATTCTTTGAAAGTAAGACTATTTATAAAGCAACAAAACCGCTCAAAATTCTAACTTCCAGCACTAATGATTTAGTATCATTAGGAGACACTAGTATCATGTTTTGTCTTTAGTAGAACATTTTCATCAAGACGTAAGAACAGGTCTCTAAGTGAAGATTCATTTTTACCCATGATTTCACCCTTTTTTTTTTTTTAACATCTAAAAAGTCATTTCAGAAGAGCAATTAAAACAAAGCATCCAGATTAAATCAAATTTTTACTAAACATTGTATCTGTCAAAGAGGTTTTATATAAACTGCTTGAAAAACTTCAAAAGCTCTTATCACAACAGAATACTGTGACAACTGTAATCTAAAAATTAAGACAGCATTATCTCGTAATTTTAATTAGCTATATTTTATTGTATTTTCTTTCTTCGCCAATATCACCAGTAATCCGTTAAGTAACTAAGATTGTTACTTAGATGACTACAATCTAGAAAAGTGTTTTAAATTGTTGATAGTTATTGAGCTTTTTTTTCCTCATGCTAGTGTTTATAAAACACAGAGCACCATGAAAACCAACACACCACAGCAAGCTTCACTGAAACTACCTGTTGCACCTTCAAAACCTACAGAGCTCATTTTCACAGGCAAGAAGTCTTATCTGCTTTTCAGATTCCTCACACCTGGGCCATATCCTGAGGTATTAGGTTAGGGATGGAGGGAGGGAAGGTCAATATTTTCTGGAAACAAAAATAATGTAGAGAAGTTAGACTATTTCCAAAGACCAAGCATGCAAGTTGAAGCACAGCATGCCAGAGGAAGCCCTGCCACGTCTTTACCCACTACCTTGGGAACCCTGAAATTGCATATCCCACGAGGCTGGCACTTACCATGCCACCCATGGCAGCAGCTCCCTTAGGGTCTCACAATTTAAGGCTGTATGTATACATCTACATACACACATTTCTACATATGTATATACATGTGTATATTGTATGTGTGAGAGAACATATAAACAGTTACACAACCTTATATCCACAGTTTCTTAATGACCCAGACAATTTTTCATCTGTCTTCTATGTATATAAGAAATTTCAAGTCACAGGAATCTTGTCCTAATTCCCTCAAAATGTACAATAAAGCATACATGAAAAAGATTTTTAGTTGTGCTATCCCTAAACACTTTAGTCAAACTTGGTATCTGAAAGCTTTCCAGTTTTAGCTTTCCTTGATAATGTGCAGGACACTATATTATGTGTCTGCTTGATTAGACAGACATCGGAAGCTACTAAAAAAAACAAAACAAAGCAAAATTTGAAGGTACTGAATAAGATCCTCAGGGCAGTTTCTAGATCCCTGTTCAACTGAAAAAATGTTTCTGGAATGTTTTTTACCTGTTGACACTTCTGGTGAAACGAAACCACATTTACAGAAACAAGAAGACACTGAAGGCTTCGTTAGTCTTCCAAAAATTAAATGAGACAAGCAGCTCCCTGCATCCCTCTCCTGTACCTAGACAGGAACAATCCTGCGTTCAGTTTCAACCTTCTAATTTGGGGATGGAACTAGCAGGAAAATTATTGGAAAGTGGTAGCTGGGACATCCTGACCTCAAAGACTGTTGTCTTTTCAGTGTCTAACAGATGCACATGCTAGCTCTCAGTCCTCCCCCATCCCTTTTCACAGGCATCAATCTCTCATTGCCAGCATAAGGAGGAGAATCAATCCTTGTTTGATGGCCACATGATGCTGCCAGTGACTCCGCCATTAATGATGCTCCGCAGGATTTCCACTCCCTCCCCTTCCTTCCACCAGATCCCTGATCCCAGCCCATCTACAGCTCTATGCTATCACAAGTCCTACCCTCTCTAACTCCTGATGTAAAGCCAAAACAAGCCTGACAACTCACTCACTTGAAGTTGCTTATGTGACAAATTAAAATGCAATACGAGAAAATAAAGTTCTTTCACAGACAGAGTGAGTTTTCCACAGAATTGATAGTTCTGTATCAAACCTATGTCTCGCTTAATTTACCAGAACTCTTCCCAGAGGCTGGAGAGCTGAAATGCAGCAGTATCTGCCACTGTTCCACAGGCAGAAGAGAAATTCAATATATAACATATATCATCAGTATAATTTTAACACGTTTAGGCTTCATCAATACCCAGGAGAGCCACAGATGTGATCACGTACGCTACTTTTAGGGAAGCAACCAGCAAGGAACAAATGACAATTTCTTCCACATTCTAACTCACGGCACAAGTGTAGACATTGATTTTAACTGGACTTCATCACAGTGCCTTTAGCCTCAAGATATATTTGTAAGGGAGGCACACAACATGTGAATCAGAGAGCACTCAGTCTTTGAAAGACTAGCTGTAACTGCTTCTCCTCTGTCGTCGAGAGTTCTCATAATAACATGTGTCAAGCTTTACAGTAAATTTTAAAGAAATTAATAGAAACTCCTTTTACAGTCAAGCATAGCTTAATACCCTTTACACGGAAAGAAATTTCTTTGCTGTTACTGATGTGCTTTTTGAAATTATTATTGCAGTATGTTCTTTGATGTCAAAACTGAGGTTCAATGCAATGAAAATATTTTAAATGTTTTGAGATGTGTATCTTTAGGTTTAGAGAGAAAGCAGTATAAATCAGACTGAGCCACAAGCTTTATTCAAACTAAAATACGCATTTTAATTAATACAGCCCCTGTGTGGGGACAGCAATGATCTAGAAAGAAAGCGTATGTAAGAGCTATTACAAGTTTTGCTATGAAACTGTAGAAACATCTCACAACCTTCACTTGAAATAGCAAATTTTTATAAAATATTTTAATGAAACATTCAGCGGTGATTATGAGGAGTGACTTTAATTAGCAGGATTACAACTGTTTTTAAAGAACAAATTTTCTCTGAAACCAGGTACCAAACTTTCTGAAGTGTGAATTTAAAGTTAATAGACTTTGCAAAGAAAAAAATGGTCTGATTTTCAGGAAAACTGAGCATTTCAGGATTCCACTGATTTTAGTGGAAATCATGCATATTCAATTCCTCCTAGTGTCAATCATCCCATATCTTGAATGTCAGGTTTGGTTCTATGAAACTTACATATCCCATACGAAAAACTGGCCTCGGTCAACAAGATTCTCTTTATCAAAAGGGGAGAAAACATCTTCTCCAAAGCTGAAATCCTAGCAGCCCACTGGTCTTCCCCACTCATTACATATTTTAGTACTATCATAGATAATGGGCTAGGGAGGTACAGAAAAGTTAGACAAAAACAAGTTAAAAGTTCCTACTATTTAGAGAAATATGTACACATAAAATTCAATTAGCTCTCCCTTAAGTTAAGGCCAGTAAGGGAAACTTGCTTTTTGACTTGACAAATTCTTCAATAATTAGACAAAAAAATAAAACTACTAACCTTCACTCCTGGGGACAGGTTCTGTACCACCTGGTGTTTTATCTGGCATCTCTGCAGACACTGGCTTAGTAAAACCTAATGGACATAAAAAAAGAAAGCATTCTCCATCAAACCCAGTGTGCTTCAATAGGACACTCTCCTGCCCTATGACCCCTGTGAAGGATGGATTTTCAGCTTTCATGATTTCCGTGTTAGTATGTAAGATACATAAACAAGCAAAACTCCCTAGAGATTAACTGCAACACTGCTTAGTAGACTGTCACCTGGATGTACTGCCAAGTCGGCAGGCAGAAAAGGACCCTCTAATAAATTGTAGCTGTAGACTAAAAGCAGTAATTACATCTGGTGAGCTTCTGTCTTTGAGTTTGGATATTCCCCCCACCCCCCGAGAATTTCTAGTGAGAGGCCCATGAAGTGGGACAGAAGAACCGCTTACACTCCTGCACTGCTGCAGTTAATGAAAGAGTGCTCATGCAGAGGATCACGTCAGCCTACATTAAACAAAATCCGTTAACTTAAAGCTTTACTACATTGTAGAGCACCAATATTTCTTCCTTCCCAGCAGGGCACAGTGAAGAAAAGGCTTCTCAGAAAGGCACTAAGCCCACCTCCTCTTACAGTGGTGTTATGTACCCTCTGTGGTATTGGCCAGTGGTCAACATGTGGCCAACTCACACTGACTGGGATTTTGTATCCTCCTTCTTTGCACCCATGAGTATTTTCCCATCATCAGCTGGGCTGACACTTCATTTTACATAATGCAAGCCTCAAGATCTGATAGGACGCATCAAGAAAGGCAATTCTTTGCAGCAGGATTCTCTGCCTGAAGGACACTGTGCACCAAGTGGGGCAGGGACTTCGCCTCTGCTGACAATCCATGTAGCACAGTGCTGTGTACAGCACTATATGCAGTGCACAGCATTGGAAGTATTAGCTGTGCAGCCTTCAATCCTAAATGAAGTCACTGAATCATCTTGGTTCTAACGATGCTGAGGCAACAGAGCTGATTCGGCGTGCAGATTCAGACGATCATCAGATCCAAAGTTATGGATGACCTCCCTGGCTCACCCTGCAGCAGAACCAAGACTGAACACAAAATAAACGGCTCCCTCACCTTAAATTCCTCTCAAATTCATAAAATCTTGTCAAATTCATAATGGCTTGTTTTGAATCCTATTACCAGGCCCAGAATGCAAACATTTCAGCCTTAGCATCCAGTATAGGGCTTGGTTTTACATTAAAACCAAACTATACAAAACACGTAGAATTTCTTAAGCAGTTTAAGTCACAGAAAGTATTTCAGGTATGCTATCTGGGACGAGTATATTTGCATATTTAATTCATGTATATGTAACAGGCTTAGAAATGTTAGATACACCTGAGGCTACAATCCACTAGCACATCCTAGGGTACAAACTAATTCTTATTTAGCTGATGGAAACTCTTGTACATATGATTTGCTACATCAGCCTATTCATCTCCAGTACTCAGGATAAAAATCAACCAGGTCTTAGGAGTCACTTTGTCCTTAATGTAGACATTCCATCCATACAATGTTATACACACTAAAGATTTGGCACTAGCCAAAAATCTTCTCTCAACTCCCTAAAATTAATAGCAATAACACTTATCCACCTGAAGGTCTGTGCACGAGTTCATAAACCACAGCTGTACTGTGTCACAAACTGAATAAATAAGTGTGCCCTCAAAAGAGGATTTAAACAACTATAAACATTTAACGGTCTCCAAAATCCTTTATAATTTTGCTGTAAAACAGAAGCCTACTCTAGAAGACATTTAAAAAAATAAATGTGTTCTTCAGACAGATTACTCACATTTAATTATCCATACTTATCACAAAACACTTGTCTAGAACACACACACCAACTAACTCTAAAACTTGGCAAGCTCATGTCCAACCCTCTGCATTCAATGATGCACTACATATTGTCTGTGATCATTGCACCAGCTTATAAATGAAATTCCAGTCATCCAATGATTTACTAAGTAAAGTTGTTAAGAACTAGTTAATCACACAGTGCCTTTGAACCAAGAAGTCACATCAAGAAATACAATATTTACTTCTGTGATTAATTTCAGAATCCAAGAAAATGTTTCCTGTAAATTCTATGTTTTAAATAAATCATTTCGTATCAGAAATTCAGGGAACTACATGTTTAAAAATAATAAAATATGGATATCCACACATTTGTTTTCTGGTTTTGGTTGGCTGGAGTTGCACAGAATTTAAATACATATGTAAGTAAATTTCACCATGAAAATGCTCACTGAGTAACATACTGACACATTAATGGCATAAAATTGGTAGTCTCAGAAATACTGGGGGGGGTTTATTGACATTTTGTAGAGCTGCTAAACAAGCAAGGTTCCTCCTGCCCCAATTTTTATTTATGCATCCTGCCCTGATTTTTATTTATGCAAGTCTAATTTTCCTTGCCTGAAGTAGGCTAACATTTCTTTCTACTTGACCTTCTAAAGAACTGATAAGCCTGCTTTTGTGTCATTGAAACTCCGTATCAGAAATAATTACACTTAAAGTAAGACACCTACCCACAGTCACTTCTCTGGAATTTAACTGAGCACCTGTGCTCATCCTTCTCTATGGAGCATGACCTATCATTCCCAGCACAAAACCAAGCAGGACTCAAACTGGCATTGAATGACCTTGGCATTTTTAATAATGGAACGGTAAATTGAAAGCTGGATCATTCAATCACTGCACACAAACCAGGGTAGTTATTGAACAGCTTCAGACTTTCCACAGCCAAAAGAGCTCTCTGTTTCAAAAACTCATTTGGATAACCCAAGGCAATTTAAAAACTATTGTCCCACTAATAGTTTTGCACAGATTTACCAATTTAGCAGCTTTGTATCACAGTTGGTGACAGCGTGGCAGACAACATAGTTATAACAGGTTGAAGAAAGTCAGCCTCTGTGCCTAGAAAAGCACATCTACAGAACACCATCTAGAAACACTTGCACTGTTATGGTTTTCAGTATTGAATCAGTCTGTGAAATGTGTTGCTGTTTCCTAGCTTCTTCTAAATAGCACAGGAGATCAATAGTACCAGAACAGTTCAATCAGATGGAAATGTGACAGGACCCACATAGAGCCTTCAACATTTTCCTGCAGCACTGTCAATTTCACAAATCACACCTGAAAAACTAAGTCCAGTCACATGGCACAGAATAGTATTTTAAGTGACTTCTTTAAAAAGCATGAAAAAAACATTTAATTTAAAATCTAAAAAAGTATGCTTCCCCCCTTCTTTCTCTTTAATGCAAACCAGTTCCACACTGTTGCTAGAAATTGCAGAATATACTAAACAACTTTTAAAAATTCCACATTTTTTGGATAAAAAGGTCCATTTCACTGCTCCTAGTCCTATCACCAAGTAATCAAGATTTTCCTTCATATAACTGCAATAAATACTTTAAGATTTATTTTGCTTTCCTTTTGTTCTCTGAGCAGTATAACAAAGCTAGTGAAAGGAGGAAAGACTTAAAAAATTATAGAACTCCACTCTTGTTTTCTGTAATACATCAAGTTTTGAATTACTCAAAAAACAGAAGTCAAAGCTTCTAAATAAATAACTAAAGGAATGCTAAAATTCCTAGCTTTAATCTAGGAAGGAAGCCTCTGACAAATACTGTTCATCAGAATAGTAAAGTAAATATGTCTGCAGCACTCATATAAGCCAAGCAGGACTCACATAAAATCCAGCAGAGAAGCAGCATTTACCTTGCTTAGTAAGATATAAAAGACAGTAATTCTTGCTCACTTTCTATACAAATGATCTCCGCTTATCCAAACAATCTTGTTGCAGACTTTGGGGTACTACTAATAATACTGTCAAGATCAAACATATACAGTACTTTATAAAAAGTCCTGTCAGACCCTTCCAAATACTCTTGCAACGTAAGTATTGATATAGCCTTAATTGTCTCTGCATCTTCGCCTCAGCTATTCTATTAAGTCGTATTTCTGAATTCATCACTCAAAGCTGCTACCTATTGCTTACTCTTCTGAGCACTTTTTCACAGAACATCCAAGTAAAAGAACTTGAAATACATATGCCTTCATAATTTATGAATAAATATGGCCATACTGTTTACATTTCTTAATTAAGCAAAACTCTTTAACAACCAAAAACATTCAGATGCACGACCATGCATTTTCACAGTCCATAATCAGCCAGGGCCACCCAAACAGGCATATTGGGAGGTCCTAGTTCAATAAATTTGTTGTTCCTTCTAGTAGATTGGTTTGCCTTTAAAATCCTGAGCTGCTAAAAACTGCAGATCAGCTTTAACATTATAAAAAAAAAAAGTAAGATCTCAGTTCCTTTAAATAGAGGATCTAAAACTGATAGCAAGCTATAGCTGAATTCATTGGAAAACATTCATATTTAGAGAATGTCAGTGACTAAAAACTACTTGAATAAAAGCATGCTTAGGAAAAATACGGATTACCTGCATTTCACAGACAAATATAGTCCTTATCTCTTAAATTAACTGTACTATTCTAAAAAAAAAAATAAAGGTTTCCAATTATTCAAAATAGCTATTAATTGAAGTATTGCAATTTTCAATTTTAAAGTTTCATGGAAAAATTTTCATTAGAGAGAAGACTTATGTTCCGGTTTTGTTCTCTCAGCAATTTATCACGGTACTCTAAAAAAGCATCAAGCAGCTTGAAAGAAACTATTGTTCATCATAGGACTGTTTGCAATTGTAACTATGGAGTCCAACTATGTATTTATGTTGGACAATGCTCATCACTAACCAAAATCCTACCTGAACATCCTCATGTGTGTCAAAACCCTGGACCCTAGTCTACATCTGTTCCAAATAGCTGGAAGTGATCATATTTAAGGAAGCTGGTTGGATTTCTTCAAAAACTTTTCAAATGCAGTGCCTTAGACACTACATTTCTTTCCCGTGTTCCAGAGGCACAATGAGCATGAACATTTAGATTCCGCTGAGGACACTTTATTCACAATCACCATACATGTTCATTTAAAAATACTTTATTATACTTTTAAATGCATCCTTTTACAGATTAAACAGTCAATACTTTATAAATACAGATCAATAAATGTAAAACAACTGAAGCCCTGAAGTTCCATTTTACACACTGTGCTGTTAATAGTGAAGCCATTTACTGGTTTATTTTTAAACAGCATTTGGATGAGTTCTTCCTGCTGTAGTTAAAAAAAAAATAAAAAGTTTAAGAGCGGGTGGGATAAAGAAGGATGTTAGCAGGTTTTTTTGACATGAACTACTTTGTAAACACAAGGAGACTTAGGTGCCCACACATAGCCTGGTCAGAGTGCCGTGCTTCTCAGGTGAATGGTACTGGATCCTGTGTTCCTGACTGCAGAACCACTCACAGGATGCCAAAGCCAGCACTCAAAGTCTCAAGTTGCAAGACAAACTCCAGACTCCAAGGAAAGCTGTGGCAAAATTCCCACCCACATTAACACGACCAGAACTTGACATCTGGCTGTTAAATACTGCATGTATCTTTGTTAGGGAACAAGGACATCTGTCCTGGATTTAGTTTTTGCCATTAGTTTGCCTACAAAATCCCTTCTGGAGCAGATGCATTGCTGCTCTGAACCCCATGAGAATAGCTTTGATCTCAGGTCACATAAACCATAAAAGCAAGTTTATATGCTAACAGTAACACAATTCTTTCACATGAACCAAGAAGTGACACTGAAAGAAACTCTAAATAACATGGACAGAGAGAAGAGAAGTTATGAGGACACAAACCACCACATGCCATCAAGCCTCATTGCTGCTCCTATTCACCACCACCCCTCAACCTTTCTAAGTAACATAGCAGTACCTGTTTAAGATTAAAGTTCATTTCAAGTTAATATTTATTCCTTCAAAACTGCACAGAACACTAATGGCTCCTTTCATTCCCTTCCAGCAGAGCTCTGGATGTAGGTATAAGTTACTGCTCCCCTTCTCCAACAGTCCTCTCCTTCAAAGTTCCACAAAAATCTCCCAGCCTTTTTTCCCTCTGCAATCAACACATATTGAAACATTCCAAGTTTGGGGGTTTTTTTTGGTGTTTTTTTGTTTGTTTGGATTTTTGGGTTTTTTTTTAGTAAGCTGCTACGCATTTTGGTGATTTTCCCTAACTAGGTCACCCTTACACCTTCTTTTTCACAGAAAGGCCAGTAACAGCAACACTCAAGATGACTGCACCAGGAGATGAACTGGTCCAAACAAGACCAACAGATCTATGTTGACAAGAAGGAGCAAAACCTCCTTTGCACATTGTTTGCCCCACTGATGAAAGTCATAGTAACATCACACTCTCTCTTGCCCCCTACTTCAAAACAGCATAAATCTACAGCATCTTCTGCCTAGTTTCTGGAGCTAATCATCCATATTGCAGCTGCAATCCAAAAAACCTAACGCCCTCCTGCTAAGCAAAGACCAAATCACAGAATCTCTTTGTCACTTTCATTCTGTTCCACTGTAATTCACTGTGTTTGAATGTGAAAAACATCACAAATGTTCCATTATAAGGAATGAGCTGTCTGGCTCCTCTGTGGTTTAAGTGCTATGCATACATCTTCTCCCTCCTCCAGCCTCTCCAATAGCTCTGAATCCATTCCCAGTGCTATCCTAAGACTTTGGTCATGGTTTTCCAAACCCACTAAAAGATCAAGTTCAGCAGCTAATCACTGTGTTTCAGTCTGGGAGTCAAGACAGCATATTTTTTACAGAGTAACACAGGATATGAGGTCTAGGAGAGAACGTGACATGCTGCCTTCTCCTTCAAACTTTGTATAGAATGAACTTCTTGAAAAGATGAGACATACTCAACATTTGGTCAGCATCCAACCATGCTGCAAGCCTCCTCACTTAACACGTGCTGCTACAATGCCAAGTGAAACAAAGAGGAAACCTACCCCACAGGGTTTTCTGGGAAGGGGAAGAGGGATCAACATCTTGACTGACACTCCCCAAATACCCTGCGAAGCATAATTTCAAAGCCTAAGCACAAAGATGTTAGTTTTAATTGGTGAAATGCATTTACTTCTGATGCATTAGCTCTGTGTTGATCACGGCACTTTCTCAGCTTGGCAGAAGCAATAGCTTTCAAACTCAAGTCATTGCAGTGTTGGTCGTATGAAATTACTAAGTATAATTAACCACTGTTATTTTTCTTCCTGTAAAAATGAACTGTTAATGAGTATCATTGAAAGTGTCCTCTTTTATACATGAAGCTTTGCTTGAGATCAGCCATACCTTGCATATAATCACGCTGTACTATAGAAAGCTGACAGAAAACAAACCAATGCCTCCCCTGTGGTTCTAGGAAATCATGACAACACTTGCCCACAATGAAGCATCTCTGAGGTACAAACCCACCTGTTCCAGCAAAGCCCCTACAGGTGGCATCAGCTCATCTTTACCATGTCACACAGCCTGCAACTTGCAGACAAAACCAAATGCTTGTAGCAGAAACTGCCTCTCCCTTCTGGTCAGCATGCCAAACAAGTGTAATGAATTCTTCTAATTTTCAGATATCTGAATAGTCATGCTTACTGCTCAAGTCTGGAGTTTGGTTTGAATAGCCTGATGGCTAAACCACTATATACCACCATTTTGCTTATTTCAAAACTTCCTGTCACCAGAATAAACCACAGGTTTTTGCTAAAGTGCTGGACATTTTTCAAATTAGACACACATATATTGCTTCTCTCGTGCCTTTGTACAGTGCAGTTAATCTCATCAGCTCTTACAGGTCTTCACAAAAGTTTAAAAAATCCACACAAATAAACAACAAAAAAAAAATCCATCAAAAGGTCATGTTTCACTTACACACAGTAGGTCTGTCACTTTGGACATTTTCTTTTGAATCTAAGCTTAAGAAAATAGACAGACTTGGATCAGGTGGCTCAGCACAGGACATGCCTGACATCCACTCTGACGAAAACCAAGGAAAAGCAGGATAAATAGGTCAGTCCCAAGATGATTAGGGACTTTGAGGCAAGTCCCAGCACAGACTGTATGAGTGCAGCAGCAGCAAGTCATAGCTGCCAAGGACAGCTCTCATATCACAAAATACTGCTGTCATTACTCAAAGAAATCTACTCAACAAGCAAGCAACGTATTCTACATGGACTATTTTCTAAGCGATTTAAGCAATAACAACTTGTAATGCATTATGATTGGTTATTCTGCAAAAAACAACCAACAGTATAGGTTTCATTATTGAAATTTAAAAAGACTAAGATTAAATAGTTTAATTGAACTACCATTACATTGTTTTCTGATTTACTTTTTTAGATAATACTAGTTCTACTGTTAAGTGTTAATTAGGGCCACACAAAGAAAACTGAATTTGGAAGAAACCCATTTAAAAGGAAAAACAAATGCCTCACCACAGACAAGAGCACACGGTTCAACATTTTCTTTACTAGAAGAGTTTATTTGCAGTACCACTAAATTGTGACTCTTCAGTAATGCACATACCAAGTGCTGAAATAGCCCAAAAAGACACTATGCACATACACCAGCTACAGTGCTAAAGAGACTAAAGGATTTTAGGGTACAAGTCTTCACATTGCAAGAACAGTCAAACCCATAGCCTGGACCATGACAGTTGCCAGAACAGACTACATGACTTTCTCCCTAACAAATTCTCCAATACTGTAAGAACATACACACTTATTTTATCATGTCACCTAAGGGAGTTACAGCTAAATACAGTCTCTAGCCATTAGTTCTACAGCTGCATTTCTTTCTGCCTTGCCCACCATTCACCTCTCCAACATACTCCAGGTGGGTGTCTTGACTTGTTAAAAAAAAATAAATGCTTTTCTTGCAACTTTTCTCATGAGAAAATACACTGCAGATGCATTAGGTCTCAGTTTCCAATAGGTTTAATTCTAGTGAAGTATATAGCAGAAACCTCACTTCTGGGACAAAAACTCTGGTTTCAATTTTTTTTTAAAAAAAACCTTCCACACCTAGATATGAACCTGTCAAACTTCAACAATAACAAAAGTTGCCTTACAGTGCACATGGGTAATGAAAGGAAACTGAAGAGGAAAGTATTTCAGCAGTGTTGATCTCAGAATTACTCAAATTCCTTTTCAAAGCTCTGAACTTTGCTACAACTAGGAGAGATGCTGATTTGGCTAAAACAATTACACAGATGCGCACACACACACAGTGTCTCTCTTTAGTCTTTTCCACATTCAAGTCTCTGGTGCTCAGCAGCTGCAGCTTTAGATTCCTGATTAAGGCCAAGGGCTGCTGCTGCTGCATGCCCCTCGAACATTAAAAATCCCAACAACTATTAAAAAACAACAAACAAAAAAAGGGCAATAACCCATCTAGCATCCTAGCAGTTGTTTCATAATCCCTTTTCTCTGATAGACAGGAAAGGATAAAGAAAACCAAAAAACCTCCAGACTTGTGTCTGGGATATATTGTAAAGAGCCCCTGATACCTGCTAGGTATCTCCTCCAAATTGCTTTTCTGTTACAGATGTGTGGTAGCACTTAAAGAGATACTTCTCTTTTTACTTGATGCCCGTGCTTAGGATATCTCTACACACTGTCTTAGAAAAGATGGCTGTTGTGCAAATTCATCATTTCACCACAGGCTCAAGTAGTGAAGGAAATAAACTAAAACAGCTGCGAGGAAGCAAAGCTGTTGTTAAAGCACAAAGAATCCAATCACAGCAAACAAGACAAATAACATTGACAATAAATTATAATATACAATGTCTTAAATTAATTTGAATTCAGTCCTATGTGTTGACTAAATACCACAGTGGTGGATAACATACCAATGGATTCCAATATATCTGAAGAATTTTATTACTATGGGAGAAGCATACTTAACATGTCTGCAAGCATTTTACCTTCTGACACAACCTTTTCACATTTCTATTTCTGTTATGGGAAACTTTTTGACACCCAGCTAAAGTGCACTAATACCACCACACTTTATAGAAAAAGGGAAACAACCTTGCCATCCACTTAGTTAGGGCATCAGGCTGCATATATTACGTAGGGTAGTCCCTCCTGAAATCACACTATGATAATAATGAAGGTTTTTCCAAGGGTTTGTTTTGTTTTAAATGAAGGCTTTACAGCCCTCTTATAGAGATACTCTTGATATTTTAAGGTCAGTAAAAAAGCTGATATCTATGGGATGAACAAAATTTGTATGTATTTCAACTTCGTGTAGGGCCAGAGTCAAGGCATGGAGACAGGGAATGACATCTTCCTAGACTCACATAACCAGTATGTAATGCAAACCTTGAAACCACATTCATGGACAGCTTCACAAAGAGATAAGGTACATCCAAAAGCAAATACTCTAAGACAACATAACAGCCCAATGCTTTTTAAGAGTATAAATACAGACAAGTCCATTGCAAAGTCAACTGGTTTAGGGATATTTCTTCTCTCCACTTAAATACATGTTTCTGAAAGCTCCCTAAAAAGAGAAGTAAAAAGAAAAGAAAAACACAAAATGCTGCTCTGCAGCAAATCAAAACTGCAAGTTTATTCTCTCACGTGCATTTTTCAAAGCACTGCTATTTTTCTTCCAGTCTTGCTAACAACAGAGCAATTAGTATGCATCAACTCCAATTAGACTGTTTTAACTCTTCTATAAAACCTTGTAATATGTTTGTAATGTAACATATGTAATATGTTATTTTCATGGAAATAATTTCAGACCTCACTATAGAAAAAACCCACAGAACTTCCAGAAGATCATACTGATGAAAGACAAAAATGTCAGCGCTGTCCAGAAGGTTCATTTACTTTGTTAAAAACTTTCCTAAACAATGTTAATTCCAAGTAAACAAGAGAGAAAGATATTTTTCCCCTCAACTGTAAACTCTTTTGGAGAGCTGGGGAGGGGGAGGGAAGAAAAGATGCAAAGGAATGTTTGGTTTGGCACTGCTGAGACTTGTCCATGAAGGGGAAGCCTACTTAAAACCAGGATAACAGATAATTATCACTTTACACGTGAATCCTTTGCTACTTTTACGGTGATTATGTTACATTTTGCAAGGAAAGGAATGGGCACGGTTTCACCATCAGGAGAAGGGCTTCTATGAAGCTCATGTGTGTGTTTCCTTCAACTGTAATTGCCTGAGCACAGTATTACTGCTGAAATGAGAGGTTTAGACATGGCTTTATAATTATTAGACAAGTAATACTCAGCTTTTCCACAAATTGTCGTTTGAACAACTAGCCAAAGTACAGCCATGTATAACAATGTTGCTCTGTGAAACACAATTTTTCCCCACAGACATCAGAAAAAAGCTCATCTAACTTTTTGACTACAGTAAAGTGTGATTAATGAAAATTTCTGGGGTTTTGTTTTCCTCACAGAGTATATAACATTAGGCAACAACACAGCAAATAGCGTAAAAGAATCAATGGTTAAAGTTTTCTGAGCCGTGACATGTTCCAGTTGCCCAGATGCGGAGCCTGGCGGCCCCCCAGGCCTGGCTCGGGCAGCTGTCTGCAGGACCGCTTCACAGTCCTCCAGCTTCTCCTTCTCCCTGCTTTGAGGATACATACATCTGTGTGTACACATATATGTATTTATATACACACTGCACACATGGAAAAAGAGGAAATTAGACAAACTAACAGCGCTGTGCACGTTCACTTGCAGTTTGCCCAAATGGATGGCTTTAACTCAGACCGGGACATTTCCTACAAAAACACTCCACTATTTATCAAGCCACTCCAGAATGCAATTGTTGTAGTGTGGCTTGCAAACAACAGGTTTTCTAAAGCCAAGATTTGCAGTTACCTACAGAATGCTCTGGCTAGTTGTGATGGAGAAACCAGGGCCCTCTTGCTGTATATTAGTTTTGAATAATGTGTTGCCAGTTCAGCAGAGTTCTGTGACTGCAGGCTTAGTCCTATTTGCTTTTGTGGCATTGAAATGCATGTGCATACTGCAGAGGATAGAGAAAATACATAGTTTCAAATAACATTCCTGCTTATCTCTAGCAAACCACAGGTTCTGTATATACACACATAAATACATGCATATATATATTCACTACAAAGTATATAGAATATTAAATTAACCATGACTAGAAAGGAAATTATTTCATCCACCTATGATCCAACACAAGTAGAGAACCCAGGAAACTAAAACTGGTAAAAAAGAAACCACACACAGCAACTATCTCTAACCTGCCACAATTCCCAGAGGAAACTCAATAACCATTTTGACAGAAGCAGCTGACAAACTGCTGAATAAACATCTCTTCTGAGTTAAGATGCGATATTCTCTAGACAGGGAAACTCCCTCTAATGTCATAATGGAGCTTATCTCCAACATGCTTTCTTAGAAAAGCTGGATTTATTACTAAACATTGCATCGCCAAACGCAGACCTTCACTGGCCCCAGATGAGAACACTAGGTCCATTCAGCGGAAAAAAAAAACCAACTACCAACCACACATGGGGAAAAAATAACATCACTTACAAATGTTATAGTTGGAAAGGTGATCTCCTTCAGCTGTATGTTTTTCTCCTTTCTACATTAGTCTAAAAGACATGGTTTGAACAAATCAGTTGTTTAGAAGTAATTCTCAACAGCTGCATTGTCTGAGTCATTGTGCTTTTTGACAGGACTTCATTCACCTTCTCAGAAAATAAAGCAAATAAATAACTTAGACCTAGTTTTCAAACACAGAAACAAAGAAATACCTATTTTGTACTAAAATAATAGTCATCTGACTTTTAATTACCTCATCATGGACAGCTTATAAAAAAAATGTATGTAATTGTTCAGAGTCTTTCTGAGATTTGTAAGATTCTTGAATCAACTCTAGTAATTCTCAGCTTGTGATAAGAGAGACCTTTCTTTGGTGAACTGCATGTTTGTTTGTAGCTTTCAATAAGATAGGATAAAAATCACCCAAAATCATTTCGTGCTTCAGACTGAAAATTATTTCAAGGGCAGTCATCATTAGGAAACATCATATTCAAATACAGGTTAGTAAGGGACAGTCAATAAAGGGTTTCCATTAACTTTACCTTACAGTTTTAGAAGGTGTTAAGATCACAACACTTCTATACTGACACTTTTCACGTAGGAAAGGAGTCCAAATTCTCCTCTCCTCACCTTCTCCACCCTCCTGGACCAGTGATGAAGGTCACCTTTCTTATTTCTCCATTTTAATCACACTGAACAGTGAAGCTTTTTCTCCTTCTATATAGTTAGTAGAGAATCAGAAACAAATCATGCATTCAGCAGTCAGCTTTCCCTGCTCTAGCTGAGATGCCAGGATTACTGATAAAGGGATGTGTCTCTTCCTACCTATTCCCGCCAAGTAAAATTTTACTGGAGTGAAAGACGGATCACATGCGTACTTCAACACCACTAGAAGTCAGCACAAAGGGTAATCAAATATTTAATTTCTATCTCAAGAAAGAGAAGGTTATTAAAAAGAGCAAACAGCTGCATTAAGGAATTCTGTTCTCCTTAATTAAAAACAATCAATATAATTCCACAAATTATAGAAATAAGTTTCAAAGGACATGCAAATACTATGCACTGCATTAGAAGTGTGGAGGGATACAAATAAGACAAATCCACAAATCACTGCACATGAAATTCTACAGCAAAACTGTAGATGAAATCTTACATCAATAAGAAGCCATCAGACACACTTCCTTCATTTTTATAACATGTATATCAACACTGTGGTTCTGAACACAACTAAAATTCATGATTTAAAGTGTTTTCCCACCAGCAATGCAATACATCTCTGTAGTACAACAGAGATTGGTACATCCTTCCAGTTACTTCCATTTATATGAACACAGAACATAAAATCAGAGCATCAGGATACAACAGACAACTCCTGAAAAAACTGTTTTTAAGAGGCAAAGCTTTGTATTTTGTTGGCTATTTGATCTAGTACTGGAAATTAACACAAATAAGACCCAGGTGGGAGGGGGATTTCTGAACAGTCTTGACTAAAGTAAATATTCAAGGGGATATTACTCAAGTCAGTACCAAGAGCTTCAGCCAGTTTCCAAAGCCTTTTGAATTCTCAGAGCTAAGCCTGATGAATTCAGATGAAAATTCCTTTTCTTCCACTCTTAAGGGAAGAAATAACTTAAGTGAACTTTCTGCAAAACAGCCTCCCAAGTTCAGCAATTGGGGAACAAACCTAAAGCTCTGCCAAGACACACAACTAAGCATTTATAAACCTTAATGGTTTATTCAATTATTAAGTATGGATGTACTGAACCAAAAAACACAGAGGTATTCCAGTAATGCTGTTTCAAGTTACATAATTCCACCCCTGGTACATAAAAATCCCAGTTCCTCCATTCTTGCTGCCTAGCCCACATTTTGTACTCCGAGGAACTCGGGCACACGGGGCGCATACTAACGACAGCAAGTTCCAGTTGAATCGGGCTCTCGAGAGGCAGGGCTAGGCAAGGACACCACCTGGCCCTGCCTCAGCTCTGGGATGATGTCAGACTGTTCAGCAGAGCAACAGGGTTAAAAAAAAAAAAAAAAAAAAAAAAAAAAAGACCCGGCTGTATTACAAACAAAAAGGGCCATGTATATTACCACAAAGAGCAGGAAACCCCTCCATCTCACCAACAAGTAAGATTCGGCAGCCCTCCGAGCCTTACTGCATTTAGGCAAGAGGAGTAGGTGGAGGAAAAAGCATTTGCTCCCTTTAGATTTGATGACAGTTACTCCATCTCTCTCCCACCCCTGTCATTGTCCCCACAACCTGTGTTGTATTCCTGGGGGTATCACCAAGCTGCTATCACTTTTTGCCCAATGGTTGCCACTGTGTGCTGACCCACTAGGGCATGTCAATTTAGCAAGTGCCAAGCCAGTTCCAAATTCTTCTTTTTTCTTTATTAAAAAAAACAAAAAAAGAACAACCAGCTTTTCCTTGGTTCCTAGCTTCTCCATTTTTCCCTACAAAAGATCCAGAAATGACTTTAAAAAAAAATAACAGCAACTCTGCAATCTTACGCAAGTGAGGAACTAAAAAGTCTGCACAGCAGAGAAATGCCGACTGAGAAGAAGATGCGCTCACAGGAAATAAAGTGACCCTTGATTTTCCAGACAGTGAAGACAAGATCGCTGTCCAACCTGCAGACTCTCTGATGCTGAATAAAGGCTAAGCTCATGTTGCAGAGTTTCATCATTGGAAACATGAAGACTATTCTTAAATTAATGCATTAGATGCACCCAAAAAGTGCTCCTGGGTACAAAAGCAAGCTGGGACAGAACAGACCACATCTTTGCTAATGAACCATCTTAGTCTCCAAAATAGGGTGCATAAAAAACATCTCTCTGGAGTGATAGCTGAACTGGACTGGGGACTGAGCTGTGCCTGGAAACTGTCTGGGAAGAAGGCTAGCTGTAATTTCCCCAAATCATACCAGCAGACATGACCATCACAGACCATCTTCTTCCAGGCCTGGCAACATTTCTAGGCCCATCTGAATTTAATATAGATGTAACTAACCTCATAGCACTCCTCTCCCAGGCCACCTATGCTCACAAACTTTCCTGAAATGTAATTTTGAGCACTTTTCTCTTAATTTAATTCCGTTACAGATTCCAAAGAACTCTGAATGGAGAGCCACACACTAGTATAGAAAGCAGAACAGGCTGGGGGAGGTGAGGGGAAAAAAAAAAAAAAAAAAAAAAAAAAAAAGAGACAACCATGCTCTCTGGAGAGCAGAAAGTATAATTACATTCAACAAAACTACTCTTCTATTATGCATATGCCACTGCCAGTGGCAGGGTTCACTTCTACCTTTCAGTCCCAACCTTTACACTGGATCAGATATAAACTTTTCAAAAAGCAGCACTGTCTTCTGTCTCCGTACCTGTGGCCACCTTTCTCTGCAACATCTCAGCTCCTGTGTAGCCCAACAACTGGTAGATTCCTCCTTCAGTTACACTGGAGTGAGAGGTGTCCCACAAGGAGAGTTCAGAGGCAGTTGCCCAGCTCTCCTGTAGCAAGAAAAGTCCTCTTACTGTTCCAGACACAAGTCCAACATTTGGGCATCCTCATGACACTAGCAGGCTAATGCCAGCATGAAATGTAAAGCAGATCCTTAATGGAAGGGAGTTTTTTGTGGTTTGAGGGGTTTAAGGGTTTTCTTTCTGAATCCAACTCTAGTACAGTTTAAGCAAAAACCATTAAAGTTTGGGAAGAAGCTGCAATGAATCAGCATTATTGCAAAACAAAGGCCCAATTTTTCAAAACTGGTTAGTCATTTTAACATCGACCCTAATTTGTGGAAAATAGGAACTCAAGACACTTAACAAAAATAACTACAGTATAGGTTGAAGTAACTATGAAACTTCAACATTAATTGTTATTTTTGAGTCTTCAGAGTCTTACACCTAAACATAAGAAAAGTTTGATCTATTTTAAAATACATGTCTGTGTGGTGCTTCTGTCAAGTCATTATTTGGCTTTATTTGTAAAATAGATGGGGGAGGGTGGGGATGGGGACCAAAGCAAACAAACCAACCCAAGGAACAAGGTTTGGATTATCTAAGCCCTGGAGGGTTGAATTAACATAACTTTTATAGTGTGTCTAGAATAATTTTGTCTTTTTCCAAAGTTAGCTGTTGCCAAAACTTACACACAAACCCACTATTTGTTTAACTCTTCTGTTATAAAAATTATTTAAACCGGATTACCTGAAAACTACCAGCTTCAAATCTCTGAAGCTGAAGATTCAGCATATTCCTCTAAGGAAGTGAACTGCTTCACTTTTCAGAGAAGTAATTACAAAAACATAAGTCTTCCTTTTACAATCTAATTATGTATTAAAACTGAAATAGATAATAAAGTCCATTTCAACAACACATATGTTTTGTGGGCTGTTATTGCAGCTTTGCTCTTTTTTCCACCCTACAAGGACTCTATCAAAGATCTACTTTAACTGATGCAGCAGAGTGCTCATTTGGCAAGATTATAAAACTATACCAAGTGAAATAGAGGTTTTCAACCTTTCAAATGAAATAAATGGGGGAAAAAAAAAAAAAAAAAGGTATTGGAAAGAACACTATAATTCCCTACAGATTCAGAACTGGAAGGAGATGGCACACAGGTTCCCCTGTGCCTGGTTATCAGGCAGTGTTCTACATCCTACTTTTCCTCTGTGCCGGGAATGCTGCAATCTGCTTATTCCTAAATGTGAGCCTGCTAGTGTAGGCTGCAGTGAAAACCTGACACCCAAATATCATTAATTAAGCACTAACACTTACATACAGTATAAAATACACTTTGGAAGTCTTTCACCCTTTAATTCATCCTATTATATCAAAACACCATGAACATTGGCATCTTCAAGGCATCTACCATGAACAGCATCTTTGGAAGTACAGGTTTGCAGTCCTAGATTAACATGTAAGAATCATCAAGGCAAGACAATTTGTTTACTTTTAGTGATAAAGATCAATGGCAGGAAGTACAATACTATAGAGATATTAAAATATTTGTATTATGCCTATTTATAAATAAATGTATGTTTACATTATGCTTTCCACATACACAGAATGAAGTATGCATCTTTCTATCAGTATGGCCAATCCATTTTAAGGAAACCCCCCAGCTACTAGTCTCTTTTCCAGCAAGCATGCAGCAGGCTTGTGTCACTCACCTTAAAGTTCAATACGCAAGCACACAGGGAAGGAAATTTCTTATGCAGGAGAATTTCATACCTCCCTCATTTATACAGTTATTTACACTACAAAACTTGCTCAATTATCTATAACCTTGTCTGATAAGTGTACAGATAAAGCAAAATGTCATTTGACAACATCAAGAAATGTATGTCACTGTCAGTGTTGAAAGGCTGTAAAATGAATTCATGAAAATTATGGCTTCAGGCATTTAAATTACATCCTGGGCTTTAACCTAGGTATGTGGAGTGAGTAACAACAGGGACAAAGAGCTAGGGACTCCTCTGGTTGTCACACATGCCCTGCTGCACCATAGCAGATGAAGCACAATGGCACTTGTGCGGGGCTCCTCCAGTCCCCAAAGCAAAAATAGTTTGGATTTTTTGCCTCTCATCTCTCCTGGACCGTGGAGGAGTCAAATCAAGCTTTTCTCAGCAATGGAGAATAACTTGAAAACAGAAAATAACACTGAATGGTAAACTTGGTTGATAGGGTTTTTATACATGTATTACATGTATTTATTTTCACTGAGTACCCTCACTCTAGTGGATGATCAGTAAGTGTCCACCCATGGAAGACAGTCCTCTCTCTCTCTCACACACACAAATTACCTGAATTTTACAGGTCCCTCCAGCTTTTTATTTCTTTGTTCTATTCATACCAATAATACAGATACTAAGGTTAGCACAAGTGTGTTACCACAGGCACCACTGCATCTCAAAGTCTGCTGGATGTTAACAACCCAGCAGATGGTCATTACTCCAAACTCCCCATCCTCCATCATCATTAATTCAGGAGCAAACTCATTTCAATGGGCCAGACCCAATTCATAAAGAACTCATTGTCCTGGACAAATTAATAGCTTTAGATCTTGTGGTACCAGATGTGCTTCAGAGAGACAATAATATTTGAAATTATAATGTGCTGTTTAAAATCCACTTCATTGTCATTTCTCATAAATATTGGTATATGAGGAAAACTTTAAAACCATGAACCTATTCCCAAAATAAACACAGAAAACTGTATTTTTGGTTTAGATCAGATTCTAGACAGATTTGGCACAAGTGTCTTCAATTATCTTGCAACACACTTATCAAAAGCTCTCTAATCTGCAACTAAAAGTAGCACATAGTCTTTTGAAAGGTTTCACCCTAAAGATTAACAAACACTCAACATTGGGGCCTTCAGTAAAGATACAGGCAGTTATAGTGCCTATTACATGAGCAACACTGTTTAAACCAATATTATTAATAATAGCCATAATAAACAGGACACATCAAATTTGTAAGAAGTTGGAGAAGGTCTTAAATTCATTGATAAGCCACCAGTAAGAGTTCTAATACATGTCAAATGGGTAAAAAAGGAATAGAAGGAATCATCATGACTTGAGTCACATCATGTCTGACATCTGTCAGACTGTTCGCATTAAAATAACAAAAGAATCTTCTCCATAGTGACAATTTGCAAAAATGAACTTTAGAAGCAACTAGCAAGCTATCTTTCCAGTTTATGGAAAAATGAAAAGTAGAATTTTGAAAATATACACGTTCTTTGTGAGGAAGAGGTAGAGACCATTGAAAGATTGTAAACCAAATGAAAATAATAATTAAAAAGAAAAAAAAAGCAGAACTTTCCAGAGAGACAGTATTCACTTCAGTTTAAAATTATATTGTTATTTTTCCATGGAACTGAATGACATTTTCTTACAGTCCTGAATCTCAAGAACTTCTCTTACTGATAGTTAAATTAAAAACTGTCTGTTTGTGCGAAATATTGTTTTTAATAAATTGCCATTTTCCAACAAAATATTTTTAGCTGAATAATTCCTAACTGGCTTCATTTTTAAAATCATTCTCAAGTGTAACATTTCATAGAGTCCGATGCCTTCCCTTACTTAGAAGGCTACATCATGTATTTTAAAAGATACCCGCTGACCTTCACGCTGGCAACATTAGTGTTTAAACCTGTATGGAGGGCATTTTTCCAAAGTAATTTATTTCCACAAGGAATAAATAAATATAAAAATCATGATTTTCAGATCTTTTCTATTCTACCTTGAAAACAGGATTAGAAGCTACATCTCCAATAATCTTTAACCTCCGTTTGATCACAGAAGACTGTGATAATCAAATACAAAGTATACAACTATCCTTACTAAGTAACTTCACACATTTGAATTACGTAGTAAACAAATACAATCCAGGCTAGGTTTGAAGTACAGTTTAAAGCCATAGCTGAAGGAAAAGCAGTTAGGGCTGAAATGTCTTTGGGGGGTAACAAACACGGTCTTAGGAGGTGACAAGGGAGTGAGAGAAAAAAAAGAAAGATTATCTTTTAAAAAGGAAAACAAAAGAAAATAAGGAAAATCTCAGTTATTTCCCTCCCAAATTCCATACTGGTATAATTTTTAAATTACAAAAGAAACTCATTAATCGAGAACAAAACAGCATTTGATATAGTGTACTTATGCAACTGAAGTTAAGTATGCAAAGGTGGGTTTTCTCATGTATTAAATATTTTTTCAGATTCCTACATAACGTAACTAGTAAAAATATTTACTTTTACAAAGGGTCAAGTGGACAGAACATAATTCTCCCAGAAGGAAACCAGATGTTTAATATCTTCAAAGCGATGACCATGCTGATAAAAGCAGTAGCTAATCTTTCTTTTAGAGGTTGAAGTTCTTGTTGAAGTTTCTTTTACTGAGTTGCTATGTATTATGCTTTAATGAATGTCTGCCTCAACAGAACAAGTAATTTTTAATAGGATTTTGGTTTGTGTGTATAGTCATCAATGCATCAATACTCAGAGATGTCTGAAAAATTTGTAAAACAACCTATAGTCCTGCTCAAAGTCATATATTGCATCTTTAGCTCAGGATGAAAGAACTCACATCTATTCCCAAAGGCAGGATTCCATAATAAAAACATTTTAGCAACTGGAATACATTGTCACACAAATATTCAAGTGTTTCTCATGAGTCAGGCAAGAGATGCAGAGTAATACATCAACGTAGTGCTTAGAATTGCAAAAATCTCAAATTAACAATTTACTATCTTTCTTAAAACCCACCATAATGCATTATAAGTTCCATTTCATGGATCTCTTAAAGACTTGAGCAAATAGTTTTCAACTGATTCTGTGGGTTTTTCCTGTATTACTTGGCTGGTGCCATGACTAGTATTTAGCTACAACATAATGCTTGCCAACAGATGCAAGGTAAGTCTGAAATCCTATGGGGACAGGCTAAACATCTAAAAGGCTTTGGAGGCATGAATGGGGTCTGTGTGTATGTCACTCAGAAAGGAAAAAGATTATTTAGTTTCTTAAATTACCCTTAGACAAACCTACCGAAAAAAAAAAAAAAAGGAAAAAAAGAAGAAGAAAAAAAAAAAGAGAGAGCAGCTTTAGCACTAGAAAAAAGGGAAAAAAACCCTTCAGTTTAGAATTGTTTTTGTGGCACCTGGTTTTTCATTTTCTGAAATTTGATCTGATCAGGGAAAAGCAGCAATGACAGAAGTTTAACCTCATCTATGCTGGATAATTACACAATTGATTACTCTGCACTGTCTGCAAATTTAGAGTGGGGGTGGAAATCAGATCAAAGGAAGGGTCAACAGTTTTGGTACTCATTTTGCCAACACCATAAAGGCATATGTATCACTGGGGCATTAATTGCAGCAAGATTCATTTATGGTATCATGAATTTTTTTATTTAGCTATGTTGATGCTGACCTACAGCACAGTATATTCTTGCTTACTTTTCTCATCTCTAGCAGCCATTGTATAACTGTCATTTGAAAAACCTCTTTAGCTTAATGAAGTCTGTAAGCTTCCAGCTAAACAGTACCTTATGGATACAACGCTGTACATCTCAACACCTCCTTTGTTAAGTGATGGGGATCCTCTCTTAAGAGGGGACAGTGACAGAGCAGCTCTTGAGATGGCAAGTGACAAGATAAGGGCTGAAAAAAATAAATCCCAGTTTTATCCAACATACATTCGAAACCCCCAAGAAAGAGGGCAGCACTACCCAGTGTTAACTTTCAATGTTAACAGCTTCATCCAAGCTCAACACAAGCACTACCAATCACTTTAAACACCAAAATATTTAGTCTGCACAAAAACAGAGTACTGGTACCTTGCTTACAAGAAATGCTGCAATTAAACATGATAAAACAAAAAGGAAGGAACAGAGGACAACAAAGTGGTAAGGATTCAGATTTACAGAGCTCTTTCAATTAAGTGTTTTTCAAACATTTTGTGCGGCAAGAAAGAACAAAAAGATATCCTGTCAAGGCACACTCGGGGTTTGCACAGAGCGTATCCCACTTTCACTCACATCTTTAAAATACAGGAGACTAAAAGAAAAAATAAATTGTGGAAAAACTGTGGCTGGTGTGATGCAGAGGACAAGCTGAGGTACACTCCACTACCATACCATACCTGCTTTACCAAGTTGCTTTACTGACCCCTCCCAAGCATTTCCCCAGATATTTGTCTTCCATACCTTCAAGTCCCCTTTTTCTCTCCTGCCAGATCCTTTCCTATCATTCATCTGTCCCCAGAATTTCCCTCTCTGCAGTCTGTCAAACCAGGTAAAGAGCTTCTCCTGGCTCCATCCCCAGCCCCTCTCCAAGGCAGCAGGAGCCCATCACAGAGTTCCCGAGTGAGTTCCTCAGCATTCCCAAGAGTTGTGCTACAACTCATCAAGCAAAAGATAGTCAAACAGGAGATTGTCAGTATCAGACTTAGAAACTGCATCCTAGAAATTGCAATGAAAGCTGGGTGACTGGGTCAGCTTTTGGGTTCTCAGTGTGAGTGCTATTTTGTTTTACCCCTTCGCCAGAGGAAGCAGTCTTCAGCATAATTTTGGAACATTATACCCACAACACAGTGACTATACTATGAAGACAGGAATCATTACCTACATCATGCAATCAAGACACAGTACATCCCTGAAATCTTTGCAAGATTTCTTTTTTTCAGAAAATACACCTATTTGGACAATATAAACAGGTCATTCTGTTCCAGCATGCAATTTGTTTATCTGCTCTGGCTACACCTTGACAAAGGAACACCACTGTCACATGTCACTCATACCCCCTTCTATTAACTAGTCCTGAACAGGAAAAGAAAATTAAAAAATAGTAGTCTTCAAGACAATCTCATTGCTATACAGGATGCTCACCAGAAAACAACAGATGTGCTATAATCATTACTGCCCATTCATTTCCTTTCTGTCAGAAAGAAAGCAGCAGTCATCAATTAAGAACCCCTATCTACTGGACACAAAAGGAAGTATACACTTTTCCTTGGTCATTTGACCATAACAATAGGAGATGGCAGTGGGAAAGGACTGACCACTCTGAGCAAGCCTGGGGGGAAGATGGAAGTTAGTGAGCTTGTTTTTTTGAATTTCTTTAAAAAAAAGGCAATTTTTATGCAACAACTTAATACACAAATGTTTAAAAAAGTAAATCACTTTGTCCATAGATTACACAAAATCCTAATTATATTATTCCTGACTTTGTGCAGATAATTCATTTAATCTTTTCCACAGCAGAAAATCCCACACATGTGAACTGACAAGAGAATTAAGCAGCATCTGGAAAAACTGTTTTATCAATTGCTTTCTTTAACTAGTTACCATGATTTTTATAAAACCATTAGTCTAAATGTACTAAGTGTTTAGACTTCCAATATATCACTGGCATAAGTTATTTGGATTAATATTTTTACTAAGTCTAGTCACATCTGTGGAACCTTCTATTAAAGTTGACATTCATTGGTCAGCTTCACCACTCCGAACTAGAATGACAGCTTTCATAAAATTGCCAAGAACAGAAAACCCTAGAGATGCACTTTGTAGTCAGAAACAGACATAATGTAATCAACCACACAGGATTTGGGGAAAACTTAATAAAAATTGTTAGCCTTAATTAAGGTATTAGGCCCTAATCTAGCATGCTAAATTAAACCCTGAATATTCCCACGGATACTAACGCAACTGCTCTAAGAACCTGGTAGCCGCTTCCCACAACAGGAAAGCTTTTACAGGACTTCACATCACAACTGAACCCCTATTTTTGCCCTGCACCTCTGCTCCATTGTATACCAAAAATAGAACCAAGTTACAGAAAAGCTCACACATGGGCATGCATCATTCCTCTCCACCCCCACACAGATTTGCAAGCCCTCATACCATTAAAGACATGGCCTAAACAAAGCATTCAGTGATGCACAGATGCTTGAGGAATTTTTTTTTTGTGTAGTGACTTTTAGCATAAACATGCTGCACACAAAAACTCATCCTAAATTGCTAGAATAAAGTATATTGATCTGATATGTCCTACTGACAAATGTCACAATTTTAAGAGCTGAAGTCCATTTTCATTCTTTCGAACGACTACAGTATTATAAACACCAACTCATGGAAACAATTAAAAACAGACAATATTGTTATATAGGTCAAAAGGATAATAGCAAAATATAAACAAATTTCATAAAATGTTTCACCCACCACCACCAAAAGTTTTTCAGAATGAAAATATTCTTAAAACCTCTAGATTTAACTCTGGCATGTGAAAGAAATTTAGCAAAATTACTGGTGGTTATTTGGTTCAGATTTAACATCTGTCCCCTCAAAGCTTTATCTGCCCAAAGCATTAAACGATTCTTTTACAGAACACCACTCCTCACATTTTAAAGGTTTCTTCCTTTTTCCCATTAAATGAATTCCTTACTCAACGCACTTTATCTAGTCCTTGAACACCTTATCCCATTAGTTGATACATCCACACACACTACAGTTTTGTTGATAAAACAGTTTCTGAAGCACTTCACAGTGAACGCTTGTCTGCCACAGATCCCTGGGAATCTTAGGAAATCCTCTGCCTCTTAGGACACATACACAACCCAGGTTTTATCTCTGCTTTCAGAAAAGACGTTATTTGAGTCTGACGGTCTGGTTTAGCTTTTCTGTTCATCATGAAAACATATTAAAATCACTGAAACTCAAAACCAAGGCCAAGCAGCACATTTGAAATGAAACTGAAATCAGGGAGAGGGAGAAATTTGTGCAAGTAATTAACTTTCTAAGGTCATCAAGCAAATGCTTCACACACATTTGGATCTGCACACATTTCAAGATAAATAATTAATTTTTTTGTGTGGAACCTGGGAATGTACAACCTCTCCTCATTCATGGATGAAAAATATAACAGTTAACTATCAGCAAATAACACACATAACTAGTGTATTGAATTTAGGTCATGCCAATTGTTTTTCTCTAACGCATGTTAAAACATGCAACCTTATTCAAATCTTGCTATTTTTAGAAAATACTGAAGAGGAATTTCTGGTCTTTCCTCTCTCAGCCCCTGCAAAATGTTTTCCTACTTACAGAGACTGTTCTCCCTTGGATCCAAAGGAAGTAAGAGCTCACTAATGTTTGTCAGATGTAAGCTTCAGCTGAATGCTATGCAGTCCCACTAGCTTCTATCCATTAAAGCTATGCAATCTCAAAGCATTGGCAACTTCATGTCTGATACATTCACTTAAATTTTAAACTTTTGAATGCAATTACATACATGCTACAAAATTACATTACAAGCCCCACTATGAGTAGGGTAAAATAATAAATATTATTAATTAGAGATCTATTATAGCATATTAGTACTCCTTCTGCAAGTCACAGAAGCTAGAGTAGCAATTAACATAACGTACTACTTTCTTAATATTATTTTTTATTTTATTTTAAACTAATCTATGCTACACTGATTTCAGCATTAGCACTGGAAGGAGCGAAGGAAGTTATTTATAAGTGACTGAGTTTTTCCAAACAGCAGCGTCCTTGCTGTTACCCACAAAGCCCATCACTGAATGTCTATTTTCTTCAGAGAGAAGAAAAGACTTCTTTGGGTTGGCACCAGGACTGAGGAGGAAAGGAGGGAGAAAGGTACCTAAAGCCCTCTTCTTATTTAATATTTTCTGTGGAGTGTCCTGCCAGCCTTATTGTGAAGATTTCGGGAATGACAATTTGTTTCAGATAATCAAATGATTATCTGAAATCAGTTATTACAATCAAGTAACGTTTCCATGGCACCTAAATCTGCTTTTCCTATTCTTTCAAGTTCCCCAGGTCCTCCAAGACTTTTGAGTAGCAAAAGCACATAAACAAGATTACCCCCCTGAAAAAAAAATAAAAAAGATCAGTTTCTTCTCAAAATGATATACAGTAACATAGGAAATCTCAGGAGAACACAGAAGTCCCAGATCTCCCCAGCCCCATGGAGACACCACTGTTTCACCATGACAGCAGCACTCCTACCTCCAAAAGGATGGACTCAAGCAACAAAGCAAAACTTCAGCTACAGCTCTTTAGCAGAACTTCAGTTACAGAAACAAGTGGTAAACCTGAGGGCTTACCCTCCCGTAACTGCTTAGGTGCCCCAAAACTTTAGCTTAATTAGCAGAAAACCCCACCAGCGTGCACATCAAGAAAAGCCACCATCTTGGCTAGCCAACACTGCAGGCCCGCACAGGCCAGCGGCCTACCATCGATCTGCATGCTAACAGTCCCGTGGTTAACTTGAGGTACCCTCACTGGACACCAAAGGTAATCACTTCAGCCAGAGGCACTACAAACGTCACTTCTTACTTTTAAAAAGTTAAAATAATAATAAAAATAAAATAAAATTACCTGGTAGAGCACTCACCAAATAAATCACTGTTTGCTTAGGCAAAGTGAGGTCGGTTTTCCTCTCCTCTGTTGAACCTCTGGCATTCTGCAGAAAGGAGGGTAGACATTATGAAGGTGGAGGAAGGATCAATGGGAGCACAGCTGTGCATGCAGCTCAGCCGGGGGCTACGCTCAGCCCGGCTCGTACCCTCTAAGCCACCTCTCCCTGCCGCCTGCCCAGCTGCCTTAAAGAGTAGCCAAATAAAATGTGGCATGGGCTGAATCCAGTTCAGACAGGCTAAAGGGTCAGATTTTGAATAGGAGTTAGACACTAATGTGATTCCGAAAATCCCATTAGGAGTCTTACCACCTCTGCGAGTGCCTGCCTACGTGTCTTTAAAAACCTAGACCAGGCGCTTTGTCCATGGTGGCACCGTATGTCTGTGGCAGAGCAGAGAGGTGCTGCTGGGCTCCCAGGCTCTAAACCCCAAAAGCTTCAAGCCATACTTCTGAAAATTGTGAGCACTAATTTTAAACTTAGTTATCTTTAATACCTGGAAACCTCTACCCAAATGAATGTTCACTTTCCTGGTGAGCCGCAGAAGGACACATCTCCTCTTAGGGTTAGCTGCTAAGGCAAATCAGAGCCATGGGTCACTTTCTGAGGTCTGTCTGGAACATGCATCTGATCTAGACATTTTTACAAGGTCAACGAGGGATGACAGCCAAATGAAAATACAGTTTCTTCTACCACTTCACAAAAAGCAGCTATTTAGATACAATTGTGGTGCAGCTTTTTCTAGCAAAAATTATTAACCTACTTTGAAACCTAAAAAATGCAGTATTCTTGACCTAACGAGTGAAAGAACTCATTTCCTTCGCTAAATGTGTAACCCTTTCCAGCTTCAGAACATCAAGTCAAACATCAACTGGGAACTGAATAAGGATACTTTTGTATTATTTTCGTTTTGCTAAGCCACTGATTTACGTTTGCCTGTTCTAGAGGATCCCAAGACTAGTATACCTCTCCTTCTGAGCTATTTCTGTGCTATGCACTCACCCAAAGGTGACAGTGAAGAATCCACAGAAACAGAACATCAAATATTCTTGCTCTGAACTTTCAAGAAGCTATTGAATGTAAGACTGTATTTTTTTTCCTTTTTTTATATCACCATAAGGCCTGTTTATATACTTGGAGTGGAAACAGTGCACATTCAGCTGCAATTGATTTCCTGTATGGCAAAATACCTCAGGCATTCAGCTGGCTGAGAGCACTGCAGAGGCCTCTTACCATCACCAGTTTTTTGAGACCAGGAAGCTCTGCCCCACGCTTATTCTTATGCCAGAATAAATAGAGGCCCTGCCGAGTGTCCAAGTTAATTTGGTCTAGGGGAACCAAATCATAAACAGGCAAAAATTTTATATTTAAAAAAATCAATTTTTAAATATTGGCCTGCTTTCAACAGTAATACAATCAATCCAATCTTGCTAATGTGTCATAATGTTCATCTACAGATGTTTTTTTAAAATACAAAACTACTCTATCTGAAAGGTGGTTCTTTTTCCTTTTTTTTTAATGAAATAGTAATATTTTCTCTCATTCAGCTGCTATATTTACAGCAGTAAATTAACACAACAAGGCAATTTCACTGATTAAAAGAATTTATTTTCCCCCCTTTGATATCTCTAAGTGACAATTATAACAATTGTATTTACTGCATTTAGAGTTTCATAACTGAATACACAGAATAGCCTCCACTAACATTTCTATGAATCTAAAGAAGGAAATATGGCAGTAGTCTTACCAGGTTCCTGTGATTAGACTGTAACGCTCGTAACATTCAAATGCTCAACTACCTGACTGTACCTCAGATTGTAAATTAAACAAAATGAAGATGCAAAGTGAGCTGTAATTACCATCCTACTTTCCATTTAGTGCATACAAGTTTCCTTAGCCTCAAATCCTCCAGAAGCAAAGGACTCCATTTCAACTGCTAGAGAAAGTAGTTTCTTTAAGAACCCTAGAAAGAGACTGACTGGCAATACAACCACAATCACTTAAATATACACACATACATGCGTATGTATATCTACATATGTATATATATAATAAATAATGTGTGTATGTGTATATATATAAATAAATATATGAACATCACGAAACCAGACAATCCTAAAGAAGCCTAAAATTTTTATAGGGGCTCTCTTGTTTGACAGAAGTTTCATCAATAACAGCTTCTTAGTTCTAGAGTAAAACTATGGAGCTGAATCCAAGAGATATTCTCTAACTCGCAGAGGGCCCAACAGTCTTCCAAAGCCTTCTAATCGATGCCTTCAGACAAGGTCCTACAGTCACACCCAAATCAACAAAAACACAAGCTATTAGATGCTAGAGAGTGTTCTACCAACCTTCTTTAACTTTTTCAAAAAGGTTTTCTACAGATATTTATATCTTCATATTACATAACGGAACAATCTATAAGGAAAATTGTTTTTTCAACCTGTGAATTTTTTACCAATTTGGCTGAATAGATGGTTTACTTCTTGAACATTAGTGTACGAATATTGCACACTTTTACACTAGAAACACTACCACAAAGAAAACACATGCATGCCCACTTAAAGAAATTGATACTGTCATTTGTCCTACAATTTCTATTTCATCTTTAAAAAGTTTGCATGTTTTAAAATAGCTTTAGTTATTCTAGAAATATATCACAATTATTAATAAAGCAGCTTTGCATTCTTAAACACTTTTAGAAAATATATAGGATTAAAGCTGCAAGCATGTAGCAGTTTAAAAAGCAAAAATCCCAAAGAAACCTACATTCAGATGTTTGAGTTGACTTGAACCATAATGATTTGATGTCTTATGAAAAACATTCTGACACCTGGAGATTTCACTGTAATGTTAAATGAAAAGCCCAGAAACTTGGAAACTATCTTTCAAAATTCAGTAAAATCAAGGTTCACTTCCTGGGCATACTCTGCATGGGAGGAAACCAAAATAATTTTCAGTAAGAGGACGGGTGTTTTATGTTATTCTCTTAGGAGTCTGAGATCATCTACACCTCAGCTTTCCTGAAAAGTGTAAGTGACACACAACCCTTCCGTGCTACACAGTAATGCTCCTGGACCAAGATGCTCAGTGAAAAGCTAACATTATCACTTTAGTAAACTGATTCCCTCAAACCAGGGATTTGAGTTTTGAAATCCCTGCTTTTTAGGAATTTCCCTACACTGTTTCTGCTAGGGGAAAAGAACAAAATAAGCCAAAGCCACCCAACTACATATAATTATGTTCCACAAACTTACAAGTGGGAATCTGCTTAAACTTGTGTACAAGCAGGGTATTAAGACATTTGCTCCATTCATTATCATCCCTGCTCTTAGCTGGTCCCCAACCATACTAAATCATATCTCACATCCAGACAACTCCATCCTTACAACTTGGATCATATTGTGTACTCTACAATAAAATGGTGTCAACATATACTGTAGTATTTTAAAACAAATACTCCTGCCAAACAATTCCACATACTGACGCTCTAAGACAAACTGACAATAAAATTCTTAGAAGTTCACATGTGTTAGACGGCAGACCACTGTGCAGGTTTAATCACCACTGATGAGGACTAAAGAAAGAATTTATTTGACAAGATTTTACCGAGTTATGTGCCAGTATGTAAAGCTCAACTTTTCTGGCCAAGGAAAGCAACTCACCTATTACAGCATCAAGGGAAGGCCACATACTGTAGCACCTTCTCATTGCATGCCATAACTGGGAAGAACAGACAGAAGATGTACTGCATCCCAAGGAAACAGATGTATTCCACATGCAGTCAGCTGAGCGCTTTCCCAGACATATTAAGCCAATTTCATGAGCTAAGTACATGCAGGACTCCTAGATTTCCTTTCACTCTACCCATTCACAACTGTGCACACCACAAAGGCTGAGTTGCATGAGAAGGTCAAAAGCTAAGAGTGAATCTTTGCCAGAACTCCTCCAGACCATCCCTGGTATGACATCAAACTGTCCCCAGGAAAGAAGTCAATGTTGGGCAAGTATGGGCATAGACAAGTAACTCTGACCCAGGCACCAGAACTAATCACCTCCTGATATGACTCAACATCCGTAATTAACAAATAAGAGAAACCAACCCAGTACATTTTTCTGAAATTGTCAGAAGATGGGCACCACTAATCCTCTATTCAAAACAAAAAGGACTTTTCATCCAGCACAAGCATTGAGGTAAAGAAAAGTAGAAGGAAAAAAAAAGAACTGTGTAGCAATGGGCTAGTAGTAGCATCACAAGACAGCAGCAATGAAGAGGCACCCATATACCCTTCTGGAAGCCTGAATAGCTGCATGATGCACACAGCCAGGGTGGGCAGATGCATCTGTCAGGTATGTATGGAAGCACTCTCCCCTAGAGATGAAAGAGACCAGAAAGCAACAGATCTTCAGTGACAATGGCTGATGACCAGCTTTTCTTCTGAAGACTGCAAACCAGATAGCTGTGGTTCTGTTTTTCCAGAATTCTTACTTGAAAAGCAGATACAGATCCTGTCCTATCCAAACAGCATGCAGCAGTGTGTGGAAGAAAGCCCTTCTCCTTCATACCAGACCTATGCATATCATCAAGTCAAAGCTTCGCCAACAAAGGGCAGAAGAAAAATATCTGTTCTGCTTTGCTTTGACCTTGTGGGAATCTGAGTCAGTGTCTGTGCTGTGCCTTGGATGAACAAACGCTCTGGAGGGGCCTGAGGGGTGCAAGAGCCAAATCTGCTGGGTGCATTTGACAACAGGGATGGTTTATTGGCAGGACCATCTGCTGCAGAGCTGCAGGAAGAATCTCTTCAGTGTGGTTTCTTTTGGATCTGCACTATGCACCGGAGCAGCAGTGTGGCTTAGCTGTGGACTGAAGAACTCAAGGGATGTTGTCAGCATGTACAGCCAGGACCGAGGAAGCACACCTGCACTGGTAACAGGCCACACTACTGGAAGAGGGAGACACTGCAGATAGTGGCAAAGTGCAAGCTGCAGTAACAGAGACCACCGGGCTGAGCCACTGTGCAGATCAGCTCTAAACTCTGCTCAGCACAGCTCATGCCTTAGCAAACCAGTCTGTCCTTCACACCAAAAGGATGGGGTTTCCTTGATACTCTATTCTGCATTTCCCTGCTGGCAGTCTTTATGAAAGGGGAAAGTGATTCCTGAAGGGAAGGCCTGCAGAAAGCCTGGTCCCTTTTAATTGAAAAAATTGCCTAGCACTGACTCTCCTAGCGTACAGACATCTCTGACACCAGTTTAGGAGCAGTATCTTCTAAAGCAATGGAGGAACAGAAGCATGCCAAGATCATGCTTGTAATCAAAAAGAAAACCTTGGAGATTAAAAGGTTATTGATGCCCTCAGGAATAACTTAGTCTCTTGCACTTAATAACAGATCATCTTTTCTGTCATGAGAGAAATCACAAATTTCTTTAGTGGCTTACCAAAAAGCCTACACTGTGCCTGATACTTGGTGGTGGAATTAGGTGTTCAGAAAAGAAGTTAATGGCTTTCCCCTGGAAAGCTAGGAAAAACTCACAAGGATAAATGAGTCCAAGCTCAGGAAAAGGAGATACTGGAGTCAGGACCCTCCTACCACAAGGCAGAAGAGACCTCACAGCATAACTCACCTGACATGACAAAGAATGTAGAAGGCTATATCTAGCACAGAGTGTGCCAAGTGGGCCTGCCTGCCTGCAGGACAGAGACAGCAACCTCCTCAAGACAGCAGGAGCACAAAATGACCAAGACAGATCAAATCAGAGATTTACAACTTCAAACTCACCTAACATGAAAGAGACTGACAATTATCAGAGAAGGCTGACGGAAAGGAGAGATTACAAACTTCATATGCTGGTAGTGTATGAGGGAAGGCAAGTCTCCAAATTCAATGATTCATTGCTAAATACGTCCTTGTCTACCATTTAAATAGGCTAAGACTGCTGATTCTTCAGAGAAATTAGTGTTTCTGCAACGGGCTGAAGTCTATGATAACATCACTCAGACACTAAGTATGACAGCTCTCTGAGCAACCACACAAGGTATGTTATCAGGGTAATGAGAAGGAATTGTAAAGTAAACAGTGACAAAGCTTCAAAAACACCTGAGTGTGAAGCATGCGAACCTCAGCAGCACCAACCTGCTTGCAAGCTAAAATGATGTTTCTGTGATATTAACTTGGTTGCAGTTTAAACAGCAAGTGGAAAATTTTGTGCATACTGAAACACTAGACTACAGAGTTGCATAATAAGTAGTTCTTCATTTCACCCACCTATTTTCAAAACCCTTTACAAAGAAGGAACTACAACTTTTACTACAGATCAGGTATCGAGGACACAAAGCATGATGTTCCTTCAGACTGAAGTACCACAGATCAGTGGCAGCAGCAGAAAACAAGTAATTCTGCCACTGTATTTCTGAAATGCACTGGGACCTCAACCGTGCACCTGGACTCACTGGGATAGGCAACATAAACACACACACACACAAAAAAAAAAAATAAAAGGAAAACCAGCAAGCTGATACTGGCACATAAAAATCACAACAAAGCTGCAGCAGACACTATCTAATCTCAGGGGACATACAGGGGGTAAACACTGGTAAATAACAAAGAAGATTTTACAGGACAGTAGCAAGGAAAACTTGCCTGTGTTTACAGATAACTCCACCCAACACAAGTGGAAAGTACAAGCGCTGGAGTCTGTGCACTAAATCTAGGAGACAGAGACTACTCACGTGGGCTGACTGAAAGGCAGAAATTGACCTTGAAGCCCACACCCAGATGACAATGCTGAAAGATGTCAATCATGATGGTGAAAGGAAGCTGACTGTTAAGCTGTCCCTGACAGCGCTCCTTAAGGCAATCCAGCCTTCTCTTCACTGAGCTAGGTATCAAAGCTTTATCTACAACAATTCTTGGTGACTGAGCCAGTGATTCAGTCACTGTTCCTGTGACACCCTTTTTACCTCTGATCAGTGCTTCCAGTGAAAGGACATGTGCATCCTATCAGCAGAGAACATTAGCTGAACGATACTAATGCTTGGGGCGTGATCCTGAAATGTCTGAATGGATATGAATGTTCAATTATTTCAATGTTAACATTCATTAAGTTAGGTTTTAAAACATCTGGGCAGGGCTTACATGCAAGTTCCTGCAGAATGCATGCTTAGGGGGAGAGGCTTGGCACCACTTGCAGTCTGAAACTCAATGACAGCAGGCAAGCGAGACTTTTAGGATTCAAAGATAATTAGCACTGCTTCAGTCATAAATTTGCATGGGAAAGACCTGCCAGCCCAAGCTATACCTACTCACTAGATTTAAAAAAGACTAGCATAACCATCTGTGGTCCTGTAAAGGACTAGGAAGCAGAACTAGTGGAGCTCATACCAAAGTAGGAAAACAGAAAACAGGTCAAATGCATCACGTCTCTCTTCTAGATAAATTTTTAAACTGACACCGTGCTTTGTATTTTCAGAGCAATGCTTTGCATCGTGATTAACGAGAAGACAGTGCCCAACCCCATATTCAGGTCCTTCACAAGGTGCCCCAGTCAGTAGCTGACAGTGGTCTTCAGCAGCTTGTAACTCTGCTTGAACAGCTGCTTCTTTCAGGCCTCCTCAATAAGTGTTGGTAGCTTTTCTCTCCATTTTCTTCACCAGTCCACCCTGACTAGGCCCCTTTCTTTTCCTGCACTTGTAATCAAATTTGCAGTTAAATCTATTTCAGGCCATGTTCATACAAACTCAATTTTTGGTGAATCAGACTAGGCAGACCCATCTGATACAACCACCACAACTAAAAAGGTTACTTATATCCTTAAAGTGACTTGAGAAACCTAACACTGTAAGATAGTTTGTCACATACACACTCCTTTAGGGACTGAATTAACACAAACAGGCTTTGCTGATAAATTATTTAATCATTTCACATTGATGTATTGTATTCTTAACCACACACGCAAAAGGCTCCCGTACTTTCAATCACAGCTGTTGCCACTGCACTGGTAACGTGCCAAAGACTGTACCTCTTCACTCACTTTGCTCCTGTTCCCCCTTTGGTTTTGTGGTTCCACCTTCTCACTGTGATGCGTGATGTTTTTCTAAAGCCTGAAGTCTTGGACCCATGACATCTCATGGGAACCCCTGCACTTCCTTCAAAGTTTTTGTGCACTTCAGTTGCAACAAAAGAACTGGGAAATATGACTGTAATGGGCTTAAAAATGAAAAGGAACTGAAAAATATTACAAGATTAATGGTTAATAAACCAAACACACAAGTTTGGGAGTCTGAGCCACGACTGGGGTGGTGATGCAACACAACTCTTTAGGTGGTTTTGGGTAGTCTCCCAGAGAAAGAGGCTTAATCAACTATTAAATGAGCAGCTATCAGAAATGCTTTGAAAAACATCTTAAAAAAAAAAAAAAAAAAAAAGGGGAATGAAAGGACGAGGCACCG
>JAVJGJ010000059.1:45474430-45493071 GCA_035590215.1 Microhierax caerulescens | reverse complement strand
GGAGTGTGAGCTGGCTGCAAAGGTGCTTTGCTGCATATAGGCACGTTCCGGGGCAAAATGCAGGCGGATAAGCGATTGTATATAACCAGCACTTATGTATGCAATAAAGGATGTCACATGGGGTCCGTGCCTCCATATGCCACACTCCCCTCCCCTTCCGCTCCCCTGGATGGGGTCTTAGCTGACAGCTGGGATCAGCCCACCACAGGCACAAAGTTCAGACCTGTGTTATTCATGCTACTGCTGTACCTGAGTTATTATCACACTTTGGCAAACATTTTGAAAATTACATTTCTAAGTTGTAAAATAACACAAAGTATGTATTCATATGAGTAACATGATACATTCGTACTGATGTAATGTTCACTTAAAAGAGCTGTTCCATTTTAAGGTAGCAGAAAAACTAGCTGGAATTTTTGAGACAAAAAAAAGCCCAACAAATTCAATAGAATTTGGCCACCTAAATCATTCAGAAAGAGATTCTTAAAGGACAGAAAATGCATAATCTAGTCTAAAGATTCATGCAGATTAAGGACTACGGACACACAGAACATTATCAATAAATGTGTACAAGATGTCTGTTCAATGCCCAATATATTGTTCAAAACAATTTTTAGACGGTGCTTTTTCTGCCAGGTCAGTTTTTAATATAGGGGATTACTCAAAGCATTATGGAGACACAAATGTTTACACTTACAGTATGTCAGATTACAGCATATGTAGCCAAGATTTGGCTTGAAAAACTGTAAAGTTATGCATAGATGTCCCATTTGAAAAGCATTTGTTTCAAATGTTAATATCAATAAAAGTTAAAAATGTGAAAATAAAGGATGAGTCCAATTTCAAAACTATCAACTCGCATTAATATTCTGAGCAAGAGATACTGCAGTTGAATCTGTTTTCTCAACAAGAAATGTATATAAAATACACCTATAAAAGGATAAATCTTAAGACACATAAACTCTTTTAGCTTTACCATTTCAGTATTCTGAAGTATGAGTTACTTATTGTCAAATATTTCTAATACAACCAATCATTGTTTAATTTTTCCTGATTTGTGAAATATTGCTATATTGTGTGGCAATACAGAAGTAAATAAAATGAAACCTTGACATGAGGAAAGCTCACTAATTCATATTTTCTAAAATAGCTCCAGAATAACTTCACAAGCTCCATTTATTTTTATCCCTGTTAAAGTACTTTTCAGGGACCCCCCCCAAACCTAGATTTACAATCCATAATTCAATCAAACAACATCGTTGTATATAATACCCCAGGGCGATGATGAAAGTTATTTTAAATGTGTTCTTAGTAATTCAGACTAATCTGAGCAAGGAACAGCTTAATCTTTTTTAGTATGATCACTGCCTATGTTTAACAAGTAACTATTATCAATTTACTGTTTCAATGGAATGGGAAACATTTTTGCTTGTACTTGTCTTTGTCATAGCCTGTCTTTTTTTTCCCCCTTCATTTTTTTTTTTTTTTCTGGTCTCAAAGAGCAAAAGCATATGCCTGAGCACTACATTCCAGAGATCATTTTCACATTGCAGTTCTCATTAGCCATCTCTCCTTTTACAAACACTTCTGTGTACTAACAGAGGAAGAAAGAAGCAAGGTTTTCCCGTTCTCTGGAAAACACTGAGAAGTCCCGAGGACAAGAAGGAAGTAGTTAGGAAATTGTGAAGTTCACTGTACTGAAACCAAGAGTGGCACTGGCTTAGCTTCTTCCAAATGTTATGAAAAAGTTAAAAAAAAAAAAAAAAAAAAGGGGGGGGGGTTTGGCGGGTGGCTAGGACTGCAGGTTCCATGTCCTCTACATTCTCACTTTGCAAGAATAACGCTTTTTTCCACTTCCTCCCCATTGCTGGTGCTACAAACTAAAACTCTTCATGTCTAACCACAGTAATTCAGGTTCTCAATTAGCCATTCAGCAATACCTCTGCAAGTTGCTCTGCTACTCCAGACTTTGCGGAGGGCTGCAACAACTCCCTTCCCTCCCGACCCCACTACAAAAGCAAAACGCTGTTTAGAGTAAGCAGTGGCAAGACATCTTCATTGTCCACATGAGCAAAAATTCCAGCTCATCGCAAGACTGCTATATGTAATCACAACTACTCCAATTATCTTCCATAGACATTATATTACTAACATCCGTTTTTTCATATGCCATTATTCTATCTTCTACTGTATAGTCTAGCTAAATATCTGTGCACTACACTTGGCCTCTAAGAAAATCATGGCAATGTAATTTCAAACTATAACTAATGTAATGTGTCAATAAAATTTATTTAAGACAGCAATCATCCCTCTCAACACATAACTGAATACAAAAGGGAATGTGCATCAGATAATTCCTTTGTATTAATTTATAACTGCCACAGCTTTATAGATGTTTCATCTGAGAAACGCTTCTACTTAGAGTCCTGCAAACAGCCCCCTTATTCATCAGATTGGACATTTCAATTATCTCCTGACCCAGAACATCTGACCCTATGGACTTGGGGTACATGACAGGGCTATGCCACCCAGCAACATGGCACCTCTTCTCTTCATGACCCCATGCTCCAAAGACCAAGAACTGCAGCTCTAGCTTGGCTGGGGAAAGACACTTAGTGGTGTCCAGCAACTGCTGGAGTGGCAACCAAGCAGGAGGGAAACAAACAAATAAATAAAAATCAACAGTTGAATGAGTCTCTGGCATACTTTAATGTGTCCTAAATATCTGTTAAAAGATTGTTATTTGAGACTTCATTACAAAAAAACGCAAACAAAAGAAAGCCAACATCCATTCTGAGTTCATGTATTTTTAAGTATACTTCCCTACAAGTGATTTTGTTTTGGGGTTGGCCTTTTTTTAAATGCAAAGGGCACAATTAAATTTTAGAGATGATACCGCCATATAAAAAACTTATTTTTTTTTACAGCAGTATCTCAGGCTAATCTGTGCTCATTAGCCCTGTCTCTGGGCTGATCTCAAAAGTACTCAGAGCCTGCAAGTTGTATGGGTGATGCTATGACAGAGCTTCGGCTAGCTCTGCTATCAATAATCTTTTCAGTAAGGTAAAATGACAGAAGCTGTTATCACAATTACAGGTCTGTTAGCTTTATATACAGAAAACAGATCAGCTTTGCACTTCAGAGTTTGCATTTAAAGATAATAAAGCACTACTTAAGTACCCACCTTCATCAGTTGCTATAACCCTATCTAGTTTGCAAGGCTTAAAAAGCCTTTCCTGAATTGGAGCCAAGAAGTCACAAGCATAGGAAAGGCGAAGGACGACAGGTATACGGCAATCCAAACAAATGCACAAGGAAGCTTTCAAACATGCACACTGCAACAATTGACTTAGCAAAAATGCTAATACCAGTGCCACATGAAAAATTACATCAGGAAAATGTTCAACCATACCAACCTATACAGATAACAGTAGCGAAAAGTACCACAGACCCATGGCTTGCCTACATTACTTATTAAACAAGTAAGCAGGTATTTTTAATTCCCTTCTAGCTTTAACTTTTTAGGTCACAACAAAGGTTTACAATAAAAAACAAACAAACAAACAAATAACCCCCCAAACCAAACGAAACACAAACCCATAAAAAGAAAACCATGAAAAAACTCCCCAAAACCCCACACAAAAAAAAACCCCACACCACACAGGAAGGTACCAAGGACTCAGTGGGTTAGCTCCAAATCTTTTCTACTGGGCACAGTTTATACCAAGGCTTCACAAGCAACCACTTTAGGCTCAAAATATGCCTTTGGACAGTTAACTTGTATTCTCACATCCTGCCCAAGGAAGGAGGAAAACACATTAGCAGATGTCCTGAAATCATGACAGCTGCCAACAATCTAAGGTAACTACTTGAAGATTTGCAAAGCTGTGCATTATTAACATCTACCCTCACCTAAAAATAAAGTCAATACTGTCTTTGCAAGACGCTATCACGTAAAACTATAAATTACAAACCAATTCGACTATTCGACTACACACTTATTTTTCTTTTTTTTTTTTTTATCATAAGTAAAACAACAAGAAAAATGACACATTAATGCCTAGTGTTAGAATCATAATAAGCCTTTGCAGGGATGCACTCAGTCACGCAGCCACAGGCCGACGTTGTTTACCTAGGGCTTTCCAGGTCTGCGAGAAAAAGCCAACATTCCCATAAACAAACACATTTAAAACAGAATAATTTGTCAGAGTGCTTTGCATCATTTCTAGTCTGCAACTGAGAACACAGAGGAGAAGTAGAGAGTTGAAGTTTAATAGCTAGGCATCTGCATGGACCCAAGAACAATACCAATATTCATTAAGAGGCCGATCTCAAACTGCCATCTCATATTTTCAAGACAAGCACCCTATTAATACATTTTCTAACCTTAGCATAACTCTTATGTTTTCATCTCAAGACACCCACACACACATTGGTAAAGAGTTCCCAAAATTATGACAACTACGTGCCACACACACCAGGAAAAAAAAAAAAAAAAAAAAAAGTAAAAATAAATCTCAGCGAAGCTATATATTGTGCCTTGCCAATCACAGTGAATTGCACAGCCAGGAGTTGCTACAGCCAGATTTAGCTTTGTACAAGCTAACAGGATTCCTTTATAAATTTAGCTAGAGGCACGGGCAACAAACGCTTGTGGAAATTTGAACCGCAACTCTCCAGCAGCAAAGTCTGCTCGCTCCAAGAATGAAACAGTAGCAAAAGACGACTATTAGCAGGCTCTTATTACGCAGCTTTCAAAACACCTATAAGTCATCAGGTTCTCTAGACAGCATTATTAAATTGCTGAAGTACCCGCAAACATTAAAGAAAAAAGGAAGGCCACAGCTCTTTTTGAGCCTGCCAATTAATAATTAAGGAAGGAAAAAAGCCAACTAAAGACAGACCATGTTGGAAGCCAGCTGAACATACAGCTAAGTTTGTTTCAGGTCTTTTTCCCTGATAGTCGGAGCACTGCAGCTTGTGAAGAAAGGCGGTGAATGCCCCAGGTCTGTCAACGCTAACCGAAGGATGAGCTCCACAGGGCTTCTCCTTCAACTAGAGGGACAAGGACCGGGACAGGCAACCCGCAAAGCGGGGCAAAAGCCCGGGCGGGAGATGGGGAACGCAGCCAGGGTCCCACAGGACGGCAGGACACCGCGCTGTCCCCCACCGCCGCTCCCTCTTCTTCCCCCCCCCCAGAACCCGCGGTCCTGCTACTCAACCATAAAATCAATCGCATCGCCAACCCCCGTCAGGCCACCGCTTATCACAATCCGATTAGCGTTACTTTAAAACGCCAAAAATCGAGGGCTTCTGGGGAGCGGAGTTTTCCAGAAGTCACAGGTTTGCTAAAGCATCTGCACAAAACCCGCAACGCCGTGCGATTTTACCGTGCACTGAGAGACGCCGCCCCCGGCGAGGAGACCCGGCGAAGCCCCCCGGCCCCGCGCAGCCCCCCGCTGCCCCGGGCGGGGCGCCCAGACACAAAGCGCCTCGGCGCAAAGCGAACCGCAGCCGGTGGCCGCCGCCGCCCCGCTGGAAGCCGGGCGCAGGGTGCCCGCCCCGCCGGCTGCCACAGGCGGGGAGCGGCGCGGGGGGCGGCGGGGCTCGCACAAAGGCTGCGGGGCACCAAACGCCCGCTTCCGCCGGGGCGGTTTCAGGGCGCTGCAGGGTACCGGTTGCCTCCGGCGACCACCCGTCCGCGCCGGACCGGGCCGTGCCGTGCACCGCCACCGCCGCCCCTTCCCCTGCGCGCCCCTCGCGAACAAAAGCCCCGCGCTCACCGGCGGCCGCCGCCGCCTCGCGCCGTCCTCGGCCCTCGCGCTGCCGCTCCGCCTCCCGTTTAAAATCCAGGCGCAGGGCGCTCGCCCCCCGCCCCCGCAACTCCGCCAGCGGCTGCGCCCCTCGCAGCGCCCGCGGCCGCGCTCCGGCTCCCTCCGTGCGCTCGGGCTCCGGGCAGCGGCTTCCCCGCCGAACTTCCTCCTCCTCCTCCCGGTGGGGCAGGGGAGTCTGCGGAACTCCCCTCCTCCATGCGGCTCCCGCAGCCCAGCCGCTGCCCCAGCCCCTCCCAGGGAGGCCCGGCCCGGCCCCGGGCTGCAGCTGACTCCGCTCCCCTTCTCCTCCTCCTCCTCCTCCTCCTCCCCCAGAGGCTGGGAAAGGGGGGAAAGAGAGAGATTAACCATTCGGACTTGCCTCTGGAGCCAAGCCAGAGAGAGCAGCCGGATTACAGCTCCGGGAAGAAGAAGGGAGGAAAAGAAAAGAGAGAGAGAGGGGGGAAAAAAGCCCAGCTACCGTTCGCAGGCAGGGAGCAGGCACTCGGGTCCCCTGCCCTCCCTCCGCCGCCGCGGCACCGCCCCCCCGCCCCGCCGAGCCCTCCGCCAGCTTCGCTCCGCCGCCGGTTGTACATCTAGCGATGTAACGCACAGCACCGGTATGGGCTGGTGCGGGCTCCTGCAGAGGAGTCCGCAGCGCCAAAACGCGAAAACAGTCCGTAAAAAGCAAATTCAAAGAGGTTTTTAGAGACTACACCTGCCTCCTGGCAGCCTGCCTGGCCATCTTCTTTGAAAAAAGTGAGTTTAAAGTTACTTTTTAAATGATTTTTTTCTTAAAATGTTGTGTGAGACACGCACGAACAGAGAAACCGCTTAAAGCCTGAATTCTTCACACTTGTGCAGTGGTCCTTATTTTTCCAAGCCCTAAGAAAACCCTTGGTTTCCTGCAAAACCTTCTTCCGTAACTCACGTTCAGTAAAGCTCCACTGCTTTTGTTCTGCACCATGATTTCTCCCTGTACTCATGCTAATATACAGCATTTGGAATATGAGGAAATTTGGGAGGTTAGCGTAGCTCATAGTTTTTAGATGTCAAAACAAGTAATTACAGCAGGAAGTTTCAGTGTTTGCCCTCATCTTACCTGTTCTCACGGGAATCCTTAAAAAAAAAAAAAAAAGAAAAGAAAAAGAAAAAATAGTCTGGCGGGGTCCGTTTCTGTGTCATTAATTCAAAAGCCCAGAGCTCTTTCCCAACATGCACATTGAATATGCTTCAGACCACTGCTGAATCTTAAAAGATTAACACATTTCTTTATTAATTTTGGCCACGTTTCAAACCAAAGGTTTACATGTAATAAGTAGGACTATATTAGTTTCTCAACTAAAGAAAAAAAAATAATCCCCACCCTCAAGTGTTTTCATGACAGCCATTGTTACACGCAACGTTCATTCACATTGCAGAGTTAGAGCAGAGTTATCACCAAGGGGTAGGTCCTGCTCTACCCCTCCTTCCCTGCCAGCCACTGTCCTTTCCACGCAGGAAAGGCAGATCGTGGAAGGCTGGGCTCCATGGGTCTGGAATGGCTCTCTACACAGTTGCTCAATGGGGCAAACGGGGAAAGCACAAGTAATTTCAGATATTCACTAGTACCTCCGCTAAGCCCAGCCCACCGGTCATGACCTCCTGTACTGCACGGCTACTCTGTATGTGAACTTAGCATCCAACCCAGCACACATCCTTCCCTCAGCACACTACACTCTGACCTTGCACTGGGGATAAAAATTTGACGCTCGTTTGCATACTAATAAAAAAAAAAAAAAGAAGCATCAAAACCCTCTCTAGTGAAAAATACTGGGAGAAAAGCATTTATAACTCTTTCCCATTGGGGGAATCGGGGAACGTTTTCCCTTTATGAACAGATCTTTCAAAGATGATAATAAACCAAACTACTGGTTGATGCATTTAACTTGAGCCAAATTAAAACAAATGAAAATGCACACACATCCCCAAATGGGAAATACAAGAACAAAACCCCCAAACCACAGTGCGTTCCAAGTTCCTCTAAGGAACTGTACAGTCTCTGCAAATATGTTTTAAAGGCCTTACATGATCTGTTCCATATGGAGTTTGTTTTTCCTCAGTGCTGTGACTAACAGGAAAAACCTTCAAGAAGAGAAGTCTCATCCTCTCTCTTCATCCTTCTACCTCCCTTTCCCCAAAGGACTGATCATGAGCCAGTCTGGTTTCTGTTTGCTTGTGCTAAAAATAGCGTTCCAGCAGACTGACCAAATACCTCCAGTTTTATGTCGACTGACAGAGTACAATCATTGTTGCAGAAAGAATGATAGACGTTTAAAGGGCAAGCTTTACAACACTGTAATACAAAACCACGGATCTGAAAAATTACCAATTTTTGAAGGCATTAGCTACATGAAGAAACCATGGGAACTCATCTCTGAAGGGAATCCAGGTGACTATTGGTAAAAGGGCATGAGTGACAAGAAGACTGCAACAGGTGAACCTTTCACCCGGGTGTTGCCTGTGCATCAGAAGGCAAGTGGTACAGGCAAGAGGACCTCACGTTGTGGGGATTCCCAAACGCTTGCTCTGTCACCCTCAGCAGTGCTCCTGCACACAGGCAAAAGACAAGTCTCTGCTTCCCCCACCTCCATCTTTTTCTGTCTCTCTCACAGCATCTCCCATACCCTCACACAGTAGGACCTCTGCCTTTCGCTCACACATAAAGCAGGATCCAGCTCCATCTGTCAGTTCTTCACCTCTGTCCCTCCTGCTGCCCCTGCAGTCAGGAACCCGCACCACTGAGGAATCGGTATCTTCCACACTGGTGGTCAGGACTTGCCTTCATGTACCATTTGCAAGTGGTTTGCTCACTATGGTTGGGGATCTGTAACCCAATGTTATTTTCCCCTTCGGGATTTTCCTTTCTTTTAAGAAGTCTGCTTATAGCGACTAGTCTCTCAATAGCTTTGTACAGATAGATATGCTTGCAAACATCATAGCATTTCTTTATATCACCCGGACAGAATCTCATCAGTTCTGGTGTTAATGTTTTTCTCATTTTGGCTGTGCCTCGGCGAAACTGTAAGCAATGCTGTTAAACATACAGAAACCTGTGTTGCTTCAGTTTTGCTGATGATGAATTTCAGCATGCACTTGAAGACAAGCACAAGTTTATCCATTCTGAGTTAGAATCTGGAGAAAAATAAATCTGTCCCTACAACAGCAGAAAACTGCTACTTACTTGTAAAGACACCACATATACACACACACTTAAGAGACAAAAAGACACATCCCAGATTTGATTGTCTGGTGGAGGGGGGTGGGGGTGGTGTCTGTAGAAGCAAGCAGTTGCATCCATGCCATGTAAAAGGGGATAAGGCAGGGAAAATGGATATAATCTTAACCTGGGCACTCCCTAGTCAGCCTAAATAATTAAAAAAATAATCTGCAATGTGCTTCTTGCCTAGCATCCAAATTAATTATTCCACCCACAATACAATTTAATTGGCAGGCACAGGTATACTCATTTGCTTTGCAAAGCAGTATTATTAAGTGTGGGGGCTTTAGATCATACCTCTGTCTAATAGAACATACTCTTCCATGTATACTAATGCCAAGAAGTGCACAATCATTCCAGTAATTATATGTTCTAGTAAAATCATTAACATCAAATAAAATACTATCATACTTATTTTATGCCTGGGTCCTGTAGGTAGATAAGATAAATAAGCTTCCAATTTTTTTTTCACACAGGTTAAGTCTTTACAGCAACAGCTGCTAAAACTTTTAATCACAGACTGCAACATTCAAAATATTTTACTCCTATTCTTACTACAAAGTTTAAGTGGAAGTACTTTAAATACAAGATAACTTTGCATGCTACTTGCCTTGGGAAACTAGTGCGTATAAAGAATGGGAGTAAGATGATGAAGTTTAGTGGTTACGAGCATGAAGACAGTCAACATAAGAAAAGAACAAGGTACTGTACAGAAGGAATTGGCGTAATCTTTCTAGGGAGATGGTTTGATTCCTTCTTTGCCTGGGAATGTTTCTATGCAGAAGTAAACATCTTTGAGATCACTTGCTTTTCCACATAGCAGCACTGCTTGGATCTTCCACAGATGCAGCTATTTCATAAAAATAAAAATAATAATAATAAAAAAGTACAAGACCAGCTGCAGTTTTCACAAAATAGACTTCTGGTAAATTTAAAAGCTAACTACCTTGTCAGCTCAGGTCCCAAAATCATTAGAAGCCTTGGTCCTTAAGCACAACCTCTACTTCATTATGCTTTCTTAAGCATTATGGTAGATAACTTCTACATTTCCCATCTGTTCTCATCCAGAAAGTTTTTCTGCTGGCTTATTCCTGAAAATATTTGCATCTACACCCCTACAAACAAAAGACATGTTTCAGTCTTACAAGAGCTTATGTTCTTCCCAATGACATTTTTTTTAGAGTGCTTTAGGTTATAAGGCTGGAAGCAAGCAGTTAATTTCAACCTCGTAGACAGGGATGGCCTTCCACCATCCTGCTCTGGAAGAAAGTCACCGCTAATTCCACTCCATACTTCTCATACCAAAACCACCAGGTAAGGACAAACCATTACAACCCCTCTAGAACCCAGGATGCTTACCCCTTTTCCATTGACAGGACAATCAAAAACACTCAAAGCTGGAGCAGGAACCCAACCATTCCCTCTTCTCTGTTCAGTTACTTGCATAGCAGAAAAGCTTACTGGGTGCACAGGAGGTGCTGGTTTCGCAAAACTCAGCTGTTTCTTTTTAACTTGATTATTCAGAAAAGAAATACTAAGACATGCCACAAGAGGCCTTTGGTTTGTGTGTTTGATTTAGGGGCTGCAAGATCACGTCCTTTAAAAGGTTTTTTTCTTGATGCATGCTTTGTGGTGACTCCACATGCACAAAAAAGCAAGATCAAATCTGAGGTCTTGTGAATGCAACAAAGAGTACATTAAAGTCACTTTAAGCAGCAACTAAGCTACTTCTTTTCTCAACACTGCTAATACAGGTTGCTCAGATGGCAGACAAGCTCATCTAATTACAGGAATTCACTTCGACTTAAAGGAAACTCCTTCAAACGTATAACCACCGGTTTCTTCTGGCTCATCTAGCTTATTAAAAGAACTTTTACTACTTACATTAAAACCTTGTGGTTCTCTACTTTCAGCTGTGCCTTTTAAAGCACAATGCTTCACAATAATTAGACTAATTGTTTTAAGCTACCATCTGAGTAATGAGTAATAACTAAGCTTTTTTTTTTTTTTCAGGCAATAAACTAAATTCAGCCCCTAGCTAACTGCTCCAAGTTTACCAACCAGTCCCTGGAGTATTTCTCTCAAGCACAGCTGGCCCAAGGTTCTCCCTTGCATTTAGTCTGGTTTGCTACTGTCAGAGAGCAATGACCCCAGAGCAGGTGGTTTGCAAGGGTAGTTATCTGGCCGGGGAGGATCCTGAGGGGCAGATTTGCAAGAGGGTGCTAAGAGAACTGCAGTCTCCTTTGCTGTATCGCTATCTAATGCAGCACGCATTCCCAATCACCTATCAGATAACTGCTGTGCCCCTGTTCAGCCATCCCAATCCTCATCAAAACTGCGTCCTGTGCTGTCCTAAGCTACCAGGCAACAGCAAAAAGCTATCTTGAGGAAATACTTTTCTATCTCTAGCCACCTAGGAGTGGCAAAAGCCAACCAGGTCACAGGCAACAGGCATAATTCATCACAGTCCTCAGGCAAGTTTAAATTACACTGAACAACTCATGCTCAGCCACTGCAGACTGGTCAGGAGAAGGTGATATATCAGATGCTATCAAGCCAGAACAAAGATTTAACAAACCCGCTCTGGTTTCATTCTGCACATACCTACATGAGTGCAGACAAGGCAGCAGAAAAGGAAGTCCCAGAGCTTTATCAGGAGTTGTAATGATCAAGGCTGTTAACCCCCAAATGGGAACTCGCATTGACCTTGGTCAGTACCTATCCAGAAGAAAGATGTACGCCCTAAAATGAAGATCTGTCATTGACAAAAAGACAGAGAATGTCTTACATTTTTCACAAATCTTGCTACCTACATTACGGATAGATGCTTTTGATTCTTCAATAGTTGCATATAGCAAAGTAAACATGCAAAGTACCTCAAACAGAAGGGAGAAAAAAAAAAAGCAGCACATCACACTCAGACAAGGAGGGTTAAGTGGAGAGAGATATCTCAGAGAAATAATGAAATAAGGCAGAAAAATAAAAGAAGGGGGAGTGGTGTGAGAAACAAAACAACAATAACAGAAAAACACTGAAGTATTATGTATTATCGTCAGTGGTTTGGTATGAAATGTGATGTTAATTTCTTTTATTTAGTGTAGAAGGTTAGCACAGAACGCTGGTACAGGAGAACAACCCAAAGTTAAAACCAGAAACAACATCATTTAGAAAACACAGTGTATTGCAGCATCTTGTAAATACTTGTTTGTATGACATGGCCTATATTAGGTATTCTATCTCTGGTCACAAAGCAACTATCTATATCAAAAAGTATGACATTTGAATGCTTGTCACAGCACTCTCCAAACTATCAAGCTGCAACAAGGTCTTTTACCATCTCATACTGGCACACTCTTCATCCCAGCCCCTCTGCTGCCTTCTCCTCATCTCTCCTCCTCACTCAGGGTATGCTCTTTCTGCTCCTGCTTCTGCTTCTGCCTCTGCTGCTCTCTCTTCCTTGGCTACCCAACCTCTTAACTTAACCAGCCACAGCTGCACCTTACCTACATCGACCAACCCACCGCCCCTGAAGCCAGCCCACAGTTGTATATTATCAATGCTAATTAACCCAGCTTCATTATTCTACAAATGCTAATGTAACAGAGGTTCCCAATAATTCTGAGGCATAACTGAGTATCAGTTTTCAATGTTTTCAAAGAAGAATTCCACCAGTCAAGCAGCCAGTACATAATAATAATACACTGTATTATTATTGCAAATGCAAGAGTTACCAAATGAAGTCACATCAAAAATCGGAGTCTTTGGAAAGAGCAGATCAGGGAGTCCCAGAGATTTCAGAGTGTCCCAGAAACTAAAATGCCCAAATTTCACTGAATACTGTTACTAGCTTACTGTGCTATCTCAAGAGATGGCAGATGAAATCACCTTCAGAATATCTTTTTCCTAGCCACAGACAAAGCAACTGATGCAAGAAAGAGACAGAAGTCTGTTCCATTTCCTCAAGCCTTCAGCTTTATGAAACATCTGGCCCAGGACAGTGCCCCACTACAACACTTCGAACGAAAAAGCCAACAAACACTTACATCTGTTAACTGCCTGTAAATCTAAGCAGCTGCGTTGTGAGTCATTTCAGGACTGGCTAATAATTGAATAAACAATTGTAATTATTCTCCATGAAACTCCCGTGTTTTCTTTCAGTCTTGGCATCTCCTCTTATGAAAACTGTACAAGCTAGGGTGCAACCACACAAATTCAGTCAGCTATGACAATGTTTACCTAATACCTCTAGTCTACCAACCATCATGGAGCGCATCCTGGTTATGGGCAACTAATAGTAATCATTTCCAAATATTCCAAATCCAGTGATCAGAAACTTAACTAACAAAGTGATATTTTTGAAGGCCCTCAAATAACAGTGCCATTTCTTATTTATACTGCAATAATGCTTATAAGGCACAGCGACCAATGCACTGCATACAGAACTTGTAGAAAATGAGAAAGTGGTTCCTACACCAGAGAATTTACAGTCTAAGTGGTGTTGAGATTGTCCTGAACCTTTGAGTAAAGGTAGCTTAAATTTCAGCTGAAAAGGAGGTCTTTTTTTGCTAGATCAGTGGTCTTCAGCCTATGGTCTACCTTTAGGAGATCTTGAAAGGTAACTGAGAGAGGGAGGTTTACTTTGGTAGGCATAGATTCACTCTGTAGGGGCCCACAAATTTGAAACAGGTTGAAAATACTAATCTGGATGTATTTGCAGCCTATGCCATGGAATTGCATTCTTGTTCATTTATGTGATGGGATTAAAACCACACAACTGGCTAAACAAGAGGGGCAGTCAGCCTGGTAAGTGTACTGAGAGAGACACTGGAAGGGGGAAATATTCCTGGGCTCCACTGGCTTCTGCTGCCTTCCAGCAAAGGACCACAGACTCATCCGTGCAGACTGAACAGTTAGCAGCAGCAACTGCAAAAAAGCTGAGAGAGAAGGACCTAGGAGCCAGAAGATCTCACCTTGGTTCTGCAATGTGTTGGAAAGAGTAAAATCAAGCTCTAGGGTCTGTAAAAATCTATAGATTTTACTGCCAGATACAGTAATTCCTGTTAAACCTCATGAGATTCATAGGAAAAGTTTGTAATGTGAAGAACCTCTACTGGTGAGCAGATAGCTTTGCTGCTGTGACTAATTCAGCCTACGTTAGCTTTGCCAAGGCTATAAAAGTTTCAGGCTGTTTTATTGACACAAATACTGCTGGAAAAAGCTCTGACGCCCCTCCAGCTGCACATTTCTTTCCACCTACAAGACACTGCTGCAGGTTACATGAGATTTCTTAGTTTATCTAGGAAAAAAAAAAAAAAAAAAGCAAGCGCAACAGTGCTTGTGTCTGGAGGCTAAATTTGCTTGAATACCTAACAACTATCTTGTTTGCCATTCCTGGAGGAAGATCCTCACAGCTGTGCTTCCCTAAAAACAACCACATAAGTGTTGCACGCTGCTGCACAGAGCTCCCCTTCATAAGGGTGTATGTTAATAAGGGTAGGAGATATCCTGGGAGAGGAACACGTCCAAATGTGCAAGGGCAGCCCAGAGTGAAACAGAGTCCCAGGGCTGACACAGAGGAAAAAAAAAAAAAAAAGCTAAACAAGGCTGGTGAGTTGTAAATTTGGGATATTTTACCCGCAGAGTGAAGGTCTGTTTTAACTACAAGAGATTGCTATGGTCAACAGGTATTACAATTATTATTCTGAATCTTATGGACTGGAATGACATAAAACTGATTCACTGGAAAGCAATACCTATAGATGCAGGCAGAGTTACTTGCTTCTTTGTATAAAAACAAGTCAGTCACAGAGATCTTTCTTTGTCTACCATACAGCTGATGTGCGTGGTAGACAAAGAAACACTTTTTCAGCATGTTTCTCAGAATGAGGTCCCTCTTGACAGTAGCTAACAAGCAAAGGAACATCTTTATTTGAAGTCCACATTAGAGGCAGAACATTGGTCTTTTCTGCCTTAATCACTTGAACTATGTAAGGCAGTTCTTTTTTCTACCTTTTTTCTTTTCATTAAAAAAAACCACAACACTTTTTTGCAGTCTTTCTTTGGGCCCAGGACTGTGTGTTTTGACAGACTGAGTCCATGGGCCTATTATACGCTTCCACAAAACAAATTAAGCCAAATGCTTGTTCAAATCAGTTGTTCCTGTCTGGGGAAAGAGATTTAACAAATGAAAAAAAAAAAAAAAAAAAAAAGAAGAGGTTTGTCCCACAGCACTGAGTATCTTAAGAAATCTCTCTCACTCTGCAACCTACCCTTTTGCCGCCTTTCTCATTTTTTGAGTTCTTTGTGGGGATCTTGAACTGATCATGACTGTTCTATCACTGCTCTGGGCCAAATTTTTTGCATAGCAGAACAGAATTTCAGAAGTAACCATGAAAATGGAATAAATGTCCCCAGAAAGAAAGAGACCTCAGATTTTATCCTACATTACCGTCTTGTTTCTTTTGCATATTAGAAAACATATAGCCCACATATTACAAAGATAAAACATTGAGTCTAGAAAACACTGTGCTGCAAGCAGGTTTTCCATGTAGAACACACTCAATGCACAAAGGAAGACACTTAAATGTTATAGCAGGAGGGTACTGACAGCAAAGAAATAGACTAAGAGAGGAAAAAAAGATCTTTTCTGATCTTCCCCATATCCCTTTCTTGAAGGCTGGCCTTTCCACCTAGGTAGATACTTCAAAGAAGAAAAAGTAGCACACACACACACACACACACAAAATACTCTCAAAAGGGCAATCAGAGAGAAAGTGTGTACACACATCCTTCCTTTTGAGTAGCCTTTCCTGAATGTTACCTCAGCTGTCTGCTGAGCCCTGGTGGAAGGGGTTCCTTTTTATTAAAACAAGTAATAAAAACCTTCCTCTTCATATTTTGGAGCCAGCAACTCCCCTCAGCAGCAGCAGTTTCCAAACCTTTTATTGCACATACAGACTTTGCACTGAGCTCTGCTTTTGTTTTGTGGCACTGGATTGTACAGGCCACTGGGCATCGTGCAGCACTGGAGAAGCTCATGTGCCGCATCCTGCCCGTTTGCCACCCAACATGACCCCTTCCAAGACTCAGTTCCATGCAGACTATGCACCTGCCTTGGCTGGGATCTGAGACAACAGCTTAGACAGCGCTGTTCCACCTAAAGCCCATCAGTAATTAATGTGCAGTCACTCATCAAGTCAGTCTCTGCCTGAAGACAGTTCTCAGCAGCTCCAGGCTAAAGGGGGATATATACTCGTAGATATGCTGCTTGTGACTGCTGTAGCAGGCTGGTGCTAGATTACAGGCATATATAGAATTATATATATATATATGTATATAAAACATATATAGACTCAGAGGAAAATTTGTATTCTTCCATTTGAAGAACACTTTGATTTTGGACAGTGCTGCTAAAATAAGTAGGAAAAGGAAATGTAAATTAGCCCTGGATATTCCTCTCAAGAAAAGAAGTTCCTTCCAAAATTCCAGTGAAAATTGGCTTTGACCTGGCAGATTTATGAGGCTTTGAAACTTTCAGTTGGAGCCTAAGCAATAGTTTGTTTTGTGTTTAGAATAATAACACTCCTTAACTGAGGCAAAGAGGGGCGGTGACACCACTATTTATGGCTTGTTGTCCCTCTCAGTTTCTGCACAGGGAATGCAGCTGGACTGGTTGTTGCTTTTACAATTACTGCACACTTTTTGTATTATCAACCCTCACGTATTGAAAAAAACACAAAACTGCTCCTCCAGAACAGGGGATTAATTAAAATGAAGAGCTTTTTGAAAATAATGTTTTCAGTTGATGTTGCTTGTCTTCTTCTTGAAGCTATTTGCGTGCATTTGTTCAAAATCTCCAAATTTTCCACCCAAACCAAGAACACTAGAAAATTTTAAGTCAAAGCTGAGACCTTCATACATTTTAAGGTTCTGTTATCTAAGGCCAGATGAAAAGCACTAAGTAACACAGTATTAGCAATAAGCTGCCAGTCACCAGCACAGGAACTTGACAAAGCTGTTTTGTCTTCTCAAATGGCTTCCTACATGAAGTGGCAGAAACTTAGAAGGCTGAAAATATCACAAAAATTTTGTGCAACATTTTTGGCAGGTGGACATACAAATATAGTTTAAAATTTAGTTTTCTTGCCATTCTTTTAAGATTGCTCCAAGTTTGTGTAACTCTTACCTGAGGTGTTCTTAATGTGCTGAAAGTACTTCTTTCTGTACAACCTTCTAAAATTGGCTCCGTAATTTACTTTGCCTTTTCTAAGTGGAGATAGTGAATAAAATGGGATTTTTTTTCCTACTGAAAAAGCAAATAGCATTGTTTCTACTTTTATACAAGAATTCAAGAGCTGCAGAATCAATAGGCTGTTTCATATCCCATCATCAGCAGATACTGGGCTGAAAGCCAGTTTCTCCATAATGGCATTGTTTAGCCTACAGTTTTGGTCATACTGTAATTCTAGTTAATTGATTGCTGGTTTGTTTGAGTTAGCACAATTGAAAATGGTAACGTAGACATCCAAGAAATATTTGGGGCAGAATAGTTCATTAATCAAGGTTACAGCATGTCCAAAACTTTAAACCAGACCTGGTTTGGTTGGATATAACCCCTCCCAGCTCTCTCCCACCTGATAGTCAGGAACTCCACATCTCCCTGCGGTCTGCTGCACTGATGGTACTGATGGAAGACAGCTTTCATCAGGACCTGGGCTATGGTATGTCGGCCTTTTGATTACCACTCAAAGCAAACAGAATCCCTACAGACAAAGCAAACCTTCCACCCAGTCCCCAGCACCAAAGGGAGATAGGATGATGCACTCACTAAAAAAGCCAAACCAGATGCACTCAAGCACCTTACCCCCGTTAGTGCAGACAGCTGAAGTAGCAAAGGTTACTGCAACTAAACCTTTCACCTCTACTTTACATTTGAGTGTGAAAGAAGCTGTTGTTTTCTGCCATTTTACATGTAACGACCACAGCACAGTCATGGATGCTTCCTCATGAAGAACAGAACTGTGCAAAGCAGAACCCTTCTTACTATTAGCAAAAACATTAAATTTAAGAACAGACACATATAATTACATTTATGCACCCAAATGAAGAAGGATGATGGTCATTCTGATACTAATGTAAGAAGCCAAAACGTTACGGTTTTTAACACTATCCTATAAAACATAGTGGATATGAAAAAAACATAACTTGTCTGGACACTCAGTACAGCATTTTGGACAGATGTAATAAAATAAATGAAAAAATGGTACCATTCTTTAGGATGCACATCCCTCAAACTATAAGAGGAATTGCAATTCAGGATCTCATGGTGCAGTTGTAGTCCCACTGGTACACATTGTAACATAGATGGGATTTGCATGTGTTTACTGTTCCATTGTCTGACTTTATCCCTACGTAGCATGGCTCACTAGATGACACAATGATTTGAGTCTTCACTGCTGTTCAGCTTTCACCACCCAAAGAAGAGGTTTAATGACAGAAAATTGTAACTTTTAATTTCATAGTGTAATGAGTTTGTAATAGCCAGGCTAGAATTTGAGCACTGGTCTCTTGAC
>JAVJGJ010000059.1:45455736-45474330 GCA_035590215.1 Microhierax caerulescens | reverse complement strand
TGACTCCTAGCTATGTGTGTTAATCCCAGAACTACCCTGGTGAGCTTGCATGCTACCTTGTATTGGTGTTACAAGGCATGAACTTCATGAAAAAGTTGCACCTGGCTTCAGAAGCCAGGTAATAGTACACATACCACTTAGAGTGGACATCAGACTCGACTCTCTCCTACCTCCTTCTCTGGAATGGCTGACAGCAGCTCACCACAAATGTTTTGGGAGAACTTATATTTCTTATCTTTCCTTTTACATACATCAGTAAAAATCTTTAGTGTACTTACAATGGACTGAACTCAAACAGAGCTCGTCCCCACTGCCTGAGCTCTGCCCACCATAGAGTGCCATAAGCAGTTTTTAAAGTGCAGAATGATTGATGACAGCTCAGCCTGGGGATGCTGAGAGACCCAGACTCATGACTGACGCAAGTGAAAAGACTGGGGAACAGGGGGTGGTCAGGTCTGAGAAAACAAAACCCATCACTGAAATCAGTGAAAGCTGCTGACAATTGTTTTTGCACACAGAGGTTATTTCTAAACATAAGAAAACTTATTGCTACTAACTGCTCTTCTCTGTTTCCTCTTCCTCTTGTCACAACCACGATCTTCCTGCCATAGTTAGAAAGGAAATCTGGAAGTAGGAAACAAGTCAAGAGGCAGCCCCGCCTTTATATAAGGAGACTTCTATGTTCCATGGAGTATTATTCTTAAAATAAGGAGAGTGTTTCTAGTTCTGATAATCTCAATTAATAAATTGAACTTCACCAGTCAACCATTATATTGATCAATTTATTGTATTTTATGTATTTGGCCTCCTTGTCCTAGGAGAACAAGACCTCAAAACTAGATGACAGATGTGACCCCTGAGAGTTTATCTTGTGTGTGAGGACAGAGAGAGCAGACGGCTGGAGGTGAGATTAAAGAAGCAATGATGTCCTAAAGCCAAAGGTTTTAGACTATTTGGCCATCATTCTACTGTCTTAATTAATGTCACACAGGTTTCTCTCCTTGGAGTACAGCAAAGAATATACCAAAAGCAAAGAGACAAACCCAATGCTCTAATAGCAGCAGATTGGCTAAATGAAATTAACACTCTGGTAATTCTTTGCCCGAGAAGCTTCAGCCCCAAACCAATTGATACTTTCCTCTTTTTTTCTTTTTTTCTTGTTTTTGGGGGTTGGTTGTTTGGTTGGTTTTGGTTTGGGTTTTTTTTTGACAGTCTAACGTTAGAAGGTGTGCCTTGATTAGGACAGCTTCCTTGATAAATCGGCCACTCCAAAATTTTTGGAAACTAAAAACTAAGGAACAGCATCTCCATATTAGACACTATTCTTGCTAATTAGGTTAAAGAGATCACTCCATTCTTTTACAGTATAATGACAAAACTGCATGAGATGTATATTGCCCTAAAGAAAAGACCATACAGAAGTCCAAAACAGCACTAGTTTTTTTCCCCAGTGGGAGGTAAGGGAGATGGTAAGTTTGACTATCAGATTCACAGTTCATGGGCCTTCAATGAAGGCTCAGTCCTGTTTTCAGTCACTGACGGACCTTCACCTTTCTTGTTCCTGGCATATGCCTGGAATTTCCCCTGTATTCATGGAAGCCACAATAAGCCAATATTCCAGATACACTGAGAAGAGCTTGTACTGTAAATGGGATGTAGAAAAAAAAAATAAATCACCTTGTGTGGAAGCCAGCACAGCCTATCACTTGAAACAATGGTCAGTGGCCCAGCCAAGTATATGCGGCATGGATGGGAAATCCCAGCCTTGAGACAGTAACCTTCCTGACCATCCCTTACCCACAAGAGTGAATCTTTTGTTGCACTGTGCTTGACAGTTCTTTGTCCTTTGAATTTAAATCACTTTGAAAAAAAACAGATTAATAAGAAACATATGTCAAGACTGTTTGAGAAAGATCCTCTCCTTATTAGAAGATGCTACAGAGTGGGACCCACATGCTATGTACTATAGAAATCATCATCATCCCTTCAAAGCATCAATTAATAACAGTGTTTCTGTTACATAGTGGAAGAAGAATTGTCTACGTTGAAAAAACACAGAACTCAACAGCAAAGTTAAATACAGAAGGTTTTTTTCAGAAACATTTACAGAAGTGGTTTTAATTTAGTGAAATCCATGCAATTTTGTGTATAAGCAAGGCTTGAATATAAGAATTACAAAACTCTTCTAAAACAAAACATGAATAGTCTTCATAACATTTAAATCACTTATTAAACAGATAGTGGTTAAAACAGCATATATCAAGATGGGTGGAGTTTTCCTAGTGGAGGCTCTGAAATTGTTTCCTCCAAACAAAACTTCAGAATACTTTTTCAGCACATCTGATTTCCTGTGTTCCTTGCTGTATTCCAAAAGTCAAAATATGCATCCTATTGTAACAAAACTCCTGGTTTACCAAGAAAAACAAACAAGCAAAGAGCTGCATGGTGTCAGTGCTGCAGGCAGCTTTTTGTATTTGTTGGAAGACCTCATTGTTTTATGGAACAGTAATTATTTGTAAGCATGCTCAAATATTTTCAACTGAGATCATGATGAAAAAAATTCTAAAACCTTTCCTCTTGTAGTTGCAAGGTTGATATCCACAGTGGTAAACTTAAAACTGACCGTTAGTTCAACTTTAGACCACGTGGTATGCAGCTATGCAAAACAAAGTCTGGTGATAAAGTAAAGATCAGCATCCTAGAATACCAAAATAGACTGCTCTCTCCCTATGGAAGACAGTCGTCGCTCCATCATGTTCACTACTCTGTGTCACTGTTAATAGGGATATATTGGGGCAGAATATTTGAAGTAAAGCCTCTAGTTAAAGCAGAACGTGGACAGACTGCAAGAATTCAGACAGAAATGGGGCCAGCCTAGAGTTTTAGAAGTTTCTAGGGTCCATATAATATAAAGATATAATTGGAGACAATTTAATTGTTTATTAAGATGTGGTTCCATGGGCAACCAAGCAAACCTAGTGGCCTACAGTGACCAGCAAAGAAGAAGCCTTACCCAGCCCTGGCCTCTCTTCTCCCCTGCCTTGCTCCCACACTACACATTTGACATCTGGACTCTTCCAAATGCTACCCTAAACTAGTACAGAGCTGTCCAGCTCTACTGCTGAGTAGCTTCCTGCTGGGCTGGTGGGTTAGCCTCCCCCCAGCATGGAAAGAAACGACTAGGAAGGGACAGGGTGGCATGTGCATGGGTGGGGGTGAGACTTTTCCATGTTGGCAGCTGTGAGCCATTAGATTGCACAGCTGCCCAAGAGACCACTGTTCAGTATGTAACATTATAGCAAGAGTCAAAGAGTAAGGGCTCCTGGACTCACTCACCTCAGCTGCTAAAAAAGACACTTGCCGTTGACTTCAGCTAACAGTTGGTCTTACTAATTCCATGAAATTACAATGCGGGTAAAGATCTCCTGCAGGCGAGTTTAGGAAATTCCTGCATTATTTGGTTTGCAGCAGGGAATCTGACTAGCAGACATCCAAGAGAGAAGAAAAACTGCATTGTGCTAGTCTACAAATATGTAACAAAAATTGTCTTCTGCAAATACATCACAGCTGAGCAAACCAGATAAAATCAGAAGTAAAAAATGACCATATCTATACTGCAGGTTGACAGCAATATAAGAACTCAAATCCAGGTCCCTTGAGGTCCTCCTGGCTCATTATCTACTAGAACTCTTCATATTCATAACACCTTGGACCCAGTTAGATTTCCACTAGTTTATATTGTAGTTTCTGTAACTCTTACCAGTCAAAAGTCAAATCCATCAACGCTGTGGAAGAAACGATTCAAGTGAACTGAAAACGCACACTAGACATTGGCTTAAGGAAAAGGTTTGGTTCAATGACAATTTTGATTCCAACGACACAGTGTTTTCCCGTAAGTGTTAGTTCCTAGAAAGACCTGTGGAGTTTGCAATTTTGCTCATTTAGGTTTTGTTACAGATTTGTGCAGGACTGAATGGACAATGGTTGTCTGCTGCTGAGTTAAAACTGTGGAGAACATTGACGCTTCAGCAGAGTGAGGCTGCTTTAGAAGGCAATTTATCTGTTATACTCTAGGTGATCTTTAAGGTCCCTTCCAACTCAAACTATTCTATGATTCTATAAATAGCACACACAGTAGTTAGTGTTAACTTAAGTACCTTGCTTAGATGTTTATTGACCTGTGCATCTATTTGCTAGAGCAGACTGTATTCTACTGAAGCCTTTTGAACCCCTACTTGTGTTTGTGGTTTGCAGATCACAACAGTTTCCCAGAATAAGGAGAACCTCCATCACATTTTAATTCATAAAACATATGCAGCCCATATGAGATGAGAAGAAGTGTATCCCAGAGGAATGGAAACTTCTAGTACGCACAATGTGTGGATAATGTGAGGAGCAACTGGTGCTGAGGGGAATTAAATTTTGGCACTGATTAATTTCAGCCCACAGTGCTAATTAATCCAGACAGTGCTCCTGTGAAGGAAATGCAGAAAGGCCTGTGATTGAGGATTTGTCAATGGATGAAAATTTGCATATAACAGGATAGAGAGACAATTTTAAATGGATAGCTGTTTCAGCTTGTCTCTATGAGTGGACATTCCTATTTGGAGCAAGTTCTAGCTTGCTTAGTATAAATGCAAAGCAGCTGGAACTCATTTAGAAAGAAAGAGGGGGGAAAACCCACTTCTATTTCAGATAAAGCCATTCAAACTCTCAAATCAGTTACTCATTAAACCTATAGACAAGTCTCAAAACCTACTATTTTATGTCCTGGAGTTCTTCAGTTCTTGCATATTTTTCACATCTGACAAGTTGTTAGTATAATTCTGCTGACGCTCCCTCCAAAAGTGTTCAGTAGAACTAGGAGTATGCCAAAGGGGGATGAGGATAACTGCAAGAATGGCTCAGCATCTGCCCATGCAAATGCTAAACGGGCTAGCTTTCTTCAGCTCCGGATGACTTGTGTGCGTTCAGACAGAAGGTTTATAAAATCATAACTAGGACAGAGAAGACTAACAAGGAACAATTCTTCATTATTTCTTATCATATAAACAAATTAATTTATCCAATGGCAGGTTTAAAAACAGATAAAACCAAAGTGAATAGTTTTCCACACAACAAGAAACTGAGTTGTGTGACTCACTGCTAAATTAAGTTTGGACGCAGAAAGTATTAACACGTTCAAAATGGGATTAGGCAAGTCAATGGCAGAAAGGTCTGCTGAGGATAACTGAACAGCCCTGATGTAGTATCAAGGGGAGGAAATTCCTGCAGCACTGGTTGCTAGAGAAGAGGAAAGAGGAACCGATCATTGCTCTCTTTCTTAAGCTCTTTCTCTAAGCTGTTGGTACTGGCTGTTGTCTGAGACAGGCTAATGGAGTGGTCAACCAATGTGACTTCTTAAGCTGATGTTTTCATGAGTTTCCAGCGACAATACCTGTGCTTAAATGGATTTCAACATCACATTCAGAAGAAATAATGGTACACAGAGTGCAGAGCACCAGAACTGGTTCTGGATCTTGTTTTGGATCCAGCCCTTTTGTGTTTCTTCCTTTTAGTACCAAGTATGATGACTCAGCTCATGTAATTTCTATGTATTTCCTTGCTAAGGAGCTCTGCTGCCATGTGGGAGGGATGGCGAGCACTGCCACTGTGAAATAAGAAGGTAACTATAAATAATTCCTTCCATGCCCTATATTTATTAGACTTAAAAAAAACCCTCTTGATATAATAACCCAGATGAGTGAATGATTTCTTTATGAGGGTCTTGACATTTTGGTCACATCTGATTAATTGAATGTTATGGTCGCTGTTCCAGAGGCTGTGTATTGAGAATGAATTTGCCTTGTAACTATCTGGCACTAAAACTTGATTGAAATACACAATGAAGTCTTTATGGCCTTTCTGGGCTCTGCCAATTCTACAGTTACCAAAAACAAAATTACAAGAAACTCTTCTTGCTTGTCTGTTTATTTCCACATTTCACTGTGCTTCTTTCACTTGATGATGCATTTTACAGATTTAAACTCTCTCCAACCTATTTTTTGCCCCAGTGCTATTAATGCAATATTAAAAAGAGATTTTCAGTTAAGGATGGACAAATTAATTTTGCCTAATTATGACCTCACAAAAGAGAAAAGATGGGATCAAAAGTTCAGTTTGACCTTTTTATGCTATCCTTGATATTTACTAATGAGAGACAAGCCAATGAAAAATAGATTGCAGTGAAAAATAGAAAAGAATTAAGAGAGAACATATAATGAGGAAATGAACACTAAGATTCCTCACATATGCTGGGTCAGTTTCTGTGGGATCGTGGAGAGCCCACCATTTCTACTATAACATACAAGGCGCAATCTAAAAAGAAAACCACAAAACCTCAAACCAAATTACATGACCTGGGGGAAATCATGCAGGAAAAACATGGATTTGTATTAGCTATATCAATAAAAAGGGAAGTGATAAGGAATGAAGTGGACCACACTTTTTGCCCAAACCCAAGATTTAAAACAAATTCTAGCATTATACAAAGTAGCAAGCTGCTAAATGGTTTCTGTATCTAATCTTATATTCAAAACAAATATGTATTTTTAGAAAAACAACATCATGAAGTTGTGAAGGGATTAAAAATACACCTGCCAAAGGGACTTCTTAACCTAAGAAAAATCAAAAGTAAAAAAAAAATAATCTAGTGCACCGAATTATAAGGTATCAGTTAGCTTTTATTACATTGTATATTATAAATGGTATGTCATTTAGATGTTTCTTAATGCTATACATATTATATGTCTTCCAGCATTCAGATTTTTGAGAAATTAAAATGCCAACACAAAACCAGATGCCATTGAACCAGTCAAGCATCTCCACTGAAATCCAAAGGCGTTTGACAGAGGGATGCTATTGATGGGTGGTTTCTAATATAGTTTGCTAATCACTTGGGGAGTTTTCAGCAATACAAATTATCTTAGAATTACAGCTGTAGTAGAACTTGTTTAAGGAAACAAAATTTGTTTATTCAGTAATAATACACAAGGAAAAAATAATATATTTCTACCAAAATACAGTGAATATATACAGGAGTTACATACCTGAGTATCATGCATTTTTTGGAAGCCTGACAAAAAAAAGATGTAAATAAAGCTGAAGAATCACGTGTTGCACTGAAATAATCACCTTGGGATACCACTAAGGAGTTCAGATACTCTCTGAACAATTTATAAATATCTTCTAAAACTAAGAAAGAATATTTCTTTAAAATTCCATGGACAGTAGAGCAAAATGATTATTTATTTTTTTTCCCCAGAAAATGCCAAAGGTTTGTTAGAAATAAAAGAGTTACAACAACAAAAGTAGGAGACGAAGAAGCAAAGTTTCTTGGTTTTCTCAGAAAGCCAGGCTTACATAAGCATATTTCCCACTCCCAAACATTTTGGGGAATGTAAAAACATTTCAAAGATGAACATAAGCTAAAAGTCCCAAAGGTAGTTATGAAATTTAACTTAGAGATTGGGTAGACAAATGATAACAAATAAATGCTTTCACGTGGTAAAGACACGCAGGAATAAACTGTTCTAGACTCCCATTCCAGGTCTCCCATTCCACACTTACCTGGCAAATTAACCAGGCAATATCACAGGAGCATGGTACTGTGCATTGACTTCTTTCCCCTGCTGACGTGAGGATGCAAACCCTCCTCCTGTATACTGAAAACCTCAGTCTAGTTCCCTCCTCTGCTTGAGACAACTTGAAGATGTATTTCTAACTTTCAAGAAAAGGCTCAGACCACAGATGTATGTGGCACACTTATCTGAATCGTTGGTCTATACTCCACCCAAAGTAGGAAGGGCAACGGCAACCTGACAGTCCCGCTTCCCAGGGGAGCAGGCAAAGATTGAGGACCCCCTCACTCATATGCTGGTGGGGCAGTTCCAGCAGGCAGGACCCAGGAATCAGCTACAGCCTGGAAAGGACTCTTATCTCTGAAACATTAAGAAGGGATGGCATCTCTGAGGAGGTATGACTCAAACCCCTTCAGCAGGAGGCTAAACATGAACTCGCATCCCATGACAGTATTCCAACAGATGAGCTGTTAAATAAACAGGCGATCCTTCTGAGCGACTTTTTAAAGCCAGACTTTATATTCCTCCCCTCTTTTTCACTGCCTTCTTCTACCACTTCCTAAAATAAAATATTTCAACACCAAAGAATTCATTCTTCATTCAGCACAGCAACTGTCCTTCATCTTCCCCTCAAGGTCTGTACCACACAGTGCAATACGAGATGGCTCCACTGGAGTTTTTCTGTCTTCTAGACACAATGATGAACACATTTACACCAAAAGCTGTATGAATAAGAGTGGTCTGAAAAATACACTACTGCAGCTAGAGATGCCAGAATCTCTTTTCTCCCATTGTTTCTTCAATCAATGAAGAAATACAGAGAAGACAAAAAGAAATGGCATTAATTTATGCCTCTGACTGCTTTACACACACCCACGTATCATAGCATGATTTCTGGAAATAATGCAAAACCTCTCCAGCACTTAAGATGCAGTGCTTCCAAATACAACAGAATATCTCTACAGCCAATAAGCAGGAAAAATGGCATAAAAATGGAAACCAATTTATCTCACCTTAAATATTCTGTATCTGGCAAGAAGTACAAGCCTGAATTTCCATGAACTTCTTTGCAGCCGGTACTACAGGCACTGTCAGATGCATTCTGCTGCTACTACGAAAAAAGCAGACAGCATTTAGCTCAAGTGTTATGTATTGTTCAGTGAATGGGTTGCTTTAAGACATACCTTTACAAAAGTCACCTATCTCATCCCAATGTTTTTACGTATAAACATGTGCAAAATATTATAAGAAAAAACCTTTTTTGTCAACATGTTTTTCCATTTGCCATCAGCCTCTTGATTTTTCTGTGGAATGGGAAAACAAAGCCATGCTATGTTCTCAGCAGGGCTATTCTTATAGTGGAACAAGTTTCCGAGTAGTGACTTGGTACTCTTCCACTATTAAAAACATAAAAATAAAAAAAACGATTCTTTGTCCTTCCTTCAAAGAGTTGGAAGACAGAATTTCCAGTGATATTCCTGGTATCTCTGTAAGCAAAAACAATAGCAAAGGTTTAGTATGCATAATAGAGGAAGGAAGAGACAATGACAGCAACACTTGCATTTATTTTCTGCGGTGTAGGCTCTCAGCTGTCACTGATTTCAATACAAATGCCATTTTCCACAACATCCACAGTATGAGACTGGTTCTGTAGGAGCCATACCCTGAAGTGGGAAGCACAGTATAAAAGTAGCCAGGCAAACCAGCAGTCTCCTTGGAAGCTACTGCAGTGTGGGGTGGCAATGTACAGACCCCTTTTGCCCAATCTCCCTTATCAGGAGTTTTCCCATTTTCTCTTCTCTCATTTTGCCTTTAAACAAATTAAATAGCAATAGCAAAGCAATAGGTCCCCTAGCTACAGTAAACACAGGTGGACAAAACAGACTAAAAGCTTACTTCTTATGATCTTATATTCAAAGAAAATAAAAAGCTCATGCTGGGACTTGGTGTGGTGTTTTGGAACACAGCTTGCTTTCCCAGCTTACTTGTCTGACCCCTGTACTTAATACCGAAAACTGTCAATAGAATATGCAGAAATGATGTCAGCCCTTTGATATGGAGGGTAAGAGATGGCTCATTTGGGATATTTGTTTTAATGATATCACAGTTACACATTGTGTGGTTTGAATTAAGTAGATGCTTTTGAGCTTAAAAACTCTATTGATCTTTCAAAATACTCTTTTATTTCTGTCTGGCACTCCACAGTGCTCCCTAGCACTATTCCCATTTAAATGACTTCACAGCTGATGCAGTAAACGCATTCAAAGAAATAAACACCTCAGGTTTATTTTAAAATTGAAAGAAATATAACTATCTTTGTCTCAAAAAGCAACTAAGAATTAAAAAACAGTTCTTGGTAACTGCAGTGGAAAACCAGAATTGGCATGTGCAAAGTCACTATGAACCAAACTCATATGGAATCAGATCTGTCAATTAGAGTCATTTGTCTCACAAAAACTGCACCTCCAAAAAATGATTTCCTAGTTTATACCTCTGACTGTAATAAAAATGTATTAGGTGCAAACAAATGTCTGTAGTTTGCATGCACTGAACTCAATGGCCACTGACATCAGTGCAAATTCCACTTTTACTAGGTTTTACAAGTTGGTGCTAATGCTGTAGGATCCAGTATTATGTATTGTTAATGAGAGCTAGACATGAAAATAAAATTGAATTAATACAGTATCATAAAATATATCACTTCAAATGGTCATCTCAAAACTAAATTAAAATTTTCATTTTGATTTCAAGGTTTTTTGCTATACTTACCTGGTTTATCAACCCTATTTTCAAATTCACTAAAATAAGATCTATGCTAAAACTAATTTTTGGTTTGAAACTGACCGCAAAACCCCAGATATTTTCTATTTGAATTATTTCCTATCTCTCTTCCTTCTCCCCAGGCCCATGCTGAATTTCTTTACACATTTGAAGTGTCCCAGGCTGTTTTCCATGTATTGTGATAAAATGCAGCAGGGAAAGGACCACAGTTAATGTTGATACCAATTTTACAAACAATTGGAGAAAAAGAGCAGTGCCAGAAGTGTGAGGTGACTTGATCACTTTAGGGTAACAGTCACAGTGTTCTGCATAATTGTGAGTCAGGAAGGAATGAGACTCTTCCCATGTCCTGTTTTTTTCTAACTGCCTTTCAGTGAGAACAGATTTGAATGTAGCCTAGATACAGTCTTAGGACATTGTATCTGCAAGTTATCAATAAAGAAGGACATTAATAAAGATCTAAAAGTCTGAAACATCATAAAACCATGAAAGGTATCGCTAGAAACTTAGAAGAGATACTAGTAGCCCCCAAAGTTTCCCACCCACATTCCTTGATTTACCATCAGTGCCATCCATCAATGTTCCAAATTAATTAGTTCAGGACAACTTTGTTCTGAAAAGTGGTAGAGAAAAAAAGGAACAGAAATCACGAGGGCTTGTTGAATCAACACACTAAGAAATAAGAACTTGGGCTATTCCCACAATATAGAAGTTGAAGCAAACACTTTCCTTTTGCAGGCAGTCTCTTCGTAAAGGAAACTACAGGAAAATCTACAATGGCTGGTACCTGGCATAGTTTTATAACAGATGGACTGTTCCAACAGTGTGTTTATTCAGCCTTCACCCTGCTGCCAGTTGGTTTAGGTATGTGAATTTGCACATTTATTTTGGTGTCTATTTGTGTGCTCCTTGAGCTGTATGTGCTTAGATGACATAAGATGCTGAAGGTAAAAATTATTTTTATTATTTTTTTAGATATACTTCTGCTGTATTTACTGTGATCTGTATGTATTGTAATGATGCCTGCAGTATCTTGTCAAGCATTGGCTACATCTAGAAGGTGGACTGAGAAATGTTTTTTTCATTATGATTACATTTAATTCATTTAACTATAACTGTTCTTTGGTTCCAAAGCTACTGCCTGATAACAGCAGTTCTTAATTTAAACAAAACTACTCTCTACACATGTGGATAAGACCATCACTATGGTAGCAAAACACCTGGAATAAACTCCTGGGCCTTTGAAAAACCTAGTTTCACTGCTGACTTCAAGAGGACCAGTATTTAGTCTTCTGCTGTACGAACATTAGATAATGAGGCTTTTGTTAAGTGCTTTGGCCTACCTCTGCTCTCTTGCGGATGTTTTCCCCGGTGAATTTGCCACCTGTCTCAGAAAAAAACTAAGCTTATTATTACCAAAATAAAAGGAAAGACCCTATATCTTTATACCATATGTTTTCTTTAAGAGAAGGTAATGTGTTTACCATCTCCGTGCTTTCTCATCTTGCTTGGACTTCAACACCTTGGCTTATCTCCCAGGCAACTTGGTATTTGCAAGTTCCGTAGTTTACCCTGAAAACACTGTAGTCAAACTATTTTCTTCATTACACAGAATTTCACATGTGTTCTATATTGATGTCTTTTCCTGCAACCAGAAATGAGGAGGTATGAACTTAAGTCCTCTGGCACTCTACAGCTATAAAAATATACCATCCCACTTTTGAAAAACAGTTTGACCAGTTTTCTGAATGAGTTTCACACGAACAAGAGCACGTGTTCCCAATGTAAAACCCAGATGCACAAGCTATCCCTCACTGAAGAAAATGCAACGCTAGCCAAAGTCTAAACCCTAGGAAACAGAATTGTGCTGTGTAAAACATGGAGAAATAATACAGAATTACAGTAACAATATTGATACTAGAATATTACAAACTATTTATGCCAGACAGGCACAGAAAACACTTGTAGAGGCTTAGGAAATTCACAAACAGCCTAAAACCTGAAGAGCTATTAAAGCTTTGGACTTATTTCTACAGTTGGTAAACACATTGTTTCTAATTATGAAATCATTTAAGGGGTATTCTTCTCAGCAAAGTAGATGTAAAGCAGTAGAATCTTTTCATGTTACGTAACTCCTCTCTGCATTCAGAGCACCCATACCCTCCAGAGGTAATCATTACAATCATTACAAAAATCATTATAAAAGGCCAAAGATGGACAAATGCAGCAAGGTAGCTGTTTCTCATACATCATCAAATCCTTAACTCTTATGGATGTCAGAGATAAAACTCCCATTAATCCAACATTGGATCAATTTGCTCAAATTCAACAAGTCACTCCCAGGAAAACCCACTACAGATCAAGCTGTTGCTGAGGAGGGCAGTTAAGGCAATCATGACATGTGGACAGATGGCCTAGAGTAGATAATTTGGAGGTTGTTAGCTGCCCAGGTGTCCCCCAGTGGGCAAACTGTCCTGCAGAACGTGCCTTACAAGGCATGAGAGACCACCACAGCTTTGGCTGTCTGTTCTTAGGCTTAATAGAGGATTGATTGTTTGAACACAATGCTCACAGCAATTCGTTATTAATAAGATAGGTGTGGAAAAGTAATAAGCACACATGGCTATCTCATCCCATTGCAGTCCTCTTTCCATGTTAGTTATGATTATTTCCATCTTACTGCATTTTATAAGCAAATGGCACTCTCATTCCAGCTGTCCCCTGAATTACTATTACTTTCATAATTGCTGGGACAATGATGCTGGTTTCCAAAGCAGCTCCTGACTTAGACTGCCTCCTGTTCAGAGGCAGGCATTTCCCACGCCTGTTACAAACTAAAATGTGACTTCCAGGTACTCAGTCCACCCAAAAGTCATATCCCAGGCATCTCCAGGTAGAGCCTGCTTCAATTTATGTGAATTATCAGTAAGCCCTGTAGCAAAGCCACAGGCCTAAATCTTTTCTTTCAGAGGGTAAAAGGAGAAATGGGAAATGAGATAATTTTTCATTTTGATTACACTTTACTATTGTGGCTGCAGGCAACAGCAGACATTACAGTTGTCCTAACCAAGTTATTCTTCCCTTTTTTGTTGTGGGGTGGTGGTTTTTTTAGACAAAGCGTTCATCATGTTTCTCATTTCTGTGAGCTTTATGCTAATGGCTGTTCCTCAGTCAGCACAGCAAAGCACCTCAGTGAATTCATTCCATATATCCCCTAATACTAATCTTTAATTGATGCAAGCATTTGGGATTTACAGTTGCAGAGCATGGGCAGGAAGCAGGTAGGTGTGGGATACCAAGATGTCCAAGAAGTACAACACAAATTCTCAGATATTGCAAATTCTACATAGACAACTTCCAGGCTCATTGAGAAGCTGAAGAAAAAGAGTGCTACTGAGATAGGAGTGACAAGGGAGAGATCACCATCTCAGTGCTTTATGAAGACAACAGAAAGAGAGGTTTGCCTTGATGGGAATTTTCTTTTTTAGTGGCTGTCAAAAAGCTACAATTAGCACAGAGTGAATATGATACAAAAAAACCCTTATGCTACTACTTTGGGAAAACTCCAACAACTTCACAGTAAATAAAAACAAAATACAAGCTTATGCCAGGCTTCATTTGTAGTTTTGTGAGTTTACATATTTTTCCTAGAGTACTTATCTATTTTATTGATTTGCACTAAAGAAATTTCAAAAATTCCTCCTCAGCCATGTCTCATCATGTCATAATTATTCATCTTCATGAAGGCTTCTAACAGCCTCTGGTTACAAAACCATGATGTTTTCTAATAAATTATAAAGTGAAAGGATAATTTAGTCTCCATAACCAATTAATCTTTGGCTTCTTAGCAAAACTTAGTTCCAAAAAATAATGTGTCCACTAGTCTAGAGGGAGCTGAACTCCAATAATCAGTTCACCTTACACTTTCCTTGGAAATAATCAACATGTCTGAACACTTTCCAATTCCAACCAAACACGCCAAGCCTTGACGAGTATTTGAAAAGGGAGTCTGAAGTAGCTTCTTTCAACTCTCTGGTCTTGTTCAATGGGAAAGCAGACTAGGGAATGAGTTAACATCTTGAAATGGAGACAAAGGAAGGATTGTAATGAACATGCCTCAGGCTTGCTTTGGAGCAGAAAGTCATGCTTTTTCTATAGACCTTTGGCTAGCATCTCCGGAGATCAATGGAAATAGCCCATTGACTTCATGGCTACTAGTGTGTACATTAAGGACAGGAGGGACCATGTTATTGTATAAACAGCAGGGGCAACCAACATAAACTTTTGGACTTGTTACAGTGCAGGAATCAAGTTGACAGCTTTTGAATTGTGGGTATATGAGCACTGGGAGTAAGCATTCTTACGAAAAACCCAGTTTTGTGGAACCTAGTCTAATTTGAATCGACCTTTTAGAAGAGTAAATGTTGGGGTTTTTTTCATTTAAACTCAGGTGTCTGCAGTATCTACAAACGTGTTCTACCTCATGCAGACAAGGTCAGTGAGATGTTTTAGGTGTCAAGGGGGAAAGTTCTCACATTTCTGGAATGGTAGAGAGATTTATAAAGTTTTTACTGGCCTGAAGAAAAGAAAGAAAGCAAAAACATCTGCCAGAGTCATGAGTAGATTGTTGGCTAAATTCATTCAGCGGAGGAGTCTGAAATAGATCATCTCTGCCTTTAGCAGTAGGCGTTAGTGGAGTCATCAAAAAGAATTACTACAGAGGAGTCCAGGACATACCTACAGGGAATAAAACTAATCTGAAAATGTAAATTAATTCCACAAAGTATGGCTAGAGAAGCCAGCAGTTCTTACACTCCTGGGCTCACACAATGTGCTAAGCTCTTATGAAACAAGAACAGAAATACTTTTTATTTGAGTCTGGAATAGTACTTATGAACACACCGTTAAAAGAGGGAAAATCAGACAACAGAGGTTGCCACAAATACATCCATGATCACGCTACCCAGAGCTTCTGCAGTAAAACATCCACGGAAAGATACAAGCACAGATTGCAAACATTGATATTGCCTGTGATGTTTCTAAAGCGCTCCAGTAACTCACCCACCGGTGCCGAGAGATGTAAACATAAGGGGGGTGTGGGGAGCAAGGTTCAAACAGTTGAACAGCAGAGCGGCTGTAGTACAAATTTAAACAAATCTCTCCCTTTTAGTTTTGACCGAGATCAAAAGGAGGTCTGCAGTTCCCAAGATGTGCCATTGCAAGCGTGTTTGTGCTCGCCACTTGGCCCGATCTTATAAACATGGCGCAGAACATCGGGAGGGTGACACGGCCACTTCCCACAGCGGCCCTCTCTCTCTCTCCTTGTAAAGAAACCCGAAGCCGCGCGTACTCTTTGCAGCCGCTGTGGCCTCTCCTCAGGAGCTCACATGAAAGTGCTTTGACTGTGTTTTGCATTAGCCTGCTTCCAATTCCAAACAGCCTCCGCAGTCCCAGAGCGCATGTCGCCGGCCCCTGCTGCTCCGTGAGGGGAGCCAGCAAGGTCACACGAAGCCCACGGCTCACCCCACAACCCACCCCTCGGGAAGACCCCACTGACTGTATAATCCATGGGGAGCTCTCCTAAGGGTGGGTGATGGGGTGGGTCTGGAGTTACCACACACCTGCCATGGACCACCTGAGCACTGGGGAATGACGGTGTCAACAGCCACAGCTGCTGGCCTGGCTCGGGGTGTCTGTGCTCCAGCCTTCCCGCCACACTGAGAGGTTCCTGTGGTTAGACTAGTCAGACCCCAGGCATGTGTAATTCCTCAGGGCTGTTGAAAATTTATTAATCCCATTTTGGCAATGGTCAAAGTCTCAAATGAGATGTTAAACAGAAATTATTTTAATTCCTGCCTTTCTGAGGGGCTGACCCCAAAACAGACAAGCAGCGCTGATGAGGCTTGTATAAAAGGGAGTGTGCAAGATACTCAAAACTATGTTTTTCATAGTCTGTGCCTCTTTTCTCCCCATAAAAGGCCAAGTATAAATATATGCAAAAGCAAGCATAATTGGCATGTGAAATAACTAATTTAAAAGATACGTCACAAGCTCACTGTGGCAATTCTTTCAAAATGAAAATTCTGTGGCAATCCTACCAACATATGTTCTGGTTTTCCTCAACCAATTTCAGCTAAATTTCCCACTTTGAGTTTCTTCTTTGAACAGAAGTACCTCTCCCTAGGCTCCCAATACCATGTTGTATAAATTATATGTATTCCAGCCTGTAAATACTTCCATAGATTAAGCAAAAAGATGACCACATAAGAGCTGAATAATTCTAACAAGCCGGTGGCTGCTCCACCAATCTGTAATTTAGCTTTTTAGAGAAAAATGGGTATGTTTCTAAGTCAAATCTTTCTAATCTTATGGTCCCCAGTCTTCCATTTGAGCCTTCCATCATGGGGACTGCTTTGGGCCTCTGGACATGTCACTGTGAAGATGTGCCTCGTGCCCAGGTGGTTTGGCATGAAACAAGAGTCATAAGAGCACACTTTCTTTACCTTATTCACAGGTAATAATTTGATAAAACATGAATTTAAAGGGCAGACAAAGTGCTAAGCTACTCTTCATCCTGAATTTCTCCAGGACAACAGATGTTCAAGAAGTTTCATATGTAGGACAACAGAACTTAGTGTCTGAGAGGAAACTGGGAAGAAAACAGTTAAGACGATGTCTGTTTCTAGCTCACACCACATTTTGATTCTGTCTCTAACAGACACTCACCTCAGACCTGCATCCACTGGAAAACTGCCATGCATTTGATAAAAACAGGATTTGAAACTCTCTTGTGGTGAGACTACTATAAAAAAGAATTATAAATTTGTTCTAAGAGCCATCAGAGTCACTTCCCTTGTGGCTTGAGCTAAAGCTTGGGTCTAGAGGAGAGGAAAAAATAGCTCCTGTAATTGACCTCCTCAGAATAGGACTTGAAACTATGTTCTGTGGCCAGGTAGGACAAGCTTTCATTGCCCCACAGGGAAAGGAATAGGCATGCTCAAAAGGCCAGAAAACATCCTGAATTATCAAGAGAAGTTGTTTTGGGGTGTGGCAGGGAGGACAGGGGAAGAAACAAACTGGTTGGTCAAGTCAAAAAATTTCCAGCATCTGAAGGATGGAGAGCACTGCCATCTGCCAGCACAAAAATGAAAAAAAAAAAAAAATCCTTGATTTGAGAAAGGGAAAGGGTTAAATCACAAAGGGTAAACAGCTCTACCAAACAGGAGACCTCAAGGACAAGTCTCTCCATCAGAGTGCTAACAGATATGAACCATGCAGAGAATCAGGTGCAGGTAGATAAGTGTCGAAAGCAGACTACATTGTGTAGTGTGTTTCAGACACACAGACATTGTCTGCAGGGTGGTGATGGAAAAAAAAATGTAAAAATTCAGAGAATGGAGAGTAGCCTATGGATATCATGGAGGTAAAGGTCAGTTCATTTGGCTTGTCTTAATATTTGACAGTCACAGCTATGAAGGGAGAGACCCTCTTCACACTGATGTCACCTTCTAGGTCTCAGCCTTCTATTCCTCCTTCCTGAAGATTAGCTTCAAACAGAAAACCATTATAAAATAATCTATGTCTTATCAGAGCTTCCAATGTAAATACACAAATATTCTGTGTTAATAACCAACAAGGTAGCATGAGAAGCTATTCTAATTGTGTGTGTCTAATACGTGGAAAAAACACAGCTGCTGTTAACACTTTACATAAATCAAATTCCATGTGCCTGACCTCAGCTTCTTCCTAGGAGGGATAGCTGAAAGCTTGCTCTGCAGACTACAACTGAAACTCTATGGCATGGTTCAACTGGAGAACTGAATCTCTTTGGAGAGACACAATTCCAGGGAGGGTTTCCCTCACTAAATAGGGAGGGCAAAGGATGCTCTGAGCTCTTCCACCTGACAAACCAGCAGAAAAGGTATATTAAATTAATGCAAGGCACAGAGGGACTTTTCTGCATTACAAAAGGTAACTTCAGAAGGTTAGGTCAATAAACCTGGAGTACATCAATAAGCCACTTTACATTTTAACAGCCCTTACCCAAACAAGACCATTTCATTTGGATAGTTTGCTATCAGAAGGCCAATAGTTTAATTGCATCACATAAACAGCAACCCAATTAAAGTTACCTCAGCAATGCATAGATACAGTTCAAATAACTCTCCCAAACAACATAAATAGTCTTAAAATC